>CAKXYN010000023.1:27540000-28052174 GCA_935064755.1 Tragelaphus eurycerus
ATTCTTGCCACCTCTTCTTAATATCTTCTGCTTCCGTTAGGTCCATACCATTCCTGTTCTTTATTGAGCCCATCTTTGCATGAAATGTTCCCTTGGTATCTCTGATTTCTTGAAGAGATCTCTAGTTTCCCATTCTGTTGTTTTCCTCTATTTCTTTGCATTGATCGCTGAAGAAGGCTTTCTTATCTCTTCTTGGTATTCTTTGGAACTCTGAATTCAGATGCTTATATCTTTCCTTTTCTCCTTTGCTTTTTGCTTCTCTTCTTTTCACAGCTATTTGTAAGGCCTCCCCAGACAGCCATTTTGCTTTTTTGCATTTCTTTTCCATGGGGATGATCTTGATCCCTGTCTGCTGTACAATGCCACAAACCTCATTCCACAGTTCATCAGGCACTCTATCTATCAGATCTAGGCCCTTAAATCTACTTCTCACTTCCACTGTATAATCATAAGGGATTTGATTTAGGTCATACCTGAATGGTCTAGTAGTTTTCCCTACTTTCTTCAATTTCAGTCTGAATTTGGCAATAAAGAGTTCATGATCTGAGCCACAGTTAGCTCCCAGTCTTGTTTTTGTTGACTGTACAGAGCTTCTCCATTTTTGGCTGCCAGGAACATAATCAATTTGATTTCGATGTTGACCATCTGGTGATGTCCATGTGTAGAGTCTTCTCTTGTGTTGTTGGAAGAGGGTGTTTGCTATGACCAGTGCATTTTCTTGGCAAAAGTCTTAGTCTTTGCCCTGGTTCATTCCATATTCCAAGGCTAAATTTGCCTGTTACTCCAGGTGTTTCTTGACTTACTACTTTTGCATTCCAGTCCCTTATAATGAAAAGGACATCTTTTTTGGGTGTTAGTTCTAAAAGGTCTTATAGGTCTTCATAGAACCATTCAACTTCAGCTTCTTCAGCATTACTGGTTGGGGCATAGACTTGGATTACTGTGATATTGAATGGTTTGCCTTGGAAACGAACAGAGATCATTCTGTCATTTTTGAGACTGCATCCAAGTACTGTATTAGACTCTTCTGTTGACCATGATGGCTACTCCATTTCTTCTGAGGGATTCCTGCCCGCAGTAGTAGATATAATGGCCATCTAAGTTAAATTCACCCATTCCAGTCTATTTTTGTTCGCTGATTCCTAGAATGTCGACATTCACTCTTGCCATCTCTTGTTTGACCACTTCCAATTTGCCTTGATTCATGGACCTGACATTCCAGGTTCCTATGCAATATTGCTCTTTGCAACAGTGGACCTTGCTTCTATGACCAGTCACATCCACAGCTGGGTATTCTTTCTGCTTTGGCTCCATCCCTTGATTCTTTCTGGAGTTATTTCTCCACTGATCTCCAGTAGCATATCGGGCACCTACTGACCTCGGGAGTTCCTCTTTCCGTATCCTATCATTTTGTCTTTTCATACTGTTCATGGGGTTCTCAAGGCGAGAATACTAAAGTGGTTTGCCATTCCTTTCTCCAGTGGACCACATTCTGTCAGATCTCTCCACTGTGACCCGCCCATCTTGGGTTGCCTCACAGGCATGGCTTAGTTTCATTGAGTTAGACAAGGCTGTGGTCCTAGTGTGATTAGATTGACTAGTTTTCTGTGAGTATGGTTTCAGTGTGTCTGGCCTCTGATGCCCTCTAGCAACACCTACCGTCTTACTTGGGTTTCTCTTACCTTGGGCGTGGGGTATCTCTTCATGGCTGCTCCAGCAAAGTGCAGCCACTGCCCCTTACCTTGGATGAGGGGTATCTCCTCACTGCCACCCTTCCTGACCTTCAACGTGGGATAGCTCCTCTAGGCCCTCCTGCACCCGCACAGCCACCACTCCTTGAACGTTGGGTTGGGCCTCCCGCCGCAGCCCCGACCTCGGACTTGGGTAGCTCTTCTCAGCTGTTCCTGCACTGTCGCAGCCTGGCATTCTCGGCCTCTGCCCCTGACCTCGAACGTGGGGTAATTCCTCTTGGCCGCTGCCCTTCTGGCATGGGGTCCTCCTGGCTTCTGCCCCTGACTGGAAATGGCAAAGAAATGGGCTCTTGCCTGCAACCTCTCTAGAGAGGATGGCCCTGCCATCATCTTGGTTTTGGCTAAGTGATGTTGATTTTGGACATATGACCTCCAAAATAAACTCTTGTTCTAGACCACCATATTTGTGGTAATTTGTTACAGTAGCCTATAACAACTGGTGTAGGAAGCTATTGCTGTATCCAGGAAGGAGATGATGGTAGTCATGTAAGGATGATACAATGGAGATGGTAAAAAGAACTGCATTTTTAAATAGGTTTTAAGTGTAGAATAAATAAGATTTTCAGTGAGATCAAAGTGGGATGTGACATAAAGGAAGGAGTCAGGGATAGCTCAAAAGTAGTTGTCTAAGGCAACTGAAATGATTTTGCACCAGCTGAGATGAAAAATTTGCAGGTTGAGAAAGTTTTCCAAGTGACAAACAGGAGTTCTATTTTGGACACACTGGGTTGGAGATTTTTTTAGATATAAATGGAGACTTGAATAGGCAGTTGGGTATAAAAGCATGGAGTTTGGAATTCAGATCTTTGGCTGATGGTGCAAATTTGGAAGCTATTGACATACGTTTGGCATTGAAAGCCATGAGATGAGAAGAGTTCATCAAGGGAGTAGATGTAAACAGAAAAGAGAAGAGAACTAAACACTGATCCTTTGGGAACTCTACCTGACAGGTTTGAGGGAATCTCTGTGCATGAAAATAACCATTGGAAGAATATTTATAAAAATATGTAAATAATTTTAATTCCGACAATAAGAAACTGCCTATGTCAACCTGGGTGTATCAATTCAGTGGACTTACCTCTTCACTAAAAGCAATGATTATGGATAACAGTGAAAGTAATTAGAATGAATTGTTACGTGACATAAAGGAAAACTCAAAATCCATAAATATTATAATTGTGACACTGAACCTGAAAAGGCATTGTGTACAATTAAAATAATTGCATTAATTTCTGGTTTCGTATACTGAGAAGGTTTCAAGTTATATTTTTAAATAATTATATAATGCACAAACTCTCCTATGAGATAACATTGAATCATTTCATGGTCTTTGTTTAGCAGTAACACCACAGAAAGCACTTTGAAAAGAATTTAGTGAAACATTTCAAAATCACGTTCCTTTAGATTCACAGTCACTTAAAAAGCATTTTGAAACATCATACATACAGCACTGTTATTTTAAAATACCAAAGATTTTTGTAGATTAAACAGTGGAGAACATGGTAAGTCATATTAAGAAACACAATTCAGTGGAGGAAATTTGAAGATCTAATTGGCTTTATTGAAAGATATAAGAGAACCAAGTGGTTCTCAAGCACAGGCCAACAGAGCTGATGACTAGAAATATGTGTCTAACGTTCATAGACCTGGGAGCTTGGGTTGTCAGTGGTAGAGATGACATTGAGCACATACTAGGCCTCGGCCAGGGGCTGGGGCTCAAAGAGAGGTGGCTGTTGCTGCTTGAACTTCTATCTCTGAAATTGCTTCTGCTGCTGCTGCTGCTGCTAAGTCACTTCAGTCGTGTCCGACTCTGTGCGACCCCATAGACGGCAGCCCACCAGGCTCCCCTGTACCTGGGATTCTCCAGGCAAGAACACTGGAATGGGTTGCCATTGCCTTCTCCAATGCATGAAAGTGAAAAGTGAAGTCGCTGAGTCATGTCCAACTCTTAGCAACCTCATGGACTGCTGCCTACCAGGCTCCTCCATCCATGGGATTTTCAAGGCAAGAGTACTGGAGTGGGGTGCCATTCCAGCAGGCAACAAAGTGTTCAAAAGATGCAGAAGGTGGACCTCAAAAACCATTCAGCAAAAGCCAAGAGAATCCCGAGAATAAACAGTGAATAATCTTTCTTCCTAGAACATTATGTTCTGCCTAGAAGAGTTGTAATAAATATAGTTTCCAATTTCATATGAAATGTTTTAATGATAAATCTATACTGAAGTTTCAGATAAACTTTACAATAAGTCTCATTTAGAAACATAAGAGTTCATTTTATACTCATAACGATTCTATCGGGTAGATAATAATACCCTGGGTTTAGAGAAAAAAAAAAAAACAAAACCCAAAGGCTTAAGGAGATTAACTACTTGCTCAAGTTTGAGAGGCTCCACATTTCAACCCAAGTCTGTCTGCTTTCTTCATTTTGAGGGAGTTTTCAAATTAGGCTCTAAATCCTACTGTCTATTCTGATGAGCCAACACACTTGAGTTTTTCAACTAATTTAAAAAATAAATGATTGCTCACATTTCTTTCATGGAGCGTAACTTTTGGCCACCTTAAGGCTTCAGTGAGTTTGAGTGCCCAAAGGCATTTGTGAAGCTCCTTAGGCTCTTGTATTCACATAAGGAGATGATTAGACCATTTGACAAACGTGATATCAGAACTTAGCACCCAGCAGAAATGAACCTTCACCATGGCAGGGGAATTTAAATATTATGTAGGTGTTCTTGTGGGTTGTAAGCACTTTATTACAAATACCGAAATACTAACTTCCATATATGCCATGTAATGGCATAAAGCTTGCAGGGCGGTTGAAATGGAGCCTCCTCCATTGCTAACAAATCAAATGTAATGAGGAAAAATTGAGAAAATGAAAATGGAAATTACTTCCCCTGCAGTGAGCTTAGAAACGGAAAGTTTTCTTACTCTCTTATTTCTTTCTTAAACTTAATTTCACAGTGGTTTTGCTCTGCATTAACAAAATACTCTTCTTTTCGAATGTGATGGTTCCCATTAAAAATGCTATTAGATACCAGATTACTCTCCGTTATAGCCATGGTGCAAAGAACTAAAAAATCAGATCTCATGTATTTGACTTCATTCTCATTTTTTTCACTTTTATGTACCTCATTGTATCAGGTAAGATGTTTTTAGCCAAGAGAAAACCAAATACAAACTGGCTTAAATTGTATGGAAACGTAATTGGAAGGACTCCACTGAAAGGATAGGTTTCAAGTATTTTTTGATAAGCATTTCAGTTCCATTTTTCTGCTGTAGTCTATCAATTACTTTCCCCATGTGACACCTTTACCCTCTTGGTAGCAGAGTGTCCCTACCTTATGTACTTGTCTTTGTTCTTTAGCCGCTAAGTCTTATCTGGCCACCTACTGCAAAGAGCGGGAGAAGGCAATGGCACCCCACTCCAGTACTCTTGCCTGGAAAATCCCATGGACGGAGGAGCCTGGTAGGCTGCAGTCCATGGGTCACTAAGAGTCGGACACGACTGAGCGACTTCACTTTCACTTTTCACTTTCATGCATTGGAGGAGGAAATGGCAACCCACTCCAGTGTTCTTGCCTGGAGAATCCCAGGGACGGCAGGGCCTGGTGGGCTGCTGTCTATGGGGTCGCACAGAGTCGGACACGACTGATGCGACTTAGCAGCAGCAGCAGCAGTGCAAAGAGCTGACTCATTGGAAAAGACCCTGATGCTGAGAAAGATTGAAAGCAAAAGGAGAAGGGGGCGGCAGAGGATGAGATGATTAGATAGCATCACCAACTCAATGGACATGAATTTGAGCAAACTTTAAGAGACAGTGAAGGACAGAGGAGCTTGGTGTGCTACAGTCCATGGATCAAAAGAGTCAGGACAAAAGCCATGCGTGGCCTTATGATTTTGAATAAGTAAATGGAACCTAATTTGGGTTGCTTTGTTCCCATATACAGGATGACAAATTAGAGAGCAGATGGTCAAATAAAAGAAGGAGATGGTACAAGTGAAAAAATTGCTTTAATCATGGAGAAAGACTGGTTTCTTGAGCAGTTAGACACACAGCATCTCTGGGCTTTGGGTTTTGAATATTTATCTCATTTTCTGCATCCAATCCAGGGGAATTATTCATTCTTTCTTTTTTTAAAGTATTTATTTATCTGTCTGCATGGGGTCTTAGTTGAGGCGTGTGGGATCTCCAATCTTCATTGTATTGTAACAGGATCTTTAGTTGTAGCGTGTGGATTCTTAGTTGCGGCATGTGGGATCTAGTTTCTGACTAGGGATTGAACCCCAGCCCCCTGCATTGGGAGCATGGAATCTTAGCCACTGGACTAGCAGGGCAGTCCCCCAAGGGCACTGTTCTTTTACCACGTATTCCCTCCCTACCCTGATTTAAATGGCCCTCTGAACAGGAAGGACCCGTTTTTGTTTCTTTCAGTTGTTTGGCCTGGGGTGCCTGAGTGGTGCTGACTCATTTGTTTCATCTCCCAGCTTGTGGTAACCACAACCCCAACAAATCAATCCAATGGCCTCCCTCTATGGTTGACATGAACACTTTATGACATACTTTGTTATTTTTCTTCCATTTCAGACTCTGTTAGAGCAGTCCAGTCCCTCTGAAATGTTATTACAAAAGCTGGTTTCAGAAACTCCTGATATTTGTAGTTTTATTTCATTAGTAAGTTAACTGTCTTGATCAATTTACTCTAAACACACCAACACAGTTCTTACTAGGAAACTGGAGGAGGTGGCAGTTAAAAGTAAGACCTTGAAGTATGAATGAGAATGAACCAGCTGGTTCTAAATATGCAAGCAAACATCATGTTGCTGGAGCTGCCACAATAAGGGAAGAGAGTAAAGGCATTTTGCATTTTCCTTCCTATGGCTCTGAGTTTAATGGGCTCTTGCATTTCAAGTAGTTGGTGGGTGGACGTGTTTTACTTTTGTATATTCTTATTCCTTCACTTGTGAGCTTTAAAGTTATCTCCCAAAAAGGCAATAGAATTTTTTTCCAACTTATTATTGAATATTGCACTCTTGTCTCCATTCTTAAAGCTCAATGCATTAGCAGATGATAACTTAGGATCCATATAAGAATATAGTCACAAAGAAGCATCCTTTTGGAGTTCATTCTGCATGCCAAGGTAATTTTACAATAAAATGAGGGGAAAAATAAAATATAATGAGCAGAAATTTCTTTCCATACCAGTCATGTAGAGATTGGTACCAGCCTTCAGGTTCTCATCTGAGTGGAAGATGGGGGTAGAGGGTCTATACTTGATAGCTAGAAATCTAGAGTCTTATCTGGGATAAACCAGGCAGGTGATGCTATCAGAATGAGATGGTTTCCACAGTTAGGTTAGCTTGTCCTGTAGACAGAATCATTTTAGCACAAATTAGGTCTTTCAGTGTGAAGTCAGAATTTGAGATTGAGCAGGAAGAAATTGAGAATTCAAGCCACATAGAAGAAATGCTAATTTTCCTTTTGTGGAATTCATAGACTGATTTAAGATCAAAAGAAAACATTAAATTAAAATTACTATATATAATTGGATTTCAGCAAGTTGCTCTAATAAAAATAACACAAGGAGACCTGGGTTTTCATTCTGACTTTGCCTCTAGCTGTTTATGTGTAACCACTGGAAATGTTATTTAACTTTCTATATTTCTCATCTGTAGAATAATATGAGAATAAAATACTAGGTCTTTTAAGCTTCAGATCAGTCGCTCAGTCGTGTCCGACTCTTTGCGACCCCATGAACTGCACCACGCCAGGCCTCCCTATCCATCACCAGCTCTCGGAGGTCACTCAGACTCACATTCATCGAGTCAGTGATGCCATCCAGCCATCTCATCCTCTGTTGTCCCCTTCTCCTCCTGCCCTCAATCCCTCCCAGCATCAGAGTCTTCTCCAATGAGTCAACTCTTCGCATGAGGTGACCAAAATACTGGAGTTTCAGCTTTAGCATCATTCCTTCCAAAGAAATCCCAGGGCTAATCTCCTTCAGAATGGACCGTTTGGATCTCCTTGCAGTCCAAGGGACTCTCAAGAGTCTTCTCCAACACCACAGTTCAAAAGCATCAATTCTTCGGTACTCAGCCTTCTTCACAGTCCAGCTCTCACATCCATACATGACCACAGGAAAGACCATAGCCTTGACTAGGCGAACCTTTGTTGGCAAAGTGATGTCTCTGCTTTTGAATATGCTATCCAGGTTGGTCATAACTTTCCTTCCAAGGAATAAGCGTCTTTTAATTTCATGGCTGTAGTCACCATCTGCAGTGATTTTGGAGCCCAGAAAAATAAAGTCTGACACTGTTTCCACTGTTTCTCCATCTATTTCCCATGTAGTGATGGGACCAGATGCCATGATCTTCGTTTTCTGAATGTTGAGCTTTAAGCCAACCTTTTCACTCTCCACTTTTACTTTCATCAAGAGGCTTTTGAGTTCCTCTTCACTTTCTGCCATAAGGGTGGTATCATCTGCATATCTGAGGTTATTGATATTTCTCCCGGCAATCTTGATTCCAGCTTGTGTTTCTTCCAGTCCAGCATTTCTCATGATGTACTCTGCATATAAGTTAAATAAACATGGTGACAATATACAGCCTTGACGTACTCCTTTTCCTATTTGGAACCAGTCTGTTGTTCCATGACCAGTTCTAACTGTTGCTTCCTGACCTGCATACAGATTTCTCAAGAGGCAGATCAGGTGGTCTGGTATTCCCATCTCTCTCAGAATTTTCCACAGTTTATTGTGATCTACACAGTCAAAGGCTTTGGCATAGTCAAGAAAGCAGAAATAGATGTTTTTCTGGAACTCTCTTGCTTTTTCCATGATCCAGCGGATGTTGGCAATTTGATCTCTGGTTCCTCTGCCTTTTCTAAATCCAGCTTGAACATCAGGAAGTTCACGGTTCACATATTGCTGAAGCCTGGCTTGGAGAATTTTGAGCATTACTTTACTAGCGTGTGAGATGAGTGCAATTGTGCGGTAGTTTGAGCACTCTTTGGCATTGCCTTTCTTTGGGATTGGGATGAAAACTGACCTTTTCCAATCTTGTGGCCACTGCTGAGTTTTCCAAATTTGCTGGCATATTGAGTGTAGCACTTTCACAGCATCATCTTTCAGGATTTGGAATAGCTCCACTGGAATTCCATCACCTCCACTAGCTTTGTTCGTAGTGATGCTTTCTAAGGCCCACTTGACTTCACATTCTAGGATGTCTGGCTCTAGGTCAGTGATCACACCATCATGATTATCTGGGTCGTGAAGCTCTTTTTTGTACAGTTCTTCTGTGTATTCTTGCCACCTCTTCTTAATATCTTCTGCTTCCGTTAGGTCCATACCATTTCTGTCCTTTATCGAGCCCATCTTTGCATGAAATGTTCCTTTGGTATCTCTGATTTTCTTGAAGAGATCCCTAGTCTTTCCTATTCTGTTGTTTTCCTCTATTTCTTTGCATTGATCACTGAAGAAGGCTTTCTTATCTCTTCTTGCTATTCTTTGGAACTCTGCATTCAGATGTTTATATCTTTCCTTTTCTCCTTCACTTTTTGCTTCTCTTCTTTTCACAGCTATTTGCAAGGCCTCCCCAGACAGCCATTTTGCTTTTTTGCATTTCTTTTCCATGGGGATGGTCTTGATCCCTGTCTCCTGGACTATGTCACGAACCTCATTCCATAGTTCATCAGGCACTCTATCTATCAGATCTAGGCCCTTAAATCTATTTCTCACTTTCACTGTATAATCATAAGGGATTTGATTTAGGTCATACCTGAATGGTGTAGTGGTTTTCCCTACTTTCTTCAATTTCAGTCTGAATTTGGCAATAAGGAGTTCATGGTCCAAGCCACAGTCAGCTCCTGGTCTTGTTTTTGCTGATTGGATAGAGCTTCTCCATCTTTGGCTGCAAAGAATATAATCGATCTGATTTCGGTGTTGACCATCTGGTGATGTCCATGTATAGAGTCTTCTCTTGTGTTGTTGGAAGAGGGTATTTGCTATGACCAGTGCATTTTCTTCGCAAAACTCTGTTAGTCTTTGCCCTGCTTCATTCCATATTCCAAAGCCAAATTTGCCTGTTACTCCAGGTGTTTCTTGACTTCCTACTTTTGCATTCCAGTCCCCTATAATGAAAAGGACATCTTTTTTGGGTGTTAGTTCTAAAAGGTCTTGTAGGTCTTCATAGAACCGTTCAACTTCAGCTTCTTCAGCGTTACTGGTTGGGGCATAGACTTGGATTACTGTGACATTGAATGGTTTGCCTTGGAAACGAACAGAGATCATTCTCTTGTTTTTGAGATTGCATCCAAGTACTGCATTTCGGACTCTTTTGTTGACCATGATGGCCACTCCGTTTCTTCTGAGGGATTCCTGCCTGCAGTAGTAGATATAATGGTCCTCTGAGTTAAATTCACCCATTCCAGTCCATTTTAGTTCGCTAATTCCTAGAATGTCAACATTCACTCTTGCCATCTCTTGTTTGGCCACTTCCAATTTAAGTGGTCAATTTTTTTAAGCTTAAAAAATACAAATAAACACTGGAAACCCCTATCAAGAGTAAAAGTGAAAGTGTTAGTTATTCAGTCCTGTCTGACTCTTTGAGACCCCATGGACTGTAGCTCACCAGGATTCTCTGTCCATGGAATTCTCCAGGCAAGAATACTGGAGTGGGTTGCCATTTCCTTCTCCACAGGATCTTCCTGACCCAGGGGTCATACCCAGGTGTCCTGCATTGCAGATAGAGTCTTTACTGTTTGATCCAATGCTATAAGTGCTATCACCCATATCTCCCCCACTCACATCTGTTCTGTGTCTAAGGAGATGACTCAATAAAACCAAAAAAGATGAATCATACCCCAGGATTCTATTAAATATCTCCCACACTCCCATCAAATAGATAATAAAGAGAAAAACATGAAAATAATAACCAAAGAACCTGGGTAAGGAGGACAAAGAGCAGAAGCCCAGGAATGATTAAATGACAAGTTCCTGCAAGAGAGCTCCCAACAACTGACACAGAGTCAGCAATAACTGAAATAAGGTCAAAGTTCAAGGGTATGTCATAGTTCTTTGAATCTAAGACATTTTAATGTTTTGGTATTTGGTGACGTCTTACAATCAATTTCCACAGAAGTTTGCTAGTCAGAGAGAGGAGTGTGTTCCCATATAATTGTCATTACCTTCACAAATGCCACTTAAACTGTGCAAAGTCCTGATTAAATATTAGTTGGATTATTTTCACTGTTAGAACACATATGGTTGAGTTTTTAATTACATTTTATCTTTATTTTTTAAAAATTTCAAAATTATACCAAGGAGACCACATTAAAATTACAAATTAATTCATTCCCAGAAAACTTTTTGTCACATACCAGGGAAATCAATGGAAAGTCATAGATATTGTAAAATTTCTTATAGAATTTTCAAAGGTGAAAGTTGATGATTTGTTCTTAACACAGAGGATTATTAGACAGATTCATAACACTTACCTGTAAAATTTCAAACTGCCTCTTCATAGTACCTGGTGTTTTATTTCCAGAAATTAAGAATAAACAACAGCAGCAACAACAAAACCAACTATGAGATTTAACCAAATGGTAAATACAAGTGAAACTCTAATCATTTATATATGCTTAAGAATTTTGCTGTCAGTTCAAAATGAGATGAAGAGGTAAAGATATGCACATAAGTTATAATGTTTTTTTTTGTCTCCATGATGCTACATGTAATCGTGGCCTATCAAAATAACTTCAATTAATGGACTCAGTATCAAGAAATCTTGGATTCAAAATCTGATTGACTTCCATCCAGCTGCTTCACTCAGATGGAAAGAAAGAAATGAAACGAAAGGTTGGTGAAAGTTGTCTTACAGCAATGCCTCTTCTTTCTCCTCTACCTCCAAGTGCATTATATTCTTCAAATAAGAATAAGAAAAAAAGACATAAAATTAATTTAGTTTATCTGTAATATAGTCTATGCTGACATGTAAACACCCCCAAATATTTGAGAAAGAGTTAGTCAATTATCAAATGTTTTATTTTGACAGTGTCAAGTAACGTCAAGAGAATGAGAAAGACAAGCCAAAGACTGGAAGACAGTATTTGCAAAAGACATATGTTATAACAGACTGTTACGCAATGTATACAAAGAACTCTTAAAATTCAGTGAAAATTAGGAAAATGAACAACCTGACTAAAAATGAGCGAAAGACCCAAACAGTCACCTCACCAGTGAAGATATACAGATGGCAAAAAAGTGTGACAAGATGGTCCACATCATATGCCTTTAGGGAAATACAAATTAAGCCAATGAGAT
Organism: Tragelaphus eurycerus; assembly: GCA_935064755.1. Lineage (NCBI taxonomy): Eukaryota > Metazoa > Chordata > Mammalia > Artiodactyla > Bovidae > Tragelaphus > Tragelaphus eurycerus. Next base: position 27,552,068 of record CAKXYN010000023.1, read on the forward strand.
GCTACTACACACCTATTAGAATGGCCAAAATCCAGAATACTGACACCACCAAGTGCTGGTAAGAATGCGGAACACTAGGAACCCTCATTTATTGCTAGTGGGGATACAAAATGGTATAGCCATGTTGAAAGACAATTTGGAAGTTTTGGGAAAAACCAATCATATTCTTAGCAAACTATTCAGCATATTTCTTGGTATTTATCCAAATGAGTTGAAACTTAATCCACACAAAAACCTGTACACAAATGTTTATAATTGCTTTATTCATAATCAACCAAACTTTGAATGTCTTTCAGTAGATGAATGGATAGATAAACTGGTATCTCCAAGAAATGGAATATTATTCAGCACTAAAAAAAAAAATTATTAATGCATGAAAAGACATGGAGGAAATTTAAATACATATCACTAAGTGAAGGGGATTCCCTGGTGGCTCAGATGGTAAAGCGTCTGCCTGCAATGTGGGAGACTTGGGTTCGATTCCTGGGTCGGGAAGATCCCCTGGAGAAGGAAATGGCAGTCCACTCCAGCACACTTGCCTGGGAAAATCCCATGGACAGAGGAGCCTGATAGGCTACAGTCCACGGGGTCGCAAAGAGTCAGACATGACTGAGCGATTTCACTTCACTTCACTACACTAAATGAAAGAAGCCAATCTGAAAAGGATAAATACTGTGTGATTCCAACTATAAGACATTCTGAAAAAGGCAAAACTTTGGGGACAGTGAAAAGATCAGTGGTTCCCAGGAATTTTGGGGGAGGAAATGTGGGTGCGTAATATGGAGCACAGACTATTTTGGGGGGGAGTGAAACTATTCTTTATGATTCTGTGATGGCAAATACATGTCATTATACATTTGTCAAAACCCATAGAATGTACAATACCAAAGGGAATTCTGATCTACACTGTAGATTTTGGTTGATAACATTGTGTTAACGTAGGGGGGTGATGTTGATAATGGGGAAAGATGTGCTTGTGTGGAAGCAGAAGGTGTACAGGTAATGGCTATACCTCCCTCTCAGTTTCACTGTGAACCTAAACCTGCTCTAAAAAGTAAAGCTTATTAAATAAGGTTTATTAAAACAAGATATATAATAGATAGGAAGCTACTCTATAGTACAGGGAACTCTATTCAGTGTGTGTAATGACCTGTATGGGAATGGAGTCTAGAAGAGAGAGCATATTTGTGTGTGTAAGGCTGATTCACTTTACAGCAGAAACTAACACAGCATTGTAAAGCAACTATACTCAAATATAAAATTAATTAAAAAACAAAATGAGATGAAAACAAAAAAATCAAATAACCAGTTATTTGAACTACATTATATACAATAGTTGAGTGGTTAGCCAAAATTTTATTCTGAATGTTTTTGTGTAGTGCCCTGGAAGCCTGTTCCTGAGGTTCCAGCCTCACTGCAGGATTTGTTTCTCTGTGTGAGTATTTGAGCCCGCGGACTGCTCTTTGGACTCCTGCTGGCAGTATTCAGCGTGCTGTAACCTTTTAAGTTATCACGGGGAAAAACTGACAGCAGAAGAAGGGGCGACAGAGGATGAGTTGGTTGGCTGGCATCACCAACTCAATGGACATGAGTTTAACCAAACTCCAGGAGACAGTGAAGGGCAGGGAAGCCTGGCGTGCTGCAGTCCATGGGGTTGCAAAGAGTCGGACATGACTTAGCGACTGAACAACAACAATTATGATCGATGAGTGAAAGAGTAGCTGCTGTTTATTTATCTTTCTATGCCCTAATATTTGTATACAAAATAAGGAAGAACATTATATTTTTTACCAGGTGGTATAAGAATTCCTCACAGTGAGAAAATCACCCTTGTTAGGAAGATGACTTGATCATTTAAGACAGCATGGCTGTGTGCTAGGATCAAAGCTTTTTTTGTTTTGGCTGTACTGCGTCTTGGTTGCTGTGCACAGGCTTTCTCTAGTTATGGCAAGCATGGGCTTCTCATTGTGGTGCTTTTCTTGTTGCAAAGCTTTTCATGTTGCAAAGCGTGAACTCAGCAGTTTCAGCATCTGGGCTCAGGTTTTGTTGCCTGGTGGCATGAATGCTCAAACTACCGCACAATTGCACTCATCTCACATGCTAGTAAAGTAATTCTCAAAATTCTCCAAGCCAGGCTTCAGCAATATGTGAACTGTGAACTTCCTGATGTTCAAGCTGGTTTTAGAAAAGACAGAGGAACCAGAGATCAAACTGCCAACATCCGCTGGATCATGGAAAAAGCAAGAGAGTTCCAGAAAAACATCTATTTCTGCTTTCTTGACTATGCCAAAGCCTTTGACTGTGTGGATCACAATCAACTGTGGAAAATTCTGAGAGAGATGGGAATACCAGACCACCTGATCTGCCTCTTGAGAAATCTGTATGCAGGTCAGGAAGCAACAGTTAGAACTGGTCATGGAACAACAGACTGGTTCCAAATAGGAAAAGGAGTACGTCAAGGCTGTATATTGTCACCATGTTTATTTAACTTATATGCAGAGTACATCATGAGAAATGCTGGACTGGAAGAAACACAAGCTGGAATCAAGATTGCCGGGAGAAATATCAATAACCTCAGATATGCAGATGATACCACCCTTATGGCAGAAAGTGAAGAGGAACTAAAGAGCCTCTTGATGAAAGTTAAAGTGGAGAGTGAAAAGGTTGGCTTAAAGCTCAACATTCAGAAAACGAAGATCATGGCATCTGGTCCCATCACTACATGGGAAATAGATGGAGAAACAGTGGAAACAGTGTCAGACTTTGTTTTTCTGGGCTCCAAAATCACTACAGGTGGTGACTGCAGCCATGAAATTAAAAGACGCTTACTCCTTGGAAGGAAAGTTATGACCAACCTAGATAGCATATTCAAAAGCAGAGACATCACTTTGCCAACAAAGGTTCACCTAGTCAAGGCTATGGTCTTTCCTGTGGTCATGTATGGATGTGAGAGCTGGACTGTGAAGAAGGCTGAGTGCCGAAGAATTGATGCTTTTGAACTGTGGTGTTGGAGAAGACTCTTGAGAGTCCCTTGGACTGCAAGGAGATCCAACCAGTCCATTCTGAAGGAGATTAGCCCTGGGATTTCTTTGGAAGGAATGATGCTAAAGTTGAAATTCCAGTACTTTGGCCACCTCATGCGAAGAGTTGACTCATTGGAGAAGACTCTGATGCTGGGAGGGATTGAGGGCAGGAGGAGAAGGGGACGACAGAGGATGAGATGGCTGGATGGCATCACTGACTCTATGGATGTGAGTCTGAGTGACCTCTGGAGCTGGTGATGGACAGGGAGGCCTGGCGTGCTGCGATTCATGGGGTCGCAAAGAGTCGGACACGACTGAGCGAGTGATCTGATCTAAAAGAGTTGAGGTGGAAGGAGAGTGTGTGGTATTTGACGGGTTCCTACCCACAGCAATGAGTTCCCTAGTGGCAGAGGGTAAAGTGTCTGCCTGCAATGCAGAAGACCCAGGTTCAATTCCTGGGTCAGGAAGTTCCCCTGGAGAAGGAAATGGCAACCCACTCCGGTATTCTTGCCTGGAGAATCCCATGGATGGAGAAGCCTGGTAGGCTTATAGTGCATGGGGTTGCAAAGAGTTGGACACGACTGAGCGATTTCACTTTCTTTTTTTACCCACAGCAGTGTGTGTGAATAAATGGTAAAATTACTAAATCTTTAAAATGTTTTATCTAAGTTTGTTTATTTGGTAGAGAATAGTGAAGATTTGGTTCCCTGTGGAAGTTGACATGGGAAAAATTGAAATAGCCCACATACATGGAACCTGGAGAGAGATGATGAGAAAGTAAGTTCTGGGAACTTTGCAGAGAGTGTGTACAGATGCAGTATATCTGTGGTGTTGAAATTTCATGGGCTATGATTAGAGGAGAATAATTCGCAAGCTGTGTAATTGGGGGCTCAGTGCAAGCAGAGCTTAACTAATAACTGAGTTACGTGAAAGGATGCATATAAGTGATCATTTACACGTTTTGTATATGTGCCTTTGTGTTTGTGTGTTTATGTGTGTATTTTAATATAAATTCTGTAATTCCTAGGATTCTTGAAAACCAAGTATATATGTGCTTGCATGCTAAGTTGCTTCAGTCATGTCCAACTCTTTGCAACCCTCTGGACTGTAGCCCACCAGGTTCTTCTGTTCATGGGGATTCTCCAGGCAAGAATCCTGGAATGAGTTGCCATGCCGTCTTCCAGGGGGATCTTCTCAACCCAGGGATCGAACCCACATCTCGTGAGTCACCTGCATTGCAGGTGGATTCTTTACATCTGAGCCACCAGGGAAGCCCAAGTATAATACACGCGTAGCCTGAAGTATGAGACCCTCTTTAAGAGGAAAAAAAAATTGATACCTTACTGGTTAACCTTGACATCCTCTAGTGTTGAATATCCTCTAGTTCTTGGATTACTTAGTATTGACACATTTGGAACAATTATTTCAAATGAGAAAAAACTGTACTTTGGTCAAACATGCCAAGTAATTAGTTATCTGAGACTTTTGTGTGTGTGTGTGTGTGTGTTGTAATAGTTTCAGGTGGACAGCTGAGGGACTTAGCCATACGTGTACATGTATCCATTCTCCCCAGACTCCCCTGTCATCCAGGCTGACACATAACATTGAGCAGAGTTTCTTTTTTTTTTCCAAGGGAGGATTTTATTTTATTATATTTTATTTTTTTTGCAGGGGGAAAATGGACAAAGGAAAGGATCAATGAGGGTGGGAGGGAAATGGGAAGGAAGAAGGGGGGTGATGGTGGGGAAGAGTATATGTAATTTCTTAACTAATGGCTTTCTGTTTTTAATCACAAAGAACATTTAAAAAAAAAAAAATCATGTTGAATTCATCCTATATTAGGAGGTTTGATCTGGAAATGAAAAGTTCAGGAAACTGAAAGTCCAGTTTGGGTGTCCTCATCTTAGGCACATCTTGGTATTTTGTATTGGTAGGTCTATCTTTACCACAATATATTATTTAGGACAGGATCACATTTGTCATTTCTTCCTCCCTACTACCCAAAGTGGTACCAGACCCATAAAATAGTCAATAAACAATTACAAAGTGAACAAATAAGTCTATTTTTTTTAACTCTCCTGAGTGAACTGAATTTTTTGAGGCTCATAAGTGAATATGTTTTCTTCTTTACTTTGTCTATTACAGCCAGATTGTATGAGTGGGGTATTAAAGTCTCCCACTATTATTGTATTGTTGTATATTTTTTCTATCATACTAATTAGTGTTTTTCTTAGATATATCAATGCTCCAATGTTGGGTGCATATATATTTATAATTGTTACAACTTCTTTTTGGATTGTTCCTTTAAGTCATTATGTATAACCTTGATTGTCTCCTTTTCAGGATCTTTAAAGTCAATTTTATCTGTTATGAGTATTGCTACTCCTGTTTTCTTTTAGTCCATATTTGCATAAAAAATCTTTTTCCAGCCCTTCATTTTCAGTCAATATATATCCCCTATTTTAAGGTGATTCTCTTGTAGGCAACATATATAGGGGTCTAGTTTTTGTATCCATTAGACCCGTTTTAGTCTTTTGGTTGTCTCTTGTAGACAAGGTATGTAGGGGTCTTGTTTTTGTATCGATTCGGCTGTCTTTGTCAGTTGGTTAGGGCATTCAGCCCATTAACGTTTAAAGCAATTATTGATAAATAAGATTTACTTTATTGTTTTGGGTTCAAATTTATACACCCTTTTAGTGATTCCTATCTAGAGAATGTCCTTTAGTTTTTGTTGGAGAAATGGTTTAGTGGTACAAAATTCTCTCAGCTTTTGCTTATCTGTGAAGCTTTTGATTTCTCCTTCATATTTGAATGAGATCCTTGCTGAATACAATAATCTAGACTGTAAGTTATTTTCTTTCATCACTTTAATTATGTCTTGCCATTCCCTCCTGGCTTGGAGAGTTTCTATTGAAAGATCAGCTGTTATCCTTATGGGAATTCCCTTGTGAGTTATTTGATGTTTTTCCCTTGCTGCTTTTAATATTTGTTCTTTGTATTTAATCTTTGTTAATTTGATTAATATGTGTCTTGGGGTGTTTTGCCTTGGGTTTATCCTGTTAGGGACTCTCTGGATTTCTTGAACTTGAGTGGTTATTTCCTTCTCCATTTTAGGGAAGTTTTCAACTATTATCTCCTCAAGTATTTCCTCATGGTCTTTCTTTTTATCTTCTTCTTCTGGAACTCCTATGATTCGAATGTTGTAGCGTTTAATGTTATCCTGGAGGTCTCTGTGATTGTCCTCATTTCTTTTGATTTGTTTTTCTTTTTTCTCCTCTGATTCATTTATTTCTAGGATTCTATATTCTAATTCACTAATCCTATCTTCTGCCTCTGTTATTCTACTATTTGTTGCCTCCAGGGTGTTTTGGATCTCATTTATTGCATTATTCATTATGTGTTGACTCTTTTTTATTTCTTCTCAGATCAGATCAGATCAGTCGCTCAGTCGTGTCCGACTCTTTGCGACCCCATGAACTGCAGCACGCCAGGCCTCCCTGTCCATCACCAGATTTCGGAGGTCACTCAGACTCATATCCATCGAGTCAGTGATGCCATCCAGCCATCTCATCCTCTGTTGTCCCCTTCTCCTCCTGCCCCCTATCCCTCCCAGCATCAGAGTCTTCTCCAATGAGTCAACTCTTCGCATGAGGTGGCCAAAATACTGGAGTTTCAGCTTTAGCATCATTCCTTCCAAAGAAATCCCAGGGCTGATCTCCTTCAGAATGGACTGGTTGGATCTCCTTGCAGTCCAAGGGACTCTCAAGAGTCTTCGCCAACACCACAGTTCAAAAGCATCAATTCTTCGGCACTCAGCCTTCTTCACAGTCCAGCTCTCACATCCATACATGACCACAGGAAAGACCATAGCCTTGACTAGGCGAACCTTTGTTGGCAAAGTGATGTCTCTGCTTTTGAATATGCTATCTAGGTTGGTCATAACTTTCCTTCCAAGGAGTAAGCGTCTTTTAATTTCATGGCTGCAGTCACCACCTGTAGTGATTTTGGAGCCCAGAAAAACAAAGTCTGACACTGTTTCCACTGTTTCTCCATCTATTTCCCATGTAGTGATGGGACCAGATGCCATGATCTTCGTTTTCTGAATGTTGAGCTTTAAGCCAACCTTTTCACTCTCCACTTTCACTTTCATCAAGAGGCTTTTGAGTTCCTCTTCACTTTCTGCCATAAGGGTGGTATCATCTGCATATCTGAGGTTATTGATATTTCTCCCGGCAATCTTGATTCTAGCTTGTGTTTCTTCCAGTCCAGCATTTCTCATGATGTACTCTGCATATAAGTTAAATAAACATGGTGACAATATACAGCCTTGACGTACTCCTTTTCCTATTTGGAACCAGTCTGTTGTTCCATGACCAGTTCTAACTGTTGCTTCCTGACCTGCATACAGATTTCTCAAGAGGCAGATCAGGTGGTCTGGTATTCCCATCTCTCTCAGAATTTTCCACAGTTTATTGTGATCTACACAGTCAAAGGCTTTGGCATAGTCAAGAAAGCAGAAATAGATGTTTTTCTGGAACTCTCTTGCTTTTTCCATGATCCAGCGGATGTTGGCAATTTGATCTCTGGTTCCTCTGCCTTATTTCTTCTCGGTCCTTGTTAAACCTTTCTTGCATCTTCTCAATCCTTGTCTCCAGATTATTTAACTGTGATTCCATTTTGATTTCAAGATTTTGGATTAATTTCACTATCATTATTTGGAATTCTTTATCAGGTAGATTCCCTATCTCTTCCTCTTTGGTTTGGTTTGGTGCGCATGTATCCTGTTCCTTTAGCTGCTGGGTATTCTTTTGTCTCTTCATCTTGTTAAAATTGCCAAGTTTAGAGTGTCCTTACTATATTCTGGTAGTTTGTTGAATTCTCTTTATTGAGGCGGTTTACTGGTCTTTTCTATATCTGATCTCTGCCCTGTTACAGAGGAGGCGGAGATGAACACCCAAATCTAAGCCGGCTGGGTTCAGGCACTCCAGGTTCAGAAGCACAGACTCGGTTCAGTCTGCGTTTTACTTCCCTGGTGGCTCAGACGGTAAAGCATCTGTCTACGATGCAGGAGACCTGGGTTCGATCCCTGGGTTGGGAAGATCCCTTGGAGAAGGGAATGGCAATCCACTCCAGTACTATTGCCTGGAAAATCCCATGGACAGAGGAGCCTGGTAGGCTACAGTCCATGGGGTCACAAAGAGTCGGACACGACTGAGCGACTTCACATACATACATACAGGTCTGAGTAGCACAGGTGATGAAGTGTTTAGCGAGTGCAGCTGCTCCGACTTATTGCCTCCCCGCCGCTCAGTTTTCTGGGTATATAACCGGTGCACTTTCTCAGGCAGATGTTGACCATCCAGAGCCCCAAGAAGCGTGAGTTAGCACAGAAACCTACTTAGAGTTTTGTAGTCAACGTCTCTGTAGAGCTGTGATTGCCCGCTTCTGGCTCTGGCTGCCTGTCACTAGAGTGGGACGGTCTGCAGCCGGCTATCTCTGTGCAGTCCTTTGTTCCATACGTAGTCCTGGTGGTGTCTTAAGTTAGAGCTAGCTTTTGAACTGTGGTGTTGGAGAAGACTCTTGAGAGTCCCTTGGACTGCAGGGAGATCCAACCGGTCCATTCTGAAGGAGATCAGCCCTGGGATTTCTTTGGAAGGAATGATGCTCAAGCTGAAACTCCAGTATTTTGGCCACCTCATGCGAAGAGTTGACTCATTGGAGAAGACTCTGATGCTGGGAGGGATAGGGGGCAGGAGGAGAAGGGAACGACAGGGGATGAGATGGCTGGATGGCATCACTGACTCGATGGACGTGAGTCTGAGTGAACTCCGGGAGTTGGTCATGGACTGGGAGGCCTGGCGTGCTGCGATTCATGGGGTTGCAAAGAGTCAGACATGACTGAGCGACTGAACTGAACTGAACTGAACTGAGGCAGGCAGATGAAGCCACAAAATTGCAAAGATACTTTTGGAAGCTAAGGGTGGGTTTATACTGTTTATTTTTTGTATTCAAAACATTTGTGGCTACTCTTGGCCCTCAGTCTTCTATATATATTTCAACATCAATTTTCATATTCCAAAACAACATTTCTGTATGTTGATTAGAATTACATTAATGCAGAGAGCTGATGAATGACTTCTATAGTTTCAAGTAGTGAAAGCAAAAATGATTTCTTGAAATGTAACAATTGTTATTTAGCACTAACATAGGTGTACTTTTTTCCTTAATATTTATCCATTTATTTGACTGCACCAGGTCTTAGCTGTGGTACATGCAATCTTCAATCTCTGTTGCAGCATGTGAGATCTAGTTCCCCATCTGGGGATGGAACCAGGGCCCTCTGCATTGGGAGCAAGGTGTCTTAGCCATTGGACAACCAGGGAAGTCCCTAGTTATACTTTCTATTGTTGAAAAACTCACAGGTGTTGCTAACTCACTCTGATTGTAAACTATGGAAAGATTGTTACATTTTATTAGTGGTAGTTTTTTTCCCTGTTCATGCACAAACCTGAATCCAAACCATGCTCAACCCTAGAGTTAGGAGCCCCAGTTGGAACAGCCTGTCTGTCTTCCTAAAATTGATTCCCTTCTTTTGTCCCACACTTCCTCTCTTGGACTGGAGGAGAGATAGCACAGAACTACAACAGAGGGCTTTAAGTGACTTCAGAAATTCAAATTAGCAGTTTTCGAGTTAGAATGAATAACTTCTTCAAGAATTCAGAAAAAAATGATAAAGACATGAAATCATGAATAAAAAGAAGAAAAGACTTGGAGAATGGAGAACTAAAATGCATATACAAATAAATTTTTATATACATGTCAAAAATTTTTATAGATATATAAAAAGAACAGGAAATTGAAAATACTAATATAATGAGAAGATGATGAAGTGATAAATGATGTGATACAAAGAAACAATGGTCAAATAAAATATAAAAAAAAAATATCAAAAAAATTAATTTTTATATATAAAAGAAAATCAATATATAAAGCAAAAATCATTAAGGTATATTCAGTGATTGACATTTTTGCCATTCAGCCATTCCCTAGGATTAAGAACAAACAGGAATATACACAGAAATAAATAGCTTATTTACCATGGAAATATACATATTGGAGCATATTTCCCTGTTAAAATATATTTAGATATATATAATTAGATGAAGATACTGCAGTATCTATACAATTTTTTAGGGGAAAAAAGAATGTGAGAAAAATTTCCACATATAGTAAAGCTATAAAATGAGTGTGTAAAAATAGATAAAGGCATTGTTTCTTTGGAGCTTCTAACAGGTAAAATCTTTAATTAGCAGATTCGGATTTTTAAATTGAGATACCTTGCTTTACACTGGACCTCTATTTTTATTCTTAGTGTGTCTTCTTAGGTCTCCAGGTACACTGCTTTGCCTGAATTTATCAACCAATTCAAGTGATTGGTTGTCTGATTTTTCCCACTACACTAAATCAATACAAAGTCTAGACATTGTGAATTTAAGCATAAATTCTCTGTGGAAAACTTATGGTAGTTTGAACTGGCACAGCAGGTAGGATCTTCTGAAATTATGTTTTGACTGAAAGATTTATGTCAGTGTCTATCCCCTCATCCTTCCTACAAATGTTAACAGTTGCTCCTGTATATAGACTCTAGGCCATTTGTGGGAGACTGGGTTCCCCAGCATCAATCCTTGAGACAAAAATTTGAATTAAAGCATTTGTCTGGCAGATAGTCCCAAGATGGCTTGTAGGGGACTGGGGAGTGAACCAAGGAAGTGAGGGCAGCTGAAAAAGGTGCGCTGATACAGGCAGTGTGGACATGTCCACACCCAACATACCCTTAAAACAACAACAGCAGCAACAAACACTCACACATTTTTTTTTTTTTTCTTTAAATTTTGGCTGCACTGTGCTCCCGTGGGGTCTTATTAAGAGTTCCCTAAGAGTCGGACATGACTGAAGCGACTTAGCAGCAGCAGCAGCAGCAACCAGGGGTCAAGCCTGTGTCCCCTGCAGTGGAAGTGGAGTTGTAACCACTGGACTGCTAGGGATTTCCCAGGGCTGCTGTTTTTTGTTGTTGTTTCTGTTGTTATTATCATCATTACGGATTTTTTGTGAACGTTTTCTTTTGTACTGGGGTAGGGCTTCCCTGGTGGCTCAGACGGTAAAGAATCTGCCTGCAGTGCAGGAGATCTGGGTTTGATCCCTGGATCGGAATGATCCCTTGAAGATGGGAATGGCAACCCGCTCCAATATTCTTTCCTGGAGAATTCCATGGAGAGAGGAGCCTGGTGGGCTACAGTCCATGGGGTTGCAAAGAGTCAGTCACAACTGAGTGACTAACCTTCTTTATAGCCAATTAATAATGTTGTGATAGTTTTGGGTGAATAGCAAAGGGATTCAGCCATACATATACATGTATCCATTCTCCTCCAGGAGAGGGCAATGGCACCCCACTCCAGTACTCTTGCCTGGAAAATCCCATGGACGGAGGAGCCTGGTAGGCTGCAGTCCGTGGGGTTGCTAAGGGTCGGACAGGACTGAGTGACTTCACTTTCACTTTTCACTTTCATGCGTTGGAGAAGGAAATGGCAACCCACTCCAGTGTTCTTGCCTGGAGAATCCCAGGGATGGGGGAGCCTGGTGGTCTGCCATCTACGGGGTCGCACAGGGTTAGACACGACTGAAGTGACTTAGCAGCATTCTTCTCCAAACTCCTCTCCCTTACAGTTTGTCAGATAACACTGAGCAGAGTTCTCTGTGCTATACAGTAGGTCCTCATTGGTTGTCCATTTTAAATACAGCAGTGTGTACATATCCATCCCTAACTATCCCTTCCCCCCATCCTTCTCCCTGGCCACCATAAGTTTGTTTTCTAAGTCTGTGAGTCTCTTTCTGTTTTGTAAGAAAGTTCATTTGTATCGTTTCTTTTTAGATTCCACATGTAAGGAATGTCATGCAATGTTTCTCCTTGTCTGTCTGACTTACTTCACTCTACGGCACTCTCTAGGTCCATCCATGTGGCTGCAGATGGCATCACTGTTTTAATTGGAGCTTAATCCTACTGCAGTTCTCCTGGGTTCACTTACCATGCTGCTCTCCACCTGGGTGCCCTTTCCCAATAAAATCTCTTGCTTTGTCAGCACATGTGTCTTGGACAATTCATTTCTGAGTGTTAGACAAGAGCCCAGTTTCAGGCCCTGGAAGGGGTCCGCCTTCCTGCAACAAATGGTGACTCTGGTAGGACCCTTCTTTTCTGAGACTGACATCCTGACCACTCGGGGTACTCAGGGGCCAGCTTGCCTGCCAATGGACCAGACCCAGCAGCTGCAACTGGGACCCTTTTGTCCCTGGTCTCCTCCTGACGTGGACAACTGGCCAGAGTGCCCCAACTGGTAAGGAACATGAGACTTTATTGACCTCTCTCCCCTTCTCTCTCTCTTTCCTCTCCTTAACCCTTCCTATCCTTCCCCGTTTTTCTAGTCCCCGGGTCCTGGATGCAGGAATCTGCTCGAAGGGCCCTCAGCCTGAGCTGAGGATTGGAGACTGATCACCTCCTCTTGGCAGAGAACTCGAATTCTGGTTCTGGTCTGGTCTGATTTCTGGTAGGGCCGAGTTCCAGTCCTCCTTTCTCTGGAGGCCCAGGGTAAAGTCCCATAACGCCTGGGTATCTGTAGGTGGCAGGAGACATCTGTAAGGCCACCCCTTTTGCTCTCCCCCTCTCACCTCCTCCCCCTTCTTCTTTCAACCTGGCTTCCTTTCCTCCCTTGAAATCTTTGATGTTAGTACTTGGATCTGAAGTTCTGTGTCTCTGTAGGAGGTTTTCTGAGAGACTGTATTCTTGTATTTAAGGGCTTCCCTGGTGGTGCAGAGGTTAAAGCGTCTGCCTGCAATGTGGGAGACTTGGGTTTAATCCCTGGGTTGGGAAGATCCCCTGGAGAAGGAAATGGCAACCAACTCCAGTATTCTTGCCTGGAGAATCCCATGGATGGAGGAGCTTGGTGGGCTACAGTCCACCGGTTGCAAAGAGTCGGACACGATTGAGCGACTTCACTTTGACTTTCAATCCTACTGCAGAACTCTGGGATTCTGTGTCTAACGTGGGCCTCAGTTCTTTCTCCACCCATGAAATATGGAGTTGGGACTTTTATACACTCATCTCCATCGAGTATTGTTGAGGATTGCTCCTGAATGGAGGAGGAAGCTGAAATTTTCTGGCACTCCTGACTTATTCTACAAAGGGGAAGAGAGCTCTCTTCTTGGAGGCAAAGCGCTCAGGCAGTTAGACCTCAAGGTGATATAGGTAGGGCAGCTATATCATGTAACAACATTTGCTACAGTGTATCTTGGGTGACTGGTATGTGAAAATATTAATTAGCTATATTAGGTGCGTGTAGCAAAATATGACTGCGAGTGTAAATTTAATGTTTCTAATGTTGCTAATGTTAGCAAGGATATTGAAGATATCCTTCAATTCAGGATATTGAAGATGGTGAACGGAATAAAAACAATAGTATAACTACAACAATGGTTTACTACAACAGGACCAGACATGTTTTATTATAATTATAATGGTGGGTAAAAGTGATAGTTGGTTAGTCATGTCCGACTCTGTGTAACCCCACAGACTGTAGACCACCAGGCTTCTCTGTCCATGGGATTCTCCAGCCAAGAATACTGGAGTGGGTTGCCATTTCCTTCTCCAATGCATGAAAGTGAAAAGAGAAAGTGCTTAGTCATGTCGGATCTTCCTGACCCCAGGGACTCAAACCCCTGTCTCCTGTGTTGCAAGCAGATTCTCTACCAGTCTGGAGGCCACTGCCTTCTCCATAAAATCTATGCTATGCTAAGTCACTTCAGTCGTGTCCGACTCTGTGCGACCCCATAGACGGTAGCTCACCAGGCTCCACTGTCCCTGGGATTCTCCAGGCAAGAACACTGGAGTGGGTTGCCATTTCCTTCTCCAATGCATGAAAGCGAAAAGAGAAAGTGAAAGTCGCTCAGTCATGTCCGACTCTTATAGTCGTGGGTCCGACTCTTAGTCGTCCAACTCTGTGTGACCCCACAGACTGTAGCCCACCAGGCTCCTCCGTCCATGGGATTTTCCAGGCATGAGTACTGGAGTGGGGTGCCATTTCCTTCCTTAGGGAATCTTCCCCCCCCGGGATCCACCCCCCTCCCCCCCCCGCCCCAGTAGTCCCCATCTGAGCCACTAGGGAAGCCCAATAATGGTGGGTAAAGTTATTTAAAAATACCATGTTAATTAATAATTAGATTATAATAATACTATAATTAATAATTGGTTGTTCAAAAGTCACCTCAGCTGAAACTGTGTATTATGTAAATAATAATAATAAAAACTACATTTTTGAAGCTTAGAAAAGGGGAAAGCAATATTTTAAAATGAGTCACTTAAAATAATTTTCAGCTACACAGAGGGAGAACAGAAGTGTGAACAAAATCCTGCCCACTGAGGTTGTTATATCATTCACAGAGGTGCAAATGTGCACACAGTAGTGAGAACTGGTTAGAAATTCATAATGTCAAGATAGGACTGCCAGAAATGTCAGGTGAATATTTATCCTTCTAACTGACTTTATTAAATTTACAATCTTATTCGTTGCAGACTGTAGGAATCTATGACTTTTCATGGATCACTGACAGTGAAGGAAAAAGCTAGAAAATTCTTACAATGCATCAAAATTGTGGATGACAATTTAAGGAACCATGATGGTCACTGCCTTTTTGAGGGCCACATCTCTTAAGATACAGGGGTCCTGGGACTTTCCTGGTGGTCCAGTGGTTAAGATTGCATGCTCCCAACCCAGGTTCAATGCCTGGTCAGGGAACTAGATCCCACATGTGACAGCTAAAGATTCTGTCTACGGCACTTAAGACCTGGCACAACCAATTAAATAAGTAATAATGATAAATAAAATAAATATAAAAGAAGAGGGGTCCTGATTAGTACTACTTATTTTATTATTGGTTAAAGAAAGAAGTAAGCCTGATGCAGCTCCTCAGGCTTCAGGTCACAGATGATTAGAGCCACGAATATCATTCTTGGACCGTGTGGATGGAGATAAACTTGGATTCACTTCAGTTCAAAAATTTTTATTCTGAAATTGAGCATTCTCTTCTGGCAATAAGTAAAAATTTAATTAAACCCGGAGAGGCTGTAGAGTTGTAAATTAAACAAACAACCCCAAACCAGAAATATTATACAAATTGGTAGCCTGTTGAAAGACAGCTTGTGAATGATATGCTCTGAGCTCTTAGGACAAATGTACCATGGCTGAAAAGTGGGATCTTTGTCATTTCAACCTAAATGTCATTATTTCACTGGGCTGTGATTTTGTCAAACCCAGACACTCATCTTGGTCAAGTGCAAGAATTTAACACAACCTGAAGATGACCGCAGCCATTGATAGGGAGGACTGAGGTGGGGTCTTTGAGGCCAAGTCTTTGACTTTGGTTCTATTAAATTAAATAAAGTGAAGAATTAAAAGAGCGAAATGGTTATCATTCTTTATATCTCTTACCATATTGTAGATTTTTATATACTTACTATTTTATTTTGTATACTTACTGTTTCAGTAATTTTGAACTAAAGAACTGGTATAGATAGTTTTTTAGCATCTCAACTGCTGTTGCTGTTGCTAAGTCGCTTCAGTCGTATCCGACTCTATGTGACCCCTTAGAGGGCAGCCCACCAGGCTCCTTTGTCCCTGGGATTCTCCAGGCAAGAATACTGGAGTGGGTTGCCATTTCCTTCACCAATGCATGCATGCATGCTAAGTTGCTTCAGTTGTGTCCAACTCTATGTGACCCTAGACACAGCAGCCCACCAGGCTCCTCTGTCCACAGGATTCTCTAAGGAAGAATACTGGTGTGGGTTGCCATTTCCTTGTCCAAGCATCTCAACTAGGAAGGGAAATTTGTAAGTGGATGTCATTACCCTGAATGTTGAGGGTGTGAGAGATGGAGAGAGGTTGTTTTGTAAGGAGAAAGCACAGTCCTGACTATGATCCTGCAGCCTATGGCCCACAGACCTCTTCTGTCTTCCCACTGAGTGGGGACGTGAGCGCTGGAGTGTAGGAGCGTCTCCTATTCTGCCCAGGTGTGCGAAGCAATCAGGGAATGACACCACGCAAGCAGAGGGCTAAGAAAACAGTGTGGCCAATACCTGATTATTAGTCAGTATTATCTTAAATTAAAAAAAACCCTAAAAACCCTGTGGTTCTTGCTTATCTCTTGGAGTTTCTTTCATTTCTTGGTTTTCAAGATTTAACCAATTAATCAATTTAGGGCGGGAAAGAGAAGAACAACCCTTTCCCCTGAATTTTGGCCAATAATTTCCCCTAAATGGTGCGCGATGATGAAACTGCAGTCATATCTGTAATGTACATTCATACTTTCATTTTCCCCATCCTCCAACTTGCTGAGAACCTACTTAGAAGAACATTCCATGTGAATCATTTTATGCATGTTGTAAAAGTCATTTGAAATAATTAACATAAAATATGGTCGATATGTTTGAGAAAAATTGAATGATAAAGTTTCTAAAAATCCAGCGTTGCTTTTGGAAAGAGCAATTGACTCTGCAGATATGTTGAGAACAATAGAAAAGTACGAAAAAAAGAGGAATGTGTTTAAGATAACAACACATGCAGACTATGTGACAAATTTGCTTGAATCCAGTTAAAGACAGAGCAAAACAATGAGACTAAATGGATCACAAATAAAGAAACCATGACAAAAATAAAAACTAGATTCTAAAATAGTACCCTCTTCTTAAAAATAAAAATTTTTATGTTGTGTTAATCTGGGTTTTCCATAGAAAGAGAACCAACATATGTATATGTGTATATACATATATATAGCTTTTGTTTAGTCACTAAGTCATGTCTGACTCTTTTGCAACCTCATGGACTGTAGCCAACCAGGCTCCTCTCTCCATGGGATTTGCCAGGCAAGAATACTGGAGTGGACTGCCATTTCCTTCTCCAGGAGATCTTTCTGACCCAGAGATCCAACCTGTGTTGCCTGTTTGGCAGGTGGGTTTCCCTGGTGGCTCAGTGGTAAAGAATTCACCTGCAATGTAGGAGACCTGGGTTCAAGTCCTGGGTCAGGAAGATTGCCTGGAGAAGGATGTGGCTACCCATTCTAGTATTCTTGCTTGGAGAATTCCATGGACAGAGCCTGACAGGCTATAGTCCATAGGGCCATAAAGAGTCAGACATGACTTGGCGACTGAACAACAACAAATATTACTTATTGTAGGAATTGGTTCACATGGTTATGGAGGCTGAGGAGTCTCATGATCTGCTCTTTGCCAGGAAGTCAATGGTGAAATTCAGTGAATTGGAGGATGTGAGAATGGGGGACATGGGGAAGACACACCCAGAAATAATGTTTTACCAGCAATCTGGGTATCACTTAGCCTGGTCAGGTAGACACATAAAGTTAACTATCACATCTGCAAAATCATTCTGAGATGAAAATTGTAAAATACTGGATGCTCTGCATAGTCACTTAGTTGTGTTCCACTCTGTGACCACATGGGCGGCAGCCCGTCAGGCTCCTCTAACCCTGGCATTCTCCAGGCAAGAATACTGGAGTGGGCTGCTGTGCCCTCCTCCAGGGGATCTTCCGGACCCAGGGACTGAACCCTTACCTTTTACATCTCCTGCATTGGCAAGTGGTTTCTTTACCACTAGTGCCATCTAGGCAGCCATCCATATTTTCCAGGGAACTTAAATATTATCTAAATAGATAGCATATTCAAAGAGAGACATACTTTACCAACAGGTGCCAGTCAAGGCATGCTTCCGGTCGATGGATGTGAGAGTGGACTGGAAGAAGGCGAGCAAGATATGCTTTGAACTGTGGTGTGGAGAAGACCTGAGAGTCCTTGGACGAAGAGATCCCAGTCCGAGGAGACAACCGACAGAAGGAAGATGCAAAGCGAAGCCCAGTATTTGGCCACCCAGCGAAGAGGACCATGGAGAAGACCTGAGTGGGAGGGATGAGGGCAGGAGGAGAAGGGGATGACAGAGGAGAGATGGTGGAGGCATCACGACTCTAGGACAGAGTGAGGCTCCGGGAGCTGGTGATGGACAGGGGGGGGGGGAGCGACTGATCTGATCTGATCTGATCATAGAATGCACATGCATCCCAATTTTCTATTTTATCTTCTCCCCTTGTAGTTGTTCTTTTTTTTTTTAAATCTTTAAAAAAAAATCTTATTTTATTTATTTATTTTTTCAATTGAAGGATAATTGCTTTACAGAATTTTGTTGCTTTGTTTGTTGACACACACAGTTACAGATGTTTCATTTTAAGTAATCTGTAGTGTTTGTTGCAAGAATAATATACAGCTCACATTCAGATGTGTAATATTTTACATGATTACGAAGACTGAGGCAAACATTTTTGTACATCTGAATGAACATATTTTCTGGGAAATATTCTAGAACTGGAACTGCAAACTCACAGATTTTATGCCTCTCATCTTTGGCTTTATTAAGTATTTCAAAATTGCTCTTTAAAATGGTGTATCGATTTACCTTTTCACCAGCTTTGTATGAATTTCTCCATCTCCACATCCCTCCCAAACTATTTTTTTTCCCACTAGAAGTAAATTAAATATTTCTTTTTTCCTTGATTTTGAGTGAAGTGGAACATCTTTATGTATCTATGAAATAATTCATGGGTCAAAATATACCACATTGGAAATTGGAAAATGATAGAACTGATAATCAAAATATTATATACTAAAATATGTGGGATTCGGTGAAGGTACCAAAAAAAAAGTTGTGGTTTCTTTTTTTGCTTTAGCTCTGGGTGAACAAAGATTCTGCACTGAAAATTCCACCTGCAGTTCTGTGCTTCACATGAATTCAGGTTCACAAGGACAGCCGCAAGGTCCAGGAAGCCGGTCCTGTGCTAAATGTGGGGATGGGATGAGATGGTCTCCATGAGAGTTAGGGATTTTTTTTTTCCTTCTCCTGTATGTTGTTGGTGGTGGTTTCCAGCTATATTGGGATATAATTGACATATAACGTGTAAGTTGAAGGTGTACAATGTGCTGATTTGACATGCAGAAAACCAGAGATCAAATTGCCAACATCCACTGGATCATTGAAAAAGCAAGAGAGTTCCAGAAAGACATCTATTTCTGCTTTATTGACTATGTCAAAGCCTTTGACTGTGTGGATCACAATAAACTGTGGAAAATTCTGAAAGAGATGGGAATACCAGACCACCTGACCTGCCTCTTGAGAAATCTATATGCAGGTCAGGAAGAAACAGTTAGAACTGGACATGGAACAAATAAGAAAAGGAGTACATCAAGGCTGTATATTGTCACTGTGCTGATTTAACTTATATGCAGAGCACATCCTGAGAAATGCTGGGTTGGATGAAGCACAAGCTGGGATCAAGATTGCCAGGAGAAATCTCAATAACCTCAGATATGCAGATGACACCACCCTTATGACAGAAGGTGAAGAACTAAAGAGCCTCTTGATGAAAGTGAAAGAGGAGAGTGAAAAAGTTGGCTTAAAGCTCAACATTCAGAAAACTAAGATCATAGCATCTGGTCCCATCACTTCATGGTAAATAGATGGAGAAACAGTGGAAACAGTGGCAGACTTTATTTTGGGGGGCTCCAAAATCACTGCAGATGGTGATTGCAGCCATGAAATAAAAAGATGCTTACTCCTTGGAAGAAAAGTTATGACCAACCTAGACAGCATATTAAAAACTGGAGACATTATTTTGCCGACAAAGGTCCATCTAGTCAAGGCTATGGTTTTTTCAGTAGTCAAGTATGGATGTGAGAATTGGACTATAAAGAAAGCTGAGTGCCGAAGAATTGATGCTTTTGAACTGTGGTGTTGAAGAAGACTCTTGTGAGTCCCTTGGACTGCAAGGAGATCCAACCAGTCAATCCTAAAAGAAATCAGTCCTGAATGTTCATTGGAGGGACTGATGCTGAAGCTGAAACTCCAATACTTAGGCCACCTGATGTGAAGAGCTAACTCATTTGAAAAGACCCTGATGCTGGGAAAGATTGAAGGCAGGAGGAGAAGGGGACAACAGAGGATGAGATGGCTAGATGGCATCACTGACTCAATGGACATGCGTTTGAGTAAATTCCGGGAGTTGGTGATGGACATGGAGGCTGGCGTGCTGCAGTCCATCTGGTCACAAAGAGTTGGACACGACTGAGTGACTGAACTGAACGGAACTGATTGCAAAGTGACTACGACCTTAATGTTAGTAAGGCCTGCATCCCACCACATAATTACCATTTCTTTTTCGTGGTGAGAAATCCTAAACAGCACATTATAAATCCCATTGCTCTTATCTTGGCCAAGAATCAAACATCAAATATCTAGGCACTCCCAGAAATAAAGCTCCTTCAGTTGTCAATCAGCTCTAGCCCCACCTCGGGAATGTCCCTTGAGCGCAGAGTGGATGGTCCCTGTGGGGGAAAGAGATGAAGAGCTTCCAGGCACACACACTGCTGTTACTGCTGCTAAGTCGCTTCAGTCGTGTCCGACTCTGTGCGACCCCATGGATGACAGCCCACCAGGCTTCTCCGTCCATGGGATTCTCCAGGCAAGAACACTGGAGTGGGTTGCCATTTCCTTCTCCATGGCACACACACTAGGTGACTTCAAATCAGATTTATCCCTTGGACTTCAACACCTGGTCTTGGCTTTTGAGAAGACAGAATCCAAGGGCCTGAAAATAATTTTATATCTGTAATGGGAAGACATTCCTGTCATTCTCTTTCTCTGTACAATAAGGACTAATAGCTTCAAAAGACAGCATCTGCCACCCTCTCTGTGCCCACGTCCTGTGTGTAATGTTTGATGGTATCTCGGTCTACACAGAGCAACACTGAGGTTTACAGAAAATTCTGTAAAAGGGGGCGGGAGGGTGTGCATTCCTGTGATGTTTTGTTTACCATCAGAAATGCCTGGGCCTGGGGTCCCTGGGCCTATTTCTAGAGCCCTCAGGTTGCTCTCTAGCTCTTGAAAATAGCTTGTTTACCTTCTCCCTATCCTCACAGACTATTTCTGTGGAGGCTTTATTTCCCACCTCAGGCTTATTTTTAAATCAGAACAAAACTCTCAGAACACTGGTTATAGCCTGCTGTGTCCTTCAAGCCATTATACAACTTCCCCAGCTTTTCGAAGCTTTTCAAGTTAGCTAAAAAGGCAAGAAAACAAACTGGTGTGACACGAGGAGGTGTGGAATTTTGAATAGTTTCCCCCAAAAGACAAAAAACAGGATTGATACATGGGCTTGAATTTTAGTACTACAGTAAGTCAATTGATAATGACACCTGTAGCAGTGGCGAGAGCACAGTCAATTGACTAACAGGGTGTAATAATTGTTGGCAATGATCATGACAGCAGCCACACATGTGTGCATGCGTGCTAAGTCACTTCAGTCATGTCCAATTTTTTGAGACCCCATTGACTGTAGTCCCCCAGACTCCTCTGTCCATGGGATTCTCCAGGCAACACTGGAGTGGGTTGCCATGCCCTCCTCCAGGGGATCTTCCTGACCCAGGGATTGAACCCATTTCTCCTGTATTAGCAGACAGGTTCTTTACCACTAGCACCATCTGGAAAGACCAGCAACAACCATAGCTACCATCTATTATTTATTTAGTATATATAAATCAGGCATTGTCCTGTATTAATGCAATTCTTCATTCAATCTACAAGATAATCTTATGGCATAGCTACTGTTACAAGATGAGAAAACAGAGGGGAACTAAAGTTAAGTCATTTGCTCAACATCATACGGAAATTTTGCCATCAATATCACAGCAAATGATGGTAGCATAAACGTCACAAATTTGAGTTGATCTTTGAGTTTTAAATTCATTGCACAAGGAGGGATACCTATTGCAGGGGGTGGCAAACTACAGCCAGTGAGCCTAATATGATCTGTTGCCTGGTTTTGTAAATAAAGCTTTATTGGTACATGGCCATACCCATTCACATATATATTATCTGGAGTTGCTTTCTCACTGCAATAGTGGAAATGAACAGTTGCAACAGAGATCTAGTAGCCTACAAACACTAAACTATTTAGGTCTCATTGGGCGAAAATCAAGATGTCAGATGTCAGCAGGTTGTGTTTCTTCTGGAGGTTCTAGGAGAAACCTGTTTTCTTGCCTTTTCCTGTTCTAAAGGCCACCTGTATTCCTAGGCTCATAGCCTCCTTCCTCCCATCTTTAAAGCTAGCTGAGCCTAGCATGTTCAAATCAATCTCTCTCTTTTCCTCCCTCCCTCTCCCTCCCTCTCTTTCCTCAACTCCCAACATTTGCTTCCTGTATCACATATGAAAGTGAAAGTGAAGTCATTAAGTCGTGTCTGACTCTTTGCGACCCCATGGACTGTAGCCTACCAGGCTCCTCAGTCCATGGAATTTTCCAGGCAAGAGTACTGGAGTGGGTTGCCATTTCCTTCTCCAGGGGATCTTCCCAACCCAGGGATGGAACCAGGGTCTCTGGCACTGCAGGCAGATGCTTTACCGTCTGAGCTGCCAGGGAAGCCCATCACATATTCTCTGCCTCAAACCCTCCTGACTTCCTCTGATAAAAACCCTTGTGATTACATTGGACCCACCAAAATCCAGGCTAATCCTCTCATCTCAGGATTTTTAAGAACATCTGCAAATTTCCTTTTGCCATGAGGGTAGTATATTCACAGGTGCTAGGGATGTGAAGGTGGACCTCTTTGGGAGAAGCACTATTCAGCCTTCCACACACCATCTTCTCCACCTTATCTGAATCAGCTCCCAGTTCCCTACCTGAGAACAGAAAGCTCCCTTGAGAAAGAAATGTCTCCTAAGGAGGCTAAACTGAACATCTGTCTTCACTCCCTGAGGCTTCATCCATGTTCTGGTGCTGCCTTTTGTCTCCTGCTGAATCTTCCTGATGCCTGCCTCTCTGCTCTTGGAGTTTTATATGTTGCTGCTGGTGGCCCACTCCAGTACTTTTGCCTGGAAAATCCCATGGACGGAGGGGACTGGTAGGCTGCAGCCCATGGGGTCGCTAAGAGTTGGACACGACTGAGCAACTTCACTTGAACTTTTCACTTGCATGCATTGGAGAAGGAAATGGCAACCCACTCCAGTGTTCTTGCCTGGAGAATCCCAGGGATGGGGGAGCCTGGTGGGCTGCCGTCTATGGGGTTGCACAGAGTTGGGCATGACTGAAGCGACTTTGCAGCAGGAGCAGCTGAGATTACATCATGTCTGCTGTGTACCAGGCAAGGTCCACTTCAAGTTGTCCCCACTCTTGACCCGACAAGAGGCCTGGCAAGTGGAGACAGCCAGGGAGCAAGGATTCTGGGACAGAGTTACTATAAAAGTGCTCGGATCGATCAAACTCATTATGGATATGACAGAAAACTAGAAATTCTATCTGAGGTAGTTTGTGCCCCAAGCTCCTTTCTGGTTTTCTCTTTGGTGATATCTAAATAGCCTCATTGCTTCCAGCTTGGCGTAACCTCTGGATGTTGGATTTTTGGCTTTCTCTCCATCCACAATATAGTTCTAAGATCCCAGATAAAGCACATTTCCGGATGTTTGCAACCATTACCAACCTTGCTTGACCACAATTCCACTTACATACTCTCCAACTGCTTCACTCCCATCAAGCTTGGGTTCCAGAGGAGCTGGGGAAATTGATCCATGAATTCTTGGAACCTTAAGTCACCATATTAGTTACAATTCTCTTGTCTGCAAATGGTAAAGATGGAAAGGAAAGTAAACTGAAAATGAACTGAAATCTTTGCAGCCTTTCATTTTAAAGAAAATTATCAGAGAAATCTTTGACAGGTAGAGTAACAAGTGAAATTGCTCATTTTAATCACAGATGATAAGCAGAGATTTCTACAGCTGGAAAACAAAGACCCAGAGACAGGAACTGATCATACGCTCTGCTGCTTCCTTCAGCAAATGATTCAATGTCTGACCCATCGTTAATTATTTTCTTGCTACCCCTTGTTATTTTGACTTTATGTTATTATCTAAAAATATTTCAAAATTCTTTGAACTAATTAAAACAAAGAGAGTTTTGTTGATGAAACTGAAGCTAATGACCCAAATGCGCACATCAGGCTTTCTGATAAAGAGGGTTTATTAGGAGAAACTTATGGGGCTTCCCAGGTGGCGCTAGTGGTAAAGAACCTGCCTGCCAATGCAGGAGACATAAGAGACATGAGTTCAGTCCCTGTGTTGGGAAGATCCCCTGGAGAAGGGCATGACAACCCACTCCAGTATTCTTGCCAGAAGAATCCCATGGACAGAGAAGCCTGGTAGGCTACAGTCCAACTGCAAAGAGTTGGACATGACTGAAGTAACTTGGCCCCATGGCAATTGGGGAAGAAGGGTCTGCTTCTTTACTGCTCCTCATATCCCAGGCAGCACACAGAGGCCTAGGAGGGCCAGATGTCAGATTCTGGGGGAGGACCTGACAAGGGGCAGATGATTGGAAAAACAGCGGTTCCTCCCTGGTCTGATCAGGGGCTGTGTCTTGACTGTTGGTCTTCAGAAGATGGCTGTCACCAGCTTCTCTGGATGTCTGCCAGACATTGGCTCCCTCTCTGGGATGTCCACCTTGGGGAAATCAGAGAATCAATTAGAATAAGTTGACCTTTACCTGTCAGTCTGTGCTCCTAGTTTCAAGGAACACATGTTGCAGGCTGGTTGGGGGTTGGTCAGGAGGTAGCAAGAGAGTTGAGTGGATAAACCTGGCCCTGCAGCTGGAGCTCAAGATCAGGAAAACACACAGCAAGGCAAAATTATATGGGACAGGGCAAAGGTAACATATTTAGCTCTGGACTTTTGCACAAGCAAGTGCTAGCCAAATGAGAAGGGCCTGAAGTGAAGGCTGGAATCCATCTACAGTTTGATGGAGGTTGTGTTAAGATTCCCCAACTGCTGAGAATATCATAATAAGGAAATTTAAAAAGTGTGGAAAGGACATCTAGAAAGAAGGACATTTCATGGGTTTGTTGGCTGAATTTAGCTATCCCAATGGGAAGTTTCATTTCACACTTTAATTGTGCATTTTCAGTCAAAATGTCTTCCTTAACCACCACCCCCTGGAAAGTAATCCTGTACGGACTGGTCACTTTATTTCCTTGATATCGTAAGAAGAATATACAGTTGTGTAACCTGGGTCCTCCTATTCCTTATCCTCTGGGTGATATTTACCTTACACACTAGGGGTTTAGTCTTCTTCTGTTTCCTCACTTGTCATGGAAAGCGCCTCTCATATTCTCTCATTTTGATTGATGAGGACATCATCAATCTGACTACATCTGATTGTCATTTCAAACCTGTGATCGTACAAGCCTACAAGAGCTGGTTCTTTGTAGGGGCTCACAGATAGTTTTGTCCATTCCTTTGGTCCCCCTTGGCTGGGGTTTCCTTATCCAGGAAGATGGTTGTCACAGGAACACATGTATCAGCCTCCCACTCTCTTTGGTCTACATAACTGGGCAGGTAATGGTTCCTTGCCATCTTTTTTCTTTCTTTTTAAAAAAATAATGTTACTTATTTGCTTATTTATTTTTGACTGTGCTGGGTCTTGGTTGTTGTGCAGGCTTTTCTCTAGCTGTGGAGAGTGGGGGCGACTCTATTGCTGTATGTGGGCTTCTCTTTTCAGGGGCTACTCTTGCTGAGCACAGGCTCTAGGGCACGCAGGCTTCAGTAGTTGCAGCATGTGGACTCAGTATTTGGGGCTCCCAGGCTCTAGAGCATAGGCTCAATAGTTGTGACACACAAGCTTGGTTGCCCTGCAGCATATAGGATCTTCCTAGATCAGGGATCGAACCCGTGTCTCCTTCATTGGCAGGTGGACACTTTACCACTGAGCCAGCAGGGAAGCCCAGTCTAGCCATAATAATAATAATAATAATAATAATAATAATAGTCCCTCAGTCATGTCCAACTTTGCAACCCCGTTGATTTAGTGCACCAGGCTCCTCTGTCCATGAAATTCTCCAGGCAAGAATACCGCAATGGGTAGCCATGCCCTTTTCCAGGAGATCTTCCTGACCCAGGGATTGAACCTGGGTCTCCTGCATTGCAGACAGGTTCTTTACCATCTGAACCACTGGGGAAGCCCAATCCTATCTAACCATAAGCCTTATTAAATGGTGTGGATGAAATTCCTGAAAGAAATTTCATGCAACAGTCCAAGTTGAACTCCTTTACATAAAGATAATAAATTCCCGTCACATCTGGTCACACCTGGTCTGTTAAACCCAACCCTACATAGAGTCCTTCCCTAATCCCTGGAGAATTCACCCCAAACTCCAGCCAGTGGCTGAGAATCAGCTTTGCTCGGTCCCTTTATGCCCTGCCTTGCTTTTGAGCTGCTGGCCACAGAAAGAAAGCCCCTTCCTATCTGGAAGCCAGCTCTGTTTACACTCTAATCATGTGTTTTCTTGAGCCAAATGGTTTTTTTTTTTTTTTTTTTTTGACAAAAATAAAACCACAGCCTGTAAAAGGGGAAGAACAAAAACAGGCAAAGTGACAGCAGTCATGCAGATGAAAGTTCAGACGCAAAGGAGCCAAATTGCGAATCCACAAGAGTTAAACACTGAACAGTAGCAAGCACAGTGCTATTTCTGGCCTGTCAGGCGCTGAGGGGAAAACCACAGCGTGTTGCTGGCTACATCCACTGCGTTTCCGGCTTCCTCACTTCACCTCATTTTCTTCATCTCACGTCACTTCTGTTTCCTGACAAGTTGTTCCTCATATTTGCTATTCACTTCAAGCCAACAATTCCATCCTGTCTCTTACTAATCTTAGCAGGCACTATAACACCCAGTTTCACTGAGAGGAATAAGGCTACCTGAACTCCTTTTTCTCTCAAATTCAGAACCTGTTTTCCCACCTGTCTTCTCCACTGAGAAAGTTTTGGTCAGTATTCTTTCTTTCTAGTCCCCTTTTCTTTTTGAAAGATTTCTTTATTTTTAATTGGAGGATAATTGCTTCAAGATACTGTGTTGGTTTCTGCCATACATCAACATGAATCAGCCATAGGTGTACATATGTCCCTTCCTTCTTGAATCTCCCTCCCACCTCGCTCCCCACCCGACTCGGTTGTCACAGCACTGAGTTTGAGCTCCTTGCATCATATAGGAAATTCCCACTGGCCATCTATTTAACGTATAGCTTCAATGCCACTCTCTCTGTTCATGCTACCCTCTCCTTCCTTCTCCTTTCCCTTTTCAAGTTTAGTTTTGCTGTCTGTACTAGATCATACCCATGTTGATTTTTTTTTTACTTCATCTAAATTTTGTTTCAGAAATTAATTTCCCCCTGTTTGCATATATGATAATTTCAATTTTCTTTCTTTTTAAAAGCAAAACCTTAATAGAAAACACTGCCTTAGAAAATGAATTGGCCATTACAAGTCATTCACTCTCTCCTTTACTTCACAAAACTTCCTTTACTTCACAGAACTGTAACTGTAACCTATACATACTGCTTATGCTTCCTCATCCTCCACCTAGTTTCAGACCAAACTCGTATTCCAGAGTGAAGATGTTAAACCACACGCAAAAGGAGTAATGCAACTGAAATCAGAACTTCCCCCTCTTATTTCCCTCTCCTCTCACAGGACCTTATCAGGCTACCTGTGCTGTGATTCCGGCGCCAGTCTCAAACCCACACCTGGCTTGACCAGTGTCACCTGGGGCTCTGGGCTCTCTCTCCTCCCAAAGCACACTTTCTACCAAATGCTTTACTCAACAGTTAGCAGTTATCTATTCATGAAACCTGATGGCTGTATTGTTGTCTGTTCACCCATCTGGTTTTCTCTGCATCATGAGTTATGCTCACTTTTTGTGGCATCTCTTCCCCCGGACAGCTTCAGAACCAAGTTCTCTTTCTGTTGTTGTTGCTGTTCGGTCACTAAGTCGTGTCTGACTCTTTGTCACCCCACGGGCTGCAGCACGCCAGGCTTCCCTGTCCTTCACTATCTCCTAGAGTTTGCTCAAATTCATGTCTGTTGAATCGGTGATGTTATCTAACCATCTCACCATCTTCCATTTCTAGAATGCTGGGAAGCTTCTAGAGCAGATTTCCTGTGCTCTGAGAGAGTGAGTCACCACTCCCAGTGCTCCAGATTACTGGTGGGAACCTTTGGGGAAATGCCTCCATGTCATTCTGCTCGGGGAAGGCAATGGCACCCCACCCCAGTACTTTTGCCTGGAAAATCCCATGGACGGAGGATCCTGGTAGGCTCCAGTCCATGGGGTCGCTAAGAGTCGGACACGACTGAGCGACTTCACTTTGACTTTTCACTTTCATGCATTGGAGAAGGAAATGGCAACCCACTCCAGTATTCTTGCCTGGAGAATCCCAGGGACAGGGGGGGCCTGGTGGCTTCCGTCTATGGGGTCGCACAGAGTCGGACACGACTGAAGCGACTTAGCAGCATTCTGCTCAGCACCTTCAACTGTTGAAGGTACCGTCATTCTGGGTGGGTCTCCCAGCAGAGTTCCTTGGATTATTATGCAGATGAGTCAGCTTTATTTGTAGGGGAGGGCAGATTTGATAAATGACCTTTTCTTCTCTTTGACAGCAAGGCCAGCACATTGTTCCCTGGGAACAGAATCAATTAACAGCCATCACTTGAAACTGAAAATTTCTTCAGCCCTCTTGTCTACATCTGATTTTTACTGATTTCATCTGAAATCTATTGGATATACTGTCTCAGTGGCTATAACCTTTATTTCATGACATTTAGTTTCTTAGGTGGGCCTCTGTTCCCGTAGCCTAGGTGCTAATTGCTTTGATTAAACATAAATTCCTACATGAAGAAGCTCCTATTATGAAAGAAATATTAAGAAATAAGTGACAGAGGCATAAGGCTGTAGGAATGATTCTACTATTATATTAGTTTTGGAAGAGAAAAAAAGCTAGGGTTATTGACAATATTGAGTTCAAAATGCTAATCCTAGCAGGGCCAGTATTCAGCTTTGTCACATTTCTTAGGAATCACTGAACACCATCTCTATTTTCACTTGAGTTTTTGCATTAAATCTGATGTTAATTATGGAATTTCATGTTTGGGGATAGATTAATATTCTAACAAATTTAGGTGGGAATGATAAGTAACTCTTTAGAGAAGATTTCTGTAAGAGTTCAAAGAGGCCATTTAAATCAACATTTTACTTTTAGATTCCATGGTCCTGCTGTCTTGTCTCTGTCTCTGAGAAAGCCAAAGAAAGTTTTTTTGTTTGTTTTGTTTTCTCTGCTTTTTGCAGTGGGGTGGATGATAGTTGACTGATTATGATTCAGTAGCAATTTATGAATGCCTTAGGTCTAACAACAGGCATTGAGCCTTTGCAGTTTGCTTGGGAATGAGAAAGGGTGCTAATTATCCACTGATCAAAATAATTTCTGGGCTTCTTTTCTAAGTCATAGACCTTTAGCTAGGAGATACCACATAGAAAAGAAGAATTTGTGCAAAATCTAGGTGAACAAAGTTCAGGACTCTATCCTCTTATGCAAAACCATGTCTCTAGATCAAGCAGCAACCCTGCTTAATGGTTTTGAACCTTCAACTATTAATAAAAAAGGTCCCCAAGATCATTATATAGTAAATGAGAAATATTATTGACTCTTTTTTTCCTCCACATGACATTAAAATCTACATATCACTATGCTAGTAGCTTGTAATTAGTCACATTTTATCAAATCTGGTCTCTTTCTCTTAAAAAAATCAATATATCTTAATATTATGTGGTAGTAAGTTTCTACATTGACAGCTCATTCATCTGCAAGCCATTAACTTTCCTGGCTTACTCAATAGGACTGTTGAAGTAGAATTCATTAAAAAATACCAATAATGAGAACATATAAAGCTTAAAGATAGAGGTTATTTAAATATATGACTTTATTATTCATATAGCTCTAGAAAAAATAGAAATATTATGCACAGATAATTGACTTAGAATTAAAATATGCTATGATAATCTAGTTTTCATAATCATTACATTTCCTTCCTTCCTGCTCTTGCCAAATCCAATGCACAGGAGAGTATTGTCAACTGTCCAGTTGTATTGAAGTATTAACATGGTTACTTTTTCTAATCCCTTGTTGCCCTATTTCCAATAGTCAGCAGCTCTTGGCCAGGCTACTGTTGTAGTCTTCAAACTAGTCTCCTGTCTTCTTCAGTGGATCTTGTATTTTTCATTCTTCATACAATAGCCAGAAAGTGAAAAGTGAAAGTGAAATTCACTCAGTTGTGTCCAACTCTTTGCAACCCCATGGACTATACAGTACATGGAATTCTCCAGGCCAGAATACTGGAGTGGGTAGCCTTTCCCTTCTCCAGGGGATCTTTCCAACCCAGGGATTGAACCCAGGTCTCCCACATTACGGGTGGATTCTTTACCAGCTGAACCACAAGGGAATAGCCAGAGTGATGTTAAAAAAATAAATCAGGTTATACTGAAATCCTATGTAAAATCCTTTTGGGCCTTCTATGGCACTTGTGATAATATTCTGTCTCTACCTTGTCTCCAAGGTCCTATGTGGTCTTGGCTCTTTTTTGACTCTTCAACTTCATGACGTGTTTGTCTTCTCCTTGCTCAGCATGTTCCAGCCATAACAGTTTCCTTTCTGCTTCTCAAACAGGCCAAGTTCATTAATGCCTTGGAGCACTTCCGTTTGCTGCCTTCTCTTCCTGGGATGCTCTTTTCCTAGATCTTTTCATGGCTGTCTCCTTGTCATTCAGATTACAACTTCTACTGCATCCCGTGAATGACAGCTTTCCTGACTGACCAGCCAAAGCAGCCAGTTCCGGTCTCAACACCCTGTCTAGTTTTACAGCAATCATACTTGTCTGTGTTTTCTCAATAATTTATTTATTGTTAACCTTGCATCACTAGAATACAAATTTTCCAACAATCTGGAAGAGTATATGATATATGAGGCTCTCAACACACGTTCGGTAAGTGAAAGAGTTTGATTATATTTCAGTTAGGAGAAAATTACTTGGAAATACTACAAAAGAGAAGCACAACACAAATGTTATGTATTATTTGAGTGACATTTAATAATACAAGTATAGTAAAAAAAGGTTAAGAAGTAATAGAATAAAAATGTATTTTTGATGAGTTCTAGGGTAGGATTGTTTTCTTTCACATTTTTTAATCATCAAAAGTTTAACATTTATCTCTATTATAATAAGGAAAAACTAAAAAGAAATGAAAATGCTAACAGGAATTTTGCAGACTATTAAGAGGGGCTTCTTCTGGGTGGATTATGGTCAAATTTTTCTTCCTCTTAATTTTTGCCATGCTTTTCAAATTTCCAACAGTATGCCTGTCTAAACTTTATAATCGATCAACAATTAATCTTTTATTTAAAAATAGTGATGTCCAGATAGCTTATAAGGAAACCATGGTAATTTATTAAACATGTAATGTTATATAATCAGAGATTTTCTAGGAATCCTAGTATCTATTGTCATACATATCGGTGCATTAAAAAGGGCTGAAAATTCTTTGACACTCCTCCTCGAGAGTAATGGGAACTGTTTCCCTTATCCTTGGATCTGTGACTTTTTTAGACTTGATCTTAGCCAAAAGGCCAAGAAGCAATAACTCTGTGACTTTTTTGATGATCATGGGTAGGAAGACCCGATCTTTTTAAAAAGACAAGTATCCCTCAGGCGACCTAAGAAATCAATATAATCAGTCTCAGTAAAAATATTGGAAGCTTTTTCTTTTTTTAAATAAAAATTAACTATTCTAAGCCAGCAGGCTTGGCTCAGAGGTTAAAGTGTCTGCCTGCAATGCAGGAGACCTGGGTTCTATCCCTGGGTCAGGATGATCCCCTGGAGGAAAGCAAGGCAACCCACTCCAGTATTCTTGCCTGGAGAATCCCATGGACAGAGGAGCCTGGTGGGCTACAGTCCACGGGGTCGCAGAGCTGGACACGACTGAGTGACCTCACTGTCACTGTAACTATTCTAAAAGTCATATGAAAATAAGAGCCCACTAATAACTCAAATAACTTTGAAAAATGACAAAGTTGGAAGGCCAAAATGACCTGATTTCAAGACTTATATAAAAAACTACAGTAATAACTTTTTAAAGCCAGAGTGAGTATGCCACACTACCTCCCTTCCCTCCTGGGGCCCCATTATTCCCATCTGCCTTCTTGCTCCCAATCTTAGGAAAAATCAATCTATCAATGAAACTGAACAAAAAATCTAGTAATAAATTCACACACATGGGCAGATGATTTTTGAAATAGTTACAAAGACAATTATAAAGAGAGGATATTCTTTCCAACAAATTGTGTTGGTACAACTGAATATCCATAGGCAAAATAACAAACTTTGACCAGTGTCTCACATCGTATTACAAAAAATTAATTAAAAATATGTTCTAGAGCAAAAAACTATGCATGGACTCTGCAATTGATGCAGAAAAAGCATTTGAGAAAAGTCAGCACCCTTTCATGATAAAAAAAAGACAAACACAAAACTCTCAACTATCTGGGAATAAATGGGAACTTTCTTAAAATAATTGATATTTATTTTGAGTGATATCAGCATCATGTCTGCACTAGATGTATCTCCTTCAATAATAAAGGCCATGTATAAAATGCTTGCATGCTAAGTCACTTCAATCATGTCCAAGTCTTTGTAACCCTATGGACTGTAGCCTGCCAGGATCCTCTGTCCATGGGATTCTTCAGGCAAGGATACTGGAGTGGGTTGCCATAACATCCTCCAGGGGATGTTCCAAACCCAGGGATCGAACCTGCATCCCCAGCGGCTTCTGCATTGCAGGCCAATTCTTTACAGCTGAGCCACCTGGGAAGCCTCCCAAATTCCATAACTAACATCATACTTAATGTTGAAAGGCAAAAGCTTTTCCCCTAATATCAGTAACAAGACAAACATGCACACTTTTACCACTTCCATATAGCACAGGATTGGAAATTCTAGTCAGAGCACTTCAGTTCAGTTCAGTTACTCAGTCGTGTGTGTCTGAATCTTCGTGACCCCATGAATTGCAGCACGCCAGGCCTCCCTATCCATCACCAACTCCCAGAGTTTACCCAAACTCATGTCCATTGAGTTGGTGATGCCATCCAGCCATCTCATCCTCTGTCATCCCCTTCTCCTCCTGCCTTCAATCTTTCCCAGCAGCAGGGTCTTTTCACATGAGTCAACTCTTCGCATCAGGTGGCCAAAGTATTGGAGTTTCAGCTTCAACATCATTCCTTCCAATGAACACCCAGGACTGATCTCCTTTAGGATGGACTGGTTGGATCTCCTTACAGTTCAAGGGACTCTCAAGTCTTCTCCAACACCACAGTTCAAAAGCATCAGTTCTTTTCAGTGCTCAGCTTTCTTTATAGTCCAACTCTCACATCCATACATGACTACTGGAAAAACCATAGCCTTGACTAGATGGACCTTTGTTGGCAAAGTAATAGCACTTAGGTAAGGAAAAGAAACAAGAGGCATCCAACTTGGAAATAAAGAAGTAAAACTTTCTCTGTTCATGTTTGACATACTCCTATACATAGAAAACCCCAAAGATCCTGCAAAAAAAAATCCTGCGAAATTAATAACTAAATTAAGCCACATTAAAGGGTACAAAATCAATATTCAAAAATCAGTTGTATTTCTGTGCAATAACAATGAATAATTCCAAAAAAGAAAACTAAAACACCCAAAAATACATATGAATGTTCATAGCAGCTTTATTTTTAATAGCTGAAATTAGAAATAATCCAAATGTTCACTCACACATAAAAAATATTGTTTCTGAAATACAGGCTCAATCTAATGTTAAAAAGAATCTTATTAATGATTTTGTGACTGTTTAGTAGATGCTCTTATTGATACTTTTCAGATGTACAGGAAAGAAATTCATCCAAGAACCAGTTTTTTACTTTGCTTTGGATAAAATTCTTTTGTTGCTTTTGGTCCCAAGACAAATATCAAAGCTTCCAAGTTTTCCTTCCCAACTGCACTTTTTAGCTGTTTTTTTTTTTTTTTTTTAGGGGGGGTCTTTCCTGCCTGTAACAATATAATGAATTAATTCCTTTTAATAAAATAACAATAATAACTATAAATCTATTGTTCTATATTACTTCACTTTATAATAATCACCACTATTCACAGAATTCAGTGTTAAATACTTATTTTGAATATAATTTTATAGTTTTCTATTGAAAAACTTAATGTATTTTTATAGAAACAGTTATACATTTGATAGTACTAACATATCATAAATAATATATATACATGGAGTAGGAGACTTTTCTTGCTTGCTATGTTCTCATTACTGTGCCATGGTTAATGTTTTCTGGTAAGACTACTGAATATACAGTAAACAATGAGATTTTGAGTATCTCATTCATTTTAATCAGTTTTTTTTTTTTTTGCTTTTTGTTTTGTTGAGTGCAGAATATCCCCAGCAAAACAGACCAGCTTTCTGTTTCTCTCTTTATCTCCCCTTCCTCTGCTAGATAGAATGAATGATTCTGGAGACTGGTAGAATTTTATGCCATATTTTATATTTAAGAAACAACTTGTATATGACCAAAATGTGGATGGCTAAACTTTACCACCCAGTGTATTGGCTTTGAGTCTCATTAAAATCTGGTGGCTTCTGAATTAACTTGTGGTTCCCCACCGTGATGGAAATTGCTTCTTTCCAGTATTATTGACTGACAGAGCAGGTGAGAACTTGTTTGCATCCTTTGAACAAGTTCATTAGTTTCCCATAATGGTTGTTGCAGGTAAACACTCTACTATTTAATTAGTAGTCTCTCTTTGGTGAGCTTAAAACAATTACAGGATCTTTTTTCTTCCATTTGTGTTCAGGACATAAGTATTTTTTTATGGCCAGATCTGACTCATCACAGTCAATAGTTGTATGCCTGACTGCTACCATTAATAACTATTAAAACAACTGCCTGTATTTTTTCATGATATAAAAATAAGATTCCATCAATCTTCAAGGTGAACAGCCTGGGCAGCAAAAGTTTGAAGCCTCTTCAATCCAAGTCTTCAAGTTGATACTGCTTTCTGTAAATCTTCCATGCCATCGGTGAATAAACTGAAGTAAATATAAGTGTTGACAATCTCTATACTGAACACATACATGTGTTCACTGGTAGTAACCTGGCACAAGTGGACATTCAATTTTAATGTGTGTTGAGTATCTTCCATCAGCTTATCCCAAGGGATACTAAAGACATGGTCTCTGCCTTAAAGTAATTTCTAGTGTAGTGGAGGAAATAGGCATTCAACCATAGTGCATTTTTAAAATTTCAACATTAGTGTGATGAGATTCAGAGGAGTGAGGCTCACAGTGATGTTGTATACTGAATAGTGAGACTCTGAAGCAGGTCTTGTCTATGGCTTATAACAGGAAGGATGTCAGCAAAAGAGCCCCACAGCATTGAAAAGGGAGCTTGAAGGAAGAAGATGGCAGTGTTTAAAAGTAGTCCTCGGTATGAACCTCTAGTAAAGAGTCTGATTGCAAGGCAGGAGACCTGGGTTTGATCTCCAGGTCAGGAAGATCCCCTGGAGAAGAAAATGGCAACCTACTCTAGTATTCTTGCCTGGAAAACCCCATGGACAAAGGAGCCTGGTGGGGTACAGTCCATGGGGTCACAAAGAGTAAGACATTATTGAGTGACTAATACTTTTTATTCTTTTCACTAGTAAAATGGAGATAGCTAAAGAGGATTTTAAGACAGTTTTTCTTCATGGTGCTTCATCCTAAACAAATACAATAACGATCTAAATTATTTTTTCAGGCTTCTTGTGTTGGACTTGTATGTCTTTTGAGTATTTCCTATGCTCAGATTGGCCACTTCAGACTTAGCTCTAATTGTTACACATTTTAGGGAACACCATATTGGATTTTAAACATAAGGCAAAGACAATGGTATTTTGAATAAAATCATTACCCTAGAAACTGAGATGAAAGCACACCTTTGCAATGACCACTCAAGTGTTGGAATTACAGTGCAAGGGGTTGGGTATTCACAGAACAAGGGTGTAGCTAGTATTTGAAATAACCCAAACCACTGGAAACAACATAGGATTCTCTGGGATTAGAATTATAATATTGGGATAATTTTCTCTTCAAGACTTGGTTATCCTAGCAGCAGGGCTAAATTTTTAATTTAGCATTGTATCAGCTCACTTAATGAAGGAAGTCCAAGAAATTTATTTGTAAAGTTGTAAATTGAAAAGTATTTTAACCCAATAATATTAGACACATTTCCTAGGAAGTCAAGGCTTCCTGAACAAAGAGTAACGGGAATGGTTTGATTGAAGAGTTTTACTTGCTCAGCACGTGAATCCTTGGGAAATGGCAACTCCTGGGAAAGTCTAAGGCAAGCAGGGTTTGGAATTACTAGTATGAGTTGTTTGTTTGGAGAGCAAAAATACAGAAGGATGGAAGTTTGCAAGTAAGAAAAGAGTTTATTTGGAGTATTTTTTTTTTCCTTTGGTTGTGCTGGGTCTTTGTTGCTATGTGAGAGGGCTTTCTATTGTTGCGGTGAGTGGGGGTACTCTCTAGTTGAGATGCACAGGTTTCTCATCGCAGTGGCTTCTCTTGTTGTGACGCACGGGCTCTAGGCACACAGACTCAATTGCTCAGTGACATGTGGAGTCCTCTTGGACCAGGGATTGAACCCATGTCCCCTGCATTGGCAGGCAGACTCCCATGCACTGCACCACCAGTGAAGTCAGTAGTCAATAATGCTTACACTTATAATAAATGAAAGGCATCTAGCACATAGGTACATAGTAGCTGCTGGCTGAGTAGGGAATGTAAGCTTTTAAACCGCCAGCTTGTGATATTGACTATAACAGTATCTCCTGTGGGACCAATGTATCACTGGCATCAGATGTCACCCAGCTTGCCCTCCAGACCTGGGAGGCACCTCCGTCTGTATCATCGCTCTCACATCATTGTCTTCAGCATGTTGTTCAGTTCAGGAGATAAACAAAACATTAGTTCCAAAATCTTAATCCTCTGATCAGTATATATATATATATATTTTATCCTGGAAAGAATTTTTCATATAATTGCTGGACTGTATTTTGCAACTGGGATGATGTGATTTATAACAAGAAAAAATCATATTTAGACCTTGACCCCGTTCTTGACACAGAACTCTAAAACCTTGTAATTTCCTGTGATGAGAGCATTAAAGGTGTCTTGTGTTGTTAATGAGGTGACATTTGGAAAGCCCTTAGGAAACCTAAGAATGCTGGCTGGCTGTCAAGGGAACCAACCATGTGACCAGACAGCTGGAACTTTCAGAATCCAACCTTCCCCAACAAACCTCTGGGGAGGGGAGAGGGGCTGAGGTGCAACCAATTGCCAATGATCAATTATTTAGTCAACCCTAACTATGTAATGTGAAAAGGCAATGGCAGCCCACTCCAGTGATCTTGCTGGAGTGGACTAGTGATTAGCAGCAACTATGTATGAGGGCTTCCCAGGTGTCACCAGTGGTAAAGAACTCGCCTGCCAATGCAGGAGACTCAAGAGAAGCAGGTTTAATTCCTGGGTCAAGGCGATCTCCTGGAGAAGGAAATGGCAGCCCACTCCTGCATTCTTGCTTGGGGAAATCCCGTGGACAGAGGAGCCTGGTGGGCTATAGTCTATACCATTGCAAAGAGTCAGTCTGTGGCCTTTATCACATCTTTTTAGTATAAATTAATAAACGTAAGTAAATGTTTCCCGAGTTCTGTGAGTTGCTTTAGCTAATTACTTGAATCTGAAGTGGGATGAGGTCATGGGAACTTCTGATTTATAGCTAAGTTGGTCAGAAGTACAGGTTACAACCTGGACTTGCAACCAGGATCTGAAATACAAGGAGAGGGATCCTTGAAACTATCCGTGTGTAGCCCATTGGTCACACGTGTTCACTTACACGTGTGACTGGCCTTTGAGATAGAGGGCAATCTTGTGAGACTGAGCCCTTAACCTGTGGACCAGAGGCTACTTTCCGGTAGACCCTGAGTTGACGTGTAGGAAACCTGGCTGGTGTCCTGAGCATTTCTTGGTGTGGAGGGAAAACCACCCACCCCTACATGTTGGAATTGGTCTCTGATATACTTTAGCAATCAAAAGAATAATTTAACCACTCTTGAAAGCTAAATTTGGATAGTCTCTGCGAGAGTTCTCTTTGGACCTAGATGTAAATATTTCAAACAAATGGTGAACATATATATGTGTGTGTAGGTGTGTACAATTTTATCTATTATGTATTGATAGATATTTGCTCAGTTGATAGTATCAGATCAGATCAGATCAGATCAGTTGCTCAGTCGTGTCCGACTCTTTGCGACCCCATGAACTGCAGCATAGTTATATACATGCATATTTTCTTACATAGATACTATAGATATAGTTGTTAATTGATCAATGTAAGTATGTTGTATATTGTTGTGTTAGCCACTCAGTTGTATCTGACTCTTTGAGACCTCATGGACTATAGCCCTCCAGGCTCCTCTGTCCATGGAATTCTCTAAGCAAGAATACTGGAGTGGGTAGCCATTCTCTTTTCCAGGGGATCTTCTCAACCCAGGGATTGAGCCTGGGTCCCCTGCAATGTGGTCAGATTATTTACCATCTGAGCCAGCAGGGAAGCCCCCAGTATAAGTATATGAAATCTCAAAGTACACAGTCAGATGGATTACTGGTTGTAGACCTTTGGGGGACTGAATGATCTAAACTGGTAGCCAATTATACAAATCAATATGTTTTGGCTCCCCGCATTTCCTTTGTTAATGGGGAGATATATTCTATGCCTCCTACAACTACTAATGGAAACAAAAATACAGAAACTCTCATGTTCTCTTCATAGGACTGTAGAAGCAAAACAGCTATTATCTAGTGGCAGCATTTGATAAAGAGAAGACCAAAGGTGATGTGATAGTCACTCAGTCATGTGCGACACTTTGTGACCCATGAACTGTAGCCCACCAGGCTCCTCTGTCCTTGGGATTTCCCAGGCGAGAATACTGGAGTGGGTTGCCAGTTCCTTCCCCAGGGGATCTTCCTGACTCAGGGATCTAACCCAGGTCTCCAACATCGCAGGCAGATTCCTGACCACCTGAGCCACCAGGGAAGGTGTATATAACAGGATATTGACCCCTTTGGGGGCTTCCTAGGTGGCACTAGTGGTAAAAAATCTGCCTGACAATGCAGGAGATATAAGATGTAAGGGTTCGATCTCTGGGTTGGGAAGATCCCACGGAGGAGGGCATGGCAATCCATTCCAGTGTCCTTTCCTGGAGAATCCTGGTGGGCTACAGTCCATGGGGTGGCAAAGAGTCAGACACAACTTAGCATGCACACACATGACCCTTTTTTAAAGCACTCATGTGCCCTGGGCTAAATATATTTTAATAATTATTAATACAAATGTAAGTACATTTAAATTCATGACTTTTCCTCATCATCTAAATGTCTGAAGTACTTTCCAAATATGTGTCCTTTAATACTATTTGGGGGTGTTGAGGTCCTTTAATGGACAGGAACCTGGTGGCCTGGAGTCGGTGATAAGAAAGTAAAGGGGAGAGAAAGAGGCTGATAGTCCTTGGTTTATGCAGAAAGCCAATAAATCCCTTGGCACAGGGCTTGCACTGTTCGTGAAGGCACCAAGCGCCCTCTCGAGGGGGTGAAGGCACAGAGTGCCTTCTCCAGAGGGTCTCAGAAGCCCGGGCAAGAAAGTGGGCTCAGTGAGCCTCTGCGCTCCAGAGAATTAGCCTGAGAGAGAGAGAGAGAAAGACATGGGGACAAAAGCTCTGATGGAACAAAGGTGTTTTCTTCAACATCGTGTGAGTATATATACTGTCTTACAAGGTAGCTATTTTCAGCAAAGATAAAAATCTAAAGTCCAGACTTACAAATTATCAAGGAAAACATAAGGCGATCTATATCAAAGAGAGAGGGTTGTAAATAATCACTTTTACCATATGGTTCATAAAAAGGAAGAGGGTCGTAAATAGTTACTTATCATCTATGGAAAAACTAACGAAGGAAATGCATACATTCCTAAGCCCCCGGGAGTAGTTTGCTACTCCACTTAATTCCTGAATATTCAAGAATTAATAAGGGACAAAGGATTCATGACAGATCCAAAAGAAGCCTCCTGTTAAATGCTTACTGACAGGGGGTTACAAAACGGAATAAGTATAAATATGTATATTGATAAATTACTATAAATAAGTATACAGTAAATATAAATATGTATAAGTAAGTTGAAATCTGTAGAGCATAATTAATTAAAATTATTTTTAAAAGTAGTTTAGTAAACTGGTAAATATAAAAAATGATTATTTAAAAATAAAATGTTATTAGCAATTTACAATTTTTAATAATATCTAATTTGTTCATATTTATTTAAAATCATTTTATATAAAATGAAAAAATCATTCTAAAGGGGTGTCTTTGCTACTTACCACAAATATTTCAAGGTTTAATGATCTACCCTAAATATTGTGTTTCTGATTTTTTTACCGACAGAAAAAGCTTTAGAGTTGAATTTGGAGATTATTTCTAGTTCCAGGGTTATAAGGACACTTGAACAAAAAACAATCTTCCTGGACCATTTTATCCTATTTTAAAGCTGAAGGAATTATACTAAAGGAGTTTTAAAGACCCATTTAGCTTTAAAAACTAAAATTATCTGATAAAAAAGTTCATAGTTAGATAGATCAAGCTAAGAAGAATTTTTCTTATAAAAATACTGTTTGAATATCTGAATCAATTATTAACTTATAAATTTCACCAGTGCAAGACTGACATATTTATCTTAGTATACCAGTGACAAACATGATATTTTTTATATAGCCAGTGCTCAATAACTGGAATAAATAATTAATGTCATTTCAGGAAAATTAAAACTAGAAAATAATGTTCTGTTATGCCAGTCTGAAAACCTAATCTTTTTATTTAAAGAGGAAACTTAGGCAAACATATACACACACTCACACACACACACACATCTTGTTAAGACTACAGGATGATGTAAGATGTTTCAGATGGCAATTGTTAAGTGAAATCTTGAAGACTGTGACATTATAAGTGGTACAAACATTCAATTAAAACCCCGCATTATAAGATCATGTGTAATTTATTTGAAGTAGCCATGTCTTCTAGCTTGATGTAGGTTCTTCTTATATTATTAATGAGCAAGACCTTTAGAACCACATGGCAAGATAGTTTTATTGCTTGTTAATTAGGCTCCGCATTTTAAAGACACACTTCCATATAAAATAGAAAAACTCAACAAATTTTCAGGTACTTGAAAAACAAAGCTATAAGCAGGCTACTTCTTGCATTTAGAGTTTACACTGAAAGTAAATGATTTTATAGAAATATTTTCTTACAAAAAACTTAATTTGGTTTTTTCATAATATATATAGTCAGATTTATTAATGTTTCAATGCTACTGAAAATATGTAATATATTTCCTTTTCTGTTGGAAAGTTGAAACACTAAACATTAATTGTATTTACAGGATAAATGTTCCATGATTTTAGGACCAATTCAGACTGGATACCTAATACCAAGTAGGATATGGTGTTTCTGTCTTTCAGACCACAACTCTCATTATCATGATTGGAAAGGTCTCTTCTTGCACAGGACAATGGCATCTATTACATGTGGGGCTTCTCTGCAAACTTTAACCGAGTTGACACATTCACAGATGTTTCTATAATCTCACTGAAGTCTTGATGAAGTCACTGACTCTCCGCTCAGCAAGAGAACTTGGTATTTGGAAATACTCCCATCATGCCAAGCAAACTGCTCTTTTCTTGAGCCTTCGAAATACGGTGACTTAAAAAAATAGCCTGAAACC
Source organism: Tragelaphus eurycerus (assembly GCA_935064755.1). Taxonomy (NCBI): domain Eukaryota; kingdom Metazoa; phylum Chordata; class Mammalia; order Artiodactyla; family Bovidae; genus Tragelaphus; species Tragelaphus eurycerus. Next base: position 27,594,019 of record CAKXYN010000023.1, read on the forward strand.
TGAATGAGTTCAAAAAATTGTACAGATTTATCTTGATGGTATTTAGTCACAAGTTAAAGAAGGTTTTGTAAAATAAAAAGCACTAAGTATTTGTTGAAAGATAATTCTCCACGGATCTCTCTTGTTTCTGTCAGGTTTTTGAGGTAGGTTTAGTTCAGTTCAGTTGCTGAGTCGTATATGACTCTTTGCGACCCCATGGACTGCAGCACACCAGGCCTCCCTGTCCATCACCAACTCCCAGAGTTTACTCATGTCCACTGAGTCGGTGGTGCCATCCAACCATCTCATTCAATGTTGTCCCCTTCTCCTCTTGCCTTCAATCTTTCCCAGCATCAGGGTCTTTTCCAATGAGTCAGTTCTTCATATTAGGTGGCAAAAGTATTGGAGTTTCAGCTTCAGCATCAGTCCTTCAAATAAATATTCAGGACTGATTTCCTTTAGGATGGACTGGTTGGATCTCCTTGAAGTTCAAGGGACTCTCAAGAGTCTTCTCCAACATGACAGTTCAAGAGCATCATTTCTTCAGTGCTCAGCTTTCTTTATAGTTCAACTCTCACATCCATACATGATTACTGGAAAAACCATAGCTTTGACTAGATGGACCTTTGTTGGTAAAGTAATGTCTCTGCTTTTTATTATGCTGTCTAGGTTGGTCATAGCTTTTCTTCCAAGGAGTAAGCATCTTCTAATTTCATGGCTGCAGTCACCATCTGCAGTGATTTTGGAGCCCAAAAAGATAAAGTCTGTCTCTGTTTCCACTGTTTCCCCAACTATTAGCCATGAAGTGATGGGACCAGAGCAAAGACCCACTGCCTTTAATTCTGGATCAGGTGGTGCTAGGGATAAAGAATCCACCTACCAGCGCAGGAGACATAAGAGACATGAGTTGGGTCAGGAAGATCTCCTGGAGGAGGAAATGGCAACCCGCTCCAGTGTTCTTGCTTGGATAATTCCATGGATATAGGAGCCTGGTGGGCTACAGTCCATGTTGTCACAAAGAGCCACACACAACTGTTCATGCACACAGGTTAGTTAAAACCTCTAGAAGTTAGAGTTGTGCCTTTCCCTCTGGAGCAATAGGCAGGCAAGCTTACTGTCTAATATACTCAAGTGAATGATAAGGTCTTCCTCTTGCTGTTATAAAAATTTAGTTTCCCTAAGCTCCGAATTCCTTCCTTTCTTTTCTTTTGTTTAATATTTATTTACTTATTTGGTTGCACTGGGTCTTAGTTGAGGCACATGGGATCCTAAATCTTCATTGTGACATGCGGGATCTTTAGTCAAGGCATGTGGCATATAGTTCCCTGAAGGGATCAAACCTGGGCCCCTGTGTTGGGATTGTGAAGTCTTAGCCACAGGGCCACCAGGCAAGTCCTCAAATTCCTTGCTTATACAGCAACATACTGTGTGTTCAGATATCATCCCTTATGTACCCCGTGGAAACTGGAACTTGAAAAATAGGTGGGAAAAAATCATGTTACTCCTGCTACTGCAATTTGCAGTTATAAAATGTAAATAACAAAATTTCCTTTCTCTTTGACTCAGGAAACTTGTGTCTTCTACTAGCATCCCCAGAAGTGTGGCAGGATAAACTGCAGTTCAGCTCCATGGCCAAATTCTATCAGGGGAGTCAAGAGACATCAGAAAATTGGATTGTACTGCATATGCCTCTTGGCCCAGCCCATCTTACTTTTCTTTTTGTCTTGTTTGAACACCTTGGGATTCTGACCTCTTTCCCAGCATGGGCCGGGAATCATGGACTTCACCTCCAAGACTTTGGCCAGCTACTTCCAGAATGCTCTGCAGAGTCTCCATCCCACACTGGCCCAGGGCAGCCTCCTCATCTAGAGGCATGGCTCCCAGGAGTAGGACTTAATCTTCTGAAGTGATGCTCTCCATGAGGCTACAGGCACATTGACTTGGGTGACCATCTCCTGGCCAGTCACCTCGAGAGTGTGTAGCTCCCAGGTGTGGACAAAGAGCTGCCTGTTGGTGACTCAATTGTGGACACCACTGCTGCTACTGTGAAGATGAAGTTGAGAAAGAGTCATTATTTATTGTTTTTCTCTCAAAATCCTTATATTTTGGTTACTGAATTTCTTCTGATAGAATTTAGTGTTTTCATTTTACATAACATTTCCAAAGATTTCTGTTACATTTCCCTTTTGTTTCTGTTTAAATGTCTTATTTGTTATATATATTTATGACAGATATGAATTATATTGTTATTTTTAATATAACATTTGGAAGTTATCGTAAGTTCATTTTGGTTGCCTGGAAACTGCTGTGTGGCTGTGCTGTTTAAAAGGGTAACCTGAGCCTGGTCCAGTCCCTGTGAGGGTTTCTACTCCTGGTTCCTCCCCTGTGGCTCTTTTCTTCTCTCCTACTTTCTATCCCAGGCTTCAGGTATACCAGATACCCTGAGGGCTTCCCAGGTGGCACTAGTGGCAAAGAACCCACCTGCCAATGAAGGAGACGCAAGAGAGGCAGGTTCGACCCCTGGGTCGGGAAGATCCCCTAAGGGCACAGCAACCCACTCCAGGGGATCTTCCCGACCCAGGAATCAAATCCGCATCTCTTGCATCTCCTGCATTGGCAGGTGGATTCTTTTCCATTGGCACCATATGTATGTGACTGGGAAGTCCATGTGTATGTGTCTACTGAGTACTTCAAGTAGGTTCATGTGACTGAAGAAATGAATTTTTAATTTTATTCCCTTTTTTATTTAATAGATAAAGGAAAATTTGACTTTTTGGAAATTTAATTTTTATTAAACTTTAGTTTTAATTAAAAGTTAAATTTTGAATTAAATTAAATAGCCACAGGTGGACTCCTTGCTATTGTATTAGACAAGACAACCTATATCCTGGTCTAAGGGATAGAAGGAGCTTCTCATCAGGGCTCTATCCTCTCATCTTCTCAGTCTTTTCCTTCTAACTAGGCAACTTCCTGAGCCCTGCATGTCTCATTCTTCACACAAACGATTCCTGGACTGTTGTAAAGTCAGGGCAACTCCCAACTCAATGCCTTTCCTTTTCACCTCTTAATTTCATCCATGGAATATTAGCATGCTAATCACTCAGTCACAAAACTGAGTCAATTCTCTTTGAAGATTTATGCTGCTTTCTGTACACTGTGTTCTGTTTTAAACTATTTTGGTCAATTTAGAACGAAGGAAACTTTCAGACATTCTGATTTTCAGTTTATCTTAACAGTTTTTTTTCTATGTTGAAATATCTGTTTGTTACAGCTACCTTCCCCTTTGCTGGCAAGTGTGCATGCCAAGTCACTTCATTTGTGTCCAACTCTGTGCCACCCTATGGACTGTAGCCTGCCAGGGTTCTCTGTCCATGGGATTCTCCAGGTAAGAATACTGAAGTGGGTTGCTATGCTCTCCTGTAGGGGATCTTCCTGACCCAGGGATTGAAACCAGATCTCTTAAGTCTTCTGCATTGGCAGGCACTTTCTTTACCACTTTGCACCCCTCCCTTCTAATTCTCTTGACTTTTTTTTTTTTCAAGGTGGTGGTTTAGCTTCAACTGCAATAGCACCGGCAGCATCCGGGGACCAGGCAGCCAACAGATGTGGACGTGTGACCTTGACACCTAGTATACTGCTCTTCTCTCCTACTTCCAGCCTACCAGCTATCCACCAATGGAGGTGAGACTATCCTAAAGGATAAAGTTACTGATTTTTATTGACATTAAAAAGTCCAAATATGCATGTTTTAGTCTTAAAGGTAACCAGGTATTCTGGCAAATGGATATCTGTAGTTCAGACCACAGTTAGAGAATCTGCATTCTTCTCAAACACAGGTTAATCAGTTGCCAAAACTGATAGCATATGAAGCCATAAAGTTGCAACATATTTCAGTAAATCAAATCTCATTCCAACCACATTATTTCAACACAGTGTAATTAAGTTTAGAGATCACCCAGGCAAAGAGAACAAAAGAACCCATATGTTTGAAAATTTACAACTAGGTATTTCAGTAACTGATCAGAGAAGAAATCATACTGGGAATTGCTTTTTTTTTTTTTGCTAGCTCCAGTCTATTTTATTTTCTGTCACATTTCCTCAAGTCTAAAGACTTGTTTTTAAGCTTGGGAGGGCATCTCTAGCCTGGCGTCAGTGTGGCAAGCAGACCATACATTTAAGTATCCCCATGATGATTTCTCCATCTTTCTTCCTGTGCAGCTGCTTCATCTCTGACATACCCAGCTGCTTCCAGCCACCCAGACAGACACTGTCCTTTCCTTCCACAGCTCAGGGTGATAGCCCCCTCTACTTGGGCTTACAATTGTCCTTGTGCTCTGCTGGAAAACACCTCCAGGCAGAGAGCTATTGTTGGCTCAGCCAGTTTCTTTCTCTTCTTTCAGGAAACATAGTCCTCTGTCACTTGTGGTAAAGTGTCTGAAAATAGTTGGTTTATATATTTGTATTATTATGTTATATATTTATTTATGCTTCCCTGGAGGCTTAGCTGTAAAGGATCCAACTGTCAATGCAGGAGACAGATACCTGGGTCAGGAAGATCCCCTGGAGAAGGAAATGGCTACCCAATCCAGTATTCTTGCCTGGAGAATCCCATGGACAGAAGAGACTGGCAGGCTACAGTCCACAGGTTGCAAAGAGTTGGACTCAACTTAGTGACTGGATAACAGCAACAACATTTATTTCTATGTAAAAATTATGTATTTTATTGTTTTCCAGTAGTTTGTGTATCAAACTGCATCCCTTCCGAGGCCTGTCCACTGCTGGGCACAGATCCCCATCTAGGGCATCTTCCCTTTTGCCCGGTCCTATCCTCCTGTCTTCTCTCCTCACATCCTGGGCAGCTAACAGAGCCTGCTCTACATGCTCAGTCTTTTACTAAAGGGAGAAAAAGCCCCAAATTATTTGAAACTGTTCCTGCCATCTGTTCAAAAAATTGCTGAGTAAAGGTTTTTTCAAAATTGCCTTTGTGTATGTGTGTGTGTGTGTGTGTATTGGCAGAAGATCATATAAAAGGAGAAAAATCTAAATTGAGATTTTAATAAAGTATTCTGTCTAAAAACTCCATAATTACTGCATTAGTTTAATTTAATCTCTCTCTCTCAGCATGGACATTGTTGAATATTGTGTGCCTGTGATAATTAATTTATGTGTCAACTTGACTGGGCCAGAGGGTGCCCAGATATTTGTTTAACCATTATCCAGAGGGTGTCTGTGAGGGATGTTTCTGAATGAGATTAACACTTGAATCAGTAGACTGAATAGAGCAAATTGCCCCTCATTGTGGGGCACCACAAACAATTCACTGAAGGCCTTAAAAGAACAGAAAGGCTGAGTCAGGGAGAATTTACTCTCTTTGTGCTTGTGGCTGTCTTCATTAGGCATCTCTTGCCTTTGTACTTGGGATTTGGAACCATACCATCAGCTCTCCTGGTCTCCAGTTTGTTAACTGTGGGTCTTGGGACCCTTATCCTCCATAATCAAATGAGCCAGTTCCTTAAACATTCAAAAAACTAAGATCGTGGCATTCGGTTCCATCACTTCACGGCAAATAGTTGGGGAAACAATGGAAACAATGACAGACTTTATTTCCTTGGGCTCCAAAATCACTGCAGATGGTGATTGCAGCCATGAAATTAAAAGATGCTTGCTTCTTGAAAGAAAAGCTGTGATAAACCTAGACAGCATATTAAAAAGCAGAGGCATTACTTTGCTGATAAAGGTCCATCTAGTCAAAGCTATGGTTTTTCCAGTGGTCATGTATGGATGTGAGAGTTGGACCATAAAGAAAGCTGAACGCCAAAGAACTGATTCTTTTGAACCGTGGTGTTAGAGAAGACTCTTGAGAGTCCCTTGGACTGCAAGGAGATCAAACCAGTCAATCCTAAAGGAAGTAATTCTTGAATAGTCATTGGAAGGACTGATGCTGAAGCGGAAGCTCCAATACTTTGGCTATCTGATGTGAAGAACTGATTTATTGGAAAAAACCCTGATGCTGGGAAAGATTGAAGGCAGGAGGAGAAGGGGATGAAAGAGGATGAGATGGTTGGATGGCATCACTAACTCGATGGACATGAATTTGAACAAGTGCCTGGAGTAAGTGATGGACAGGAAGCCTGGCATGCTGCAGTCCATGGGGTCGCAGAGTCAGACATGACTAAGTGACTGAATTGACTGAACTAAGTTCCTTAAAAGAAATCTCTTTAAATATATATATATAAAACTTTCTACTTTTACAGATTTTCTTTCTCCGGGGAATTCAAACTAATAGAGTGTCTTATTAAGTGATTTCAATTCTGGGAAGTCTTTTTGGCCTATTTACTTTACTGTATTCTTCATACTTTGCACAATCTTTTAGGGGACTGCTCTGATTCCTTATTGGGATTGTTATTGGGAATTTGGGGGAATGGAGAAGACAGTTATGAAAGTAGGAGAACAAGGTTCACAGACTGTCATGTAGATGAGGACCAAGTTTTATCAAGATTAGCAATAGAAACTATTGTGGAGCCCTCTTCCAAAGTCATATGCCTGGTGCCCTGTACCAAGGTCACAGGATAAAAAATCTCTGAAACTGACCAAGCCCCATAGGACTGTTGCCATGAGCCTCTGGATTTAAACTGGCCAGTTCCCTGACCTCATATTAGATAAAATACTCACCCTACTTACTATCTACCCTGAAAGAAAGTGAAAATCACTCAGTTGTGTCTGACTCTGTGTGACCCCATAGGTTATACAGTCCATGGAATTCTCCAGGCCAGAGTACTGGCATCTTCCCCACTCAGGGATCAAACCCAGGTCTCCCGCATTGCAGGCAGACTCTCTACCAGCTGAGGCACAAGGAAAGCCCAAGAATACTTGAGTGGGTAGCCTATCCCTTCTCTAGTGGAGCTTCCCAACCCAGGAATCGAATCAGGGTCTCCTGCATTCCAGGCAGATTCTTTACCAACGGAGCTATCAGGGAAGCCCTACTATCCACCCTTTAGCATCATAACCAGTCACCTAATGCCACCATTCCAGTAGGAGTTTTCTCTATCTTGAGGCTATAAAAATTGGCTGCAAGCCTTTGAAAGGAGCCAGCTCTCCCTTGAGCCAGCCCGCTGTTCTAAGAGCATCTCTTACTCTAAAAAAAACTTTATTCTCCTCTCATTCTGCTTCATGTCTGCAAATTCTTTTTCAACTCACGCACAAGCCACTACACCTATCACTTTTTCCAGCCGTATACCCATCATTTAAGATGAAGAATGAATGCATTTCACCAATATCCAAATCATAGTTAATGGAGAGAAAAGGTACATGGTTGGAATTCAAACTTCATCCTAGCTACTCAAGAATTTTTGATAAATCATATTTTCCTTACCTGTGAAGTTTTGATATATTTTGTAAATGCATGATATAACATTTTGTGATCTTCATTCATAAATGTGTTAGCTTCCTAAGACATCTCTCTAATTTCCTAAGATATTATCTGTCTTCACCTGTTTATTGAAATAATCTAAAACTGGCGTGCTGCAATTCATGGGGTCGCAAAGAGTCGGACACGACTGAACTGAGCTGAACTGAAAGCTGATCTTAAGTTGCACTTCCTCTTGTAGGCAACTTGACTTTGAACTTCTGTTTTCATTTTAATGATTGCTTTCCTGAGGAATCAATTTTCTCTATATGCATTTCATATGAGTACTTCTGTGGGTATATTGAGAGAATGTGAGACTGGAATGCAGAAGGGAGAAAAGAAAGGACATTAGAAAAGAGAATACTCCTTGATATCTAGGAGGATTGAGGGAAGAACACAGTGGGCTGGTATTATGGGTTGAATTTGTTGTCATTCAATCGCTAAGTCATATCTGACTCTTTGCAACACCATGGATTGCAGTGCACCAAGTCTCCTCTCTACTCCACTATCTCCCAGAGTTTGCTCAAATTCATGTCAATTGAGTCTGTGATGCTATCTAACCATCTCATCCTCTACTGCCTCTCTTCTCCTTTTGTCTTCAGTGTTTCCCAGCATTAGGGTCTTTTCCAGTGAGCTGGCTCTTCTCATGGCCAAAGAATTGGAGCTTCAGATTCAGCAACAGTCCTTCCAATAAATATTCAAGGTTGATTTCCTTTAGGATTGACTGGTTTGATTCTAATGGGCTGAATGGTCTCCCCAATGTTCATATGCTGAAGTCTTATCCCCTAGCACCCCAGAGTAGGACCTCATTTGGAAACAGGATCATTGTAGATGTCATTAGTAAAGATGCGGTCAGACTGGAGTAGGGTGGATCCTCAATCCTGTATGATTAGTACCTTTATAAAAAGGGGACATTTGGACTTGATGGGCACAGGGAGAGCATCACATGAACATGAAGGCAGAAATCAGGGTGATGAAGCCGCCGGAAGCTGGGAGAGAAGCATGAAACTGATTCTCCCCAAGAGACCTTGGAACCAACACTGCTGACACCTTGATCTCAGACTCCTAGTCTAGGAGATAGAAAGCAATGCATTTCTATTGTTTAAGCCACCCGTTTTGGGAACTTCATTAGGACAACCTCAGGAGTCCAATATAACTAGAATTCAGAAAACCTTGATTTTTGTCTTGGCATTTCTACTAATTCTGTGATTTAGATAATGTTGATCACCGTCTCTGTTTTTTTATAGTTTCATCAGCAAAAAAAAAAAAAAAAAAAAAATGTGCTGAATCAATGTTTCTTTATTTTTTTAAATATAGAAAAACTCTCAAAAAGTATCGAGAACCACCCAAAGTTTTCATATGATTTTACATATGTCTATATTTACTATATTAAAAAAACTGAGAAATTAAAAAAATATTTATTTATGAATTTATTTTAAATAAGAAACTACACTTAGTACAAGTTAAAATAAATAATATGATTACAATATATTTTTATGACAACTATATTTTCCTTGGAAGGAAAGTTATGACCAACCTAGATAGCATATTCAAAAGCAGAGACATTACTTTACCAACAAAGGTTCGCCTAGTCAAGGCTATGGTCTTTCCTGTGGTCATGTATGGATGTGAGAGCTGGACTGTGAAGAAGGCTGAACGCCGAAGAATTGATGCTTTTGAAGTGTGGTGTTGGAGAAGACTCTTGAGAGTCCCTTGGACTGCAAGAAGATCCAACCAGTCCATTCTGAAGGAGATCAATCCTGGAATTTCTTTAGAAGGAATGATGCTAAAGCTGAAACTCCAGTATTTTGGCCACCTCATGCGAAGAGTTGACTCATTGGAGAAGACTCTGATGCTGGGAGGGATTGAGGGCAGGAGGAGAAGGGGACGACAGAGGATGAGATGGCTGGATGGCATCACTGACTCGATGGATGCCAGTCTGAGTGACCTCCGGGAGCTGGTGATGGACAGGGAGGCCTGGCGTGCTGCGGTTCATGGGGTCGCAAAGAGTTGGACACGACTGAGCGACTGATCTGATCTGATCTGATCTGATATTTTGCTAAACAAAAAATCTTAGAAGAGTGATACTGTTTTACATTTTTGAAAGTCTCTTCAATGTCTAACCTATAATATCAATATATAGCTGAGTTCTTGAATACAGCTGGTTTCTTACATCTGCTTCTGCATTCATTCATTTGCAATATGTTGTCTTCATTTAAGTATATAGAGAAAATCCAGTCACACACATTTATAATTGGAAAAGTGAGAATTTTAATTACTTTTCAAAAGGGTGCGAATATTCTTTGATTTTATGACAACACTCATCTTTTTTTTAAAAGGTAAGGTGTGCTATGGAATCTGATACCTTATTAATAATATTTTTGTTGTCAGTTACATTAAAATCCTCTGAGCTATTTTATACCTTGAATGGTTCTCCTACTTGTGTAAGATTTTGTTTCAAAAGCTTTGGTCAAGCATTCAAAAAATTAAAAAAATATCGGCTTACTGAATTATGCAACTGTTTTACATACTGACACACTTCACTATTTAATATGAAAAACACCACGTTTGTAAACAGGGTTTTAACCTCATGGTTGCAGATTTAAGTTTTCTAAGATTCTGTTTTTGTTTTTTTTTTTGGTTGAAAGCTCAGGTTGTATTGATACCAAAAAAATAACATCAATTGTTTTTCTTAAAATGACCAGCTTACTTTATTTCGAGGTGAGAGAGGGCTGCTAAATTTCCAAGTCTGAAAAACCATATGCCTATCAGTTGCTCTTTCAGACTGTGAGTCAACCATAAAGATTCTGCCATGTGGAGAAAGGAAGCTCACATCAGTTCTCAGTTTAAACAAGGGCACAAGCATTGCCCTCCAGAGTCCCTGTGCTTCCATCCACTCTGGAAGTGGTCCGTGTATAATCTGCCATTTCGTCACACAGGTTAGTGAAAATGTGTGGATTATGGTATTCAGTTCAGTTCATTATGGTATAGACATCTAAAAATCAAAATAATTTTTACTGTTTCATCAAGGACGTTCTTAAGTGACATTGACTTTTTTTCCTCTGTAAGTGGGTTATGGCCCAAAACAAAATCCCTTAGCACAGTCTGGAGCCTTGCTGTGTGCTAAGGTGCACACCCACCATTGCTTTTCCATCACTAGTACAAGAGATGACCCAGAGCAGAAGGCAAATATCATCTTAATATTATTTTAAAAATAGTTTCTACTTCGTGAGCCATTGGGTTAGATGATTTGAAAGTCCTTAATGTTCTTTTCTGTTTTCCCATGAAGTTATCTTAGGAGTCATTTTGTAATATGCTAAATACATTGATCAGGCTTCTAACTAATTTACTCAGTATCTAGGAATTGAAATAACTTTGTGGGCAAGAAAAAAAAAGCCACCTTATAACTCCCTGGGGCATTGAGGTCCTGGAGGACTTTGGGAGCCCCTCCAAATAATGTTGGCAGCATATGAAAGTTATAGAACTGAGTCAGTGCCCCAGCTAACAGATGGGGGCAGATGAGTGGGCTTCCCAGGTGGCCCTAGTGTAAAGAATCTGCCTGCAATGCAGGAGACACCAGGGACACGCGTTTGATCCCTGGGATGGGAAGATCCCCTGGAGAAGGAAATGACAATCCACTTCAGTATTCTTGCCTGGAAAATTCCATGGACAGAGGAGCCTGGCAGGCCACAGTCCATATGTCACCACGAGTCGGACACAACTGAGCAGGCACACTTGCACAATGTCCAGATGAAACATTTTACTTTGTCCTGGCAAGAGGCATCCTGAATTGTCTGGGAAGAGAAGAATCATGAAAAAGAGCAGACCAACTCAGTGCAAATTCTACCAGCATAGCAGTTTTCTGTTATTTATGGACAGGAGCCAATGTATATTTTGAGTTTTATCTTCAGTAAAAACAGAAAATTTCTCTTGAGAAAACCAATTCTTTTTGAATATAAATAATTTTTAAAACTTTTGTAGTTACTTTCCGGATTCATGTTGATATATGGCAAAACCAATACAATATTGTAAAGTTAAAAAATAAAAGAAAAAAAAGAAAAAAAAATGAAAGAAAGAAAAAAAACCTTTTGTAGTTACTTTTTATATCCAGTTTCAGTTTTTCACCATTAACATTTAACTCGAAGGAGCAAGTTATAATTACTGTGAAAACATTTAATGAATATTTTAATAAAAACATTTATTCAGAGTGGATGAAAATGGTTATCTGTCTGACTTGTACATTAAGATTCACCGGGCCTATGCCCTACAGGACATAACTGTAAAATTCAATCATCTTGTATCTGTCTACATCCCTTGATATGTTAAGAGACATTTATTGTCGGTAATAAAATAATTTAATGATGCATACAGAGATTTTAATAGTGTCTGCTTAGAAAAATAAATTAGTATCAAATACAATAAAATTCCATTTGGTTTTTATAGGTAGCATGAATACTGAGTAGCTCTTGTTGTAAAGTCACAACTGAAGATAAATACATAGGGAAAAAGGAAAACTGATCCTAAAGGAAACTTGTTTTGTAATATTCTGTTTCAGTTTTACTGACATTCAGTTATATGTGTTTGCAAGAGCCCTGTGTTGTTGATAGAAACTATATTTCCAGATTGTTTTAAAAGATTGTTAATAAATGCAATGTAAAGTAGAACCTGATGAGGAAGGCATTGTTCAGGAAGAAAATGTTTATCTACCTTAGTCATCTTCAAAGTGAAGTAACTTATTTAAATGAAACAGAGACCTGGGTTACTGAAAATTTACTATCTTAAAAAGGAAGAAAAGGAAAAAGGAAGGCAAGGAGGGGAGGATTTTAAGAGTATTTGTTTCACATTTCGTCACATCTTTCACAATTCTTTGCACATAGTAGGTATTGAAATGTTTCTATGTCTCTCAATTGTTCAATGAAAATAGCAAGACATTATGACCTAGTCCATTGATTAGCTCTCTATTTAAAAGATGTGATTATTATTTATTATTGTAATACAATTCTTCCACCAACCTACAGCTTAGACTCAGAAGACTGGTCCAAAGTGGAGTCAGTAATGGTTTGGGGGATAACAGGAAACTCTCAGAGAAAAAATCAAAAAATCAAGAGCAAACAAGACCAGGTCCAGAGAAACATTACGTCTATTCCTGCTTCCACGATGGCTCAGCAGGTAAGGAGTCCACCTGAAATGCAGGAGACACAAGAGACATGGGTTTGATCCCTGAGTCAGGAAGATCCCCTGGAGAAGGAAATGGCAGCCTACTCCAGTATTCTTGCCTGGGAAATCCCATGGAGGCTGGTGGGCTATAGTCCATGGGGTTGCAAAGAGTCAGACATGACTGAGCACACACACACAGGTAAAAGTACAGAAGCCAGTTTTCTAATGTTTAAAGGTTAAAGTATTTTAATAATTTTAATTTTAATAAAAATATTAAATTTTAAAATGTTAGCAAACTGTTAAGATCTCTTCTCCCAAGCCAGCAAATATACCTTCCCTATGAATTCATAAAAATCTGTGAAAACGCATGGTTTTAATATGGTTGAAAATCAGGAAAATATAAACAATTACTGAGTCTATTTATTTTTTCCCATGCCTAAGTTTTTTTTTTTTTTTCCTACAAAAAGATGATTTAGGATAAGTAATAAAAGCATATATAAATCATTAGTTGCTAATACAGTTATTTCTTAAAGTGTCTTTGACTATATTTCAGCACAGCCATGACCCGATAAACTTTTTCAAACTGTTTTTGGTTTTGATGAAAATGGTACACTATATAATCTTTTTAAAGCTCTTACTATTCTTAGATAATTTTTCATTTATTTCAATTTGAAGAAGCTTTGATCTTTTAAAACAGTAGCAAATGGAATTGTTAATAAGATTCTGAAAGCAATTTTTAGATTTGGAAATAAAACATCACTTTCCCTAGTTCGAAACATTGCAACAGGGTCCAAACATGACATAGCGTCATAACCAAAGAAATTATTACAAATTATTTTAATTTTGTTGCATGAAATTCTATCAGTTATGCTGTTTTTTTCCCACTACTTTTCAAGCAGTACACAGATCCACAAAACATTCTTTAAGTTTTTATTCTTTAAAAAATTACAATGCTGAGATAGTAAAAATAAAACAAAAATAGAATTGTGTAGCTTTACTTGTTCAAGTCTTTCTTTTGTTTAATATATATTTTAAACTGAAAGTATATTTGTCTATAATAGCTAGAAAATAATCTTTATAGATTACAAGTAATTTGCACATAAATCTTTTACTTCATAGTCATGAAAATTACTTTGTTTTATTTTCTAATTTATTTAAATTTGAATGGGATGCCAATCAAATTATACAGTTTATTTCCAGTTAGGAAATTTTTGTATCAAAAACTTTTACCTGGTATTTAGAAATTGTATTAAAAGTTAAAGAGTAAAATTTGAATCTGCTTGGCTTTTTTTGGCATGTTTTATAATTAATAGCAAGAAATATTTTATTAAAATAACTCTGGATAACACAAATTCAGTTATTTTATTTTTTTACCAACCCCATAACTTGTCTTTATTTGAGGATCTTCTATTATTTTGTAAAGCTATTCTAATATATCATTCACATAGTCAAATATACTTGGCTTAACAGCATTTAATTGAGAATGATTATAAGTTCAATTTGACATGTATTTTGTCAAGTGGTTCTTAATTTTCTAAATTGTATTGGCTATTTTTGAACATTTAAATTAAAATAAAATTTTGAGTCAGAATAAATTTCCATCCAAAAAAGCCTCTAGGAGTATTGATTTTGACTGCATTAAATGTACGGAAAAACTTGGGAGGAATTAATACTTCTATAATCTATGAACAAAGTATCCTTTAATGTAGGTCTCCTTTAATTTATTTCAGTAACTTTATGTAGTTTTTCTTAAAGCACATCTTTTGTCAGAGTTATTTCAAGGTATTTGACTTTTTGGATTCAACTATAAATAGTTTATTTCAATACTCAATTTTCTATTTATTTGTTGCTGGCAAATAAGAGTTTCATTTGTTTTGTATACTGGACTAATATCAAACATCCTTCCTAAATTCACTGTTTAATTCAGACAGTTTGAATAGAAGTCACAATAGCAGACATCCTTATGGGATGCAGCAAACAGAAAGGAACTCCAAAGAACTGTACAAAATGTGATCTGTATAGTCAGAAGTGGGCAGGGACAAGGAAAGGGTGGATTAGCTCATCCTCCTTCGGGTGATGTTCCTGAGTGCTAAGTTGCTTCAGTTTTTTCATAGTAAGGCATTAGTTGATCGTAGCAGAATCAGGGGTGGGGTGCTCAAATTCAGTCATGTCCAACATTTCACAGTCCTATGGACTGCAATCCGTCAGGCTCCACTGCCCATGGGATTCTCCCAGGCAAGAATACTGGATTGGGTTGCCATTCCCTCCTCCAGGGGATCTCCCGATCCAGGGGGATTGAACCCAAGTCTCCTGCATTGGCAGGAGGACTCTTCACCACTGAGCCTCCAGGGAAGCCCTTGCTGACACTTACTCTTTTAATAAAATTAATTTCATAGAGCTACAGAATAAGGAGATAAAATTGAGAGCCTGTAAAGCATTTGACCAAGACTATTGTGATACCCTTGCAAGTAAGAAAGATAAACCTGAGCAAAACAATAATGCTAAGTGGATTTCATACTGTAAAGATTTTGACTTCTACATTTTTTAAACCTTATAGGGGGTCCTTGTTGTTGTTCAGTCACTAAACTGTGTCCAACTCTTTGTGATCCCATGGACTGCAGCACACCGGGCTTCTCTGTCCTTCACTATCTCCAGGTGTTTGCTCAAACTCATGTCCATTGAGTTGGTGATGCTATTTAACCATCTCATCTTCTGTTGCCCTTTTCTCCTCCTGCCTTCAATCTTTCCCAGCATCAGGGTCTTTGCCAATTTGGTGGCCGAAGTATTGGAGCTTCAGCTTCAGCATCAGTCCTTCCAATGAATAATCAGGGTTGATTTCCCTTAGGATTGACTGGTTTGATCTTCTTACTGTCCAAGGGGCTCCCAAGAGTCTTCTCAAGCACCACAATTTGAAAGCATCAATTCTTTGGTGTTCAGCCTTCCTTATGGTCCAACTTTCATATCTGTACATGACTACTGGAAAAACCATAGCTTTGACTTGACAGACCTTTGCTGGCAAAGTGATGTCTGTGCTTTTTAATACATTGTCTAGGTTTGTCATAGCTTTTCTTCCAAGGAGTACGTGTCTTTTAACATCACAGCTGCAGTCACCATCTGCAGTGATTTTGGAGCCCAAGAAAGTAAAATCTGTCTCTGTTTCCATTTTTTCCCTATTACCTGCATTTTATTCTGATTTTGTTGTTTTATGTTTAATCACTAATTAATAAAGCTATAGAAGAGGTACATCGTATATATGGAATGACATAAAGCTGGAGAAGGACTGTACAATACTGAAAAGAACTAAGAGTTTAGAATCAGACACACTTGGATTTAAATCTCACTGAAGCCCCTGCTCTGTGGGCCCTTCATCTGTCTGACTCTAGCTCTCTTTGTACATAAAAAGTAAATGATAATATCTAATTCATTAACTAAGACTTATAATGCCTGAGCATTATAAGTGGTTGTGAGCATTCATTAACTAAGACTTATAATGCCTGAGAAATTGTAGACACATGAAAAGGTATCTCAGTTATTATTACAGATTATGCTTTTAAAGAACTATAATCCTTAAAAAATGCACAATTAATCCTGAAGCTGACAATATATAGGCAATTAACTCCTAAATCTCAGTTTAAATAATAACTATTATGCTCTGTTCTGACTTATTAGCTATTCACAAGAGATCAAGGGTTTTAACTAAGCTCAGTGATTATGAGTCAACAGTGTGGCATGATTGGCATATAGAAAAATAATAGATTTAATTTTAGTCTATATAAACAGAAATATGGTGTCTAGAGCATTTTGTGAGACATTTCTCCCATTACCCTGTTGTATTAGTCAGTCCACAGCTGGCATATTGTGTTCTTTCATGGATGCTAGATAAGCAGAGGCTGGAAACCATGCCTTTGGGGAGCCATTCAAAGACACAGCGTTGATCCCACCCAGAGGCAGACTTTCAGAGAAATTCATGCTGTCTTTTGATTTTGAAAGAATCATTATGTGAAATAAGTTCTTACTTAATTCAATGTGACTTGAGATTATGAAAGATAGGCAACTAACACAGGGAAACTTTTGCTCAATGCAATTAAAAAAAATTTTTTTAAGACACACATAACATTATGTTCCCATATGCCATACATATGTTATATGCCAGCCTGGATGGAGGAGTGTTTGAGGAAGAATGGATACATTTGCGTGCATGTCTGAGTCCCTTCACTGTCCACCTGAAACTACCGAAACATTGTTAATCATCTATATCCCAATACAAAATAAAAAGTTAAAGTTAAATAAAAAAAGATTTTTAAGATATTTTTGCTATGCACCATTTTTAAAGTTTTCATTGAATTTGTTACTATACTGCTTCTGTGACATGTTTGGTTTTTTTGGCCATGAGGCATGTGGAAACTTAGCTTCCTGACCAAGGATCAAACCTGCAACCCCTGTGTTGGAAGGTGAACTCTTAACTATTGAACCACCAGGGAAGTCTCTCCATGTAGATTTAAAAACTTTCCTATGTTTGGGAATTTCCAAGCATGGAATGACCTGTTTTATAACTCGGTGTGTTCTTTATATCTGTGTTCAGAGATTGGGTAACCACGAGTGAGGTCATGGTGGAAGAGCTTATTGCACTGATTGTAGGTGAAATGGATGAGGTCTAAGGTCTTACATGTTTGGAGACTGAATTTCATAGAACCTGAATATTTTAAAAACTTCTTTTGTATATTAACAAAAACAACAAAACTGCATTAGTATATACATTACACATCATAAAACTCAGAAGTAGCTGCAGTACAGACAGAGGCTTGCCCTGGGCTTATGAGGCTGAGCTTTGCTTCCTACCTCTGTCCCTTGCTTGTTGGTGTCCTTGGTCAACTTATTGTGTGTGCGTTTAGTTGCTCAGTAGTGTGCAATTCTTTGCGACCCCATGGACTGTAGCCTGCCAGGCTTCTCGGTCCATGAAATATTCCAGGCAAGAATACTGGAATGGGTAACCATTCTTTTCTCTAGGGGATCCTCCTGACCTAGGGATCGAACCCAGGTCCCCTGCATTGCAGGCAGATTCTTTACTATCTGAGCTACCAGGGAATCCCTTAGTAACCTCTCTGAATAGTGTTTCATTTGAAAAGAGAGGAAATTTATAGGCTATCTTGCAGGACTAAATCCAGTACAATATTTTTAATGAATATTTCTGGCATGTATTAGTTCTTAATACAGATTTTTGTTTTGCTTTTACCCTCGGTGTTGTGGGTGTATGTGAAAATTACATTATAACATTGGAGAAAATTTCCTGCCAAATGATTCATTGACAGGTGGCAGATCAGTGCGAGTAGTCTGTCACATACATTTTAATAACAGGTGGGCTGCTGCAGACAGCTTTGTTTTCATGGCTAATATTGTTGGTCTGGGCAAAGAATCTGAGTTCTTGGCTTATTCAGGGGCTGGCATACCACTGCTGTGGATTGTGTAAGTTGTGGTCAATGGCCACATTTTCACATATCACCCCAGCCTGGAGAGTGAACATGGAATAAGTTGGCAGAATAAATCAAGGCAAAAGCAATAGAAGGATTTTCCAATATTGTAGCTCATGTTCAAGGGTAGGTGTTGCTTAGGTAACTGCTCTGCTGCTGACATATGCTGTGACAGAGTGCATGGCAGTAGTAACAGTACTGCAAGTACCATCTCTGAGGAGCTTGAGATGAAGACATCTGCTTTCCTTTGCAAAGTGGGAGACAGTGTGGTTGATACAGAAGCACTATTTAAATCTAAAGCACACGCATTCTTGCATTTACTCAAAGTTGTTACATGATGATTGGGAATTATTTTATTCTCTTTTCATGAGTCTTTTTCTAGACTCTGGAAAAGTGAATCTGAGCAAGATTGAATAACTGGGGGATTGTTGTTGTTGTTTAGTCCCTAAGTCATGTCTGACTCTTTGGCGGCCCTATGTCAGTAGCCCACCAGCCAGGCTTCCTCTGTCCATAGGCTTTCCCAACCCTGGAGTCAGTTGCCATTTCCTTCTTTAGGGGATCTTCTCTACCCAGGGTTTGAACCCATGTCTCCTGCACTGGCAGGCAATTACTTTACCACTGAGCCACCAGGGAAGCCAGACTGGGGAATAGCCAATGATTTATTTTTTATGATTAAATGTTTAGAAGCATGTGATCTTCAAAAGTTAAGCTATTCATTAAAAGAACAAAAGTAAAGGATTTTGTTTGTATCGAGTGTTATCTATAAAAATATCAAATCACTATATAGTATACTTAAAATTAATATTTGTAAGTCAACTGTACTTCGGTCAAAAAAAAAAAGTCTTGTGTTATTTTCTTAATAATCCAAAGTTAATGATACCCCCTGAAAGTTCTCAATGTTCTGCTTAATTCTTGACTGAACTGGAAGAGACTGTTGATCTGAGTCCTCATCTCATCTGTTAATCTGAGTTGACATGTCTAACTCTTAGATTGTGAGATAAATTATGAGCATAAGCGCTGCCTGTCTCATGTGATTCCTTGCAACCATGATCTCAGAAAGGCAGAGGTTCCACTCTTCAGGACTGTGCTTGAGCCTGATAAAAGGACATCTGCTCTAGGTGTGGCCTCCTCTGGACCTTTCAGTATATCTCAAGGGTATGGAGACAGGTGATCCAGCCTCATTTCAAAATACATGGAAACCAGCAGGTGATTGACAGTCTTGCCATGTGGAAGAGCATTTCCGGATACAAAAAGAAGGCCTTTGTTATCAAAAAAAAAAAAAAAAAGAAAAGTTGAGACTGAACAAGCAAAACAGCAGCTATTTACTCTAAAGCTTTCAAAAGAATCTCCTGCTTTTTTATTGTTCTAAATCTCTTACTTTTTAAGTATTTGGCTTTCTGAGTACACATTTTCTAAAAATTGCTTGTGTTGAAAATAGGTAGTTACTCTCAGAAGTGTAGTCTTCTTTGGGGAGCTCAAATGATGCTTATTTCTCTTTATTTACAGTGTATTTGATAGACTTCATATTGGTTTTTTTTCCTGTTGATACATTGTCAAGTGTTTTCAAACATAAGCTTATATATATTGTCATAGGTCCATTTTTCATTCAATCAGTTTTATTATTTTTTCCATATTGTGACCTGAACTAGAAGTTGATGTATTCATCTAGAAATTGAACATTCTCGATGATGCATATCTATGGAATTATATCCTACTTCTGCTTCATGTCTTTTTGAAATTTTGAGCAAATAAATATGTGAAAAAAAACTACAACCTCAGAATCTGATAGAATTGCTAATAGAGCTCCCATGCCCTAACTCTGTGCCTCACTCCCTTGAGGATTTTGGCCTTGGAGAAGCTGAGTTCCCAGAATTCAGTGTGCCACGATAGCAACTTCCTTCACTATATGTCCACCACCATGTCCAGAGCTGATACCGTAATTGCTTTCTGAAGTTCCAGTACCTGGCAAGGTATATAAAGAGAAAAATTGGAGGATAAAAAGGAGGCAATTTTAAGAGCAGCCCTCCCCGAGAAAAAGAACAAGCATCTCATTTTCTGTTTGCTGATCAAGGAACAGACTGGGGACATGAATGAAAGCCTTACATTTAGGGAGCTGCCTCATAAGCCCAATAAGATAGTCCGAAGTTAGACGTTTTAAATCTGTTACCCTTGCTTTACGTGTAATCCTTGTTTGTTTTGTTTTGTCATAATGTTGATTCTTGATCTTAGTTTACCTTACTTAATGTTTCATCTTCGTGATAAGGAGTTGAGATAGTTGTATTACGAGCAGTTAGTATGTCTATCTCAAACCAGAATGATCTTCCTATATTTTCTAAGAAAAAAAAATGATTCAGAATTTAATGATGTTAATGATCTATATGTGGCTTATTCTGTAGAATGTAAATCAACATTGAAGATTTTTGAAGTTTTCTTCAAATTGGCTCAGATGGTAAAGAACCCACCTGCAATGCAGGAGACCTGGGTTTGATCCTTGGGTTGGGAAGATCCCCTGGAGAAGGGAATGGTTACCCACTCCAGTATTCTTGCCTGGAGAATTTTTAAAAGAACCCCTTCAGTTAATTGTCCCCATACTCATTGTTAAGCTTAAACAGCACAATATTAAATCTTTTCAAATCTTGTCTGCCCAGACCAGGAACAATGGTGCTTGTTCAGCATCTACAAGTCTGGGTTTGTAAGCTTAGGTGGGCTAAAATTGATAGAATATATATCTGCATTTTAGCAGTAATAGAAATACAGAGGTCGAGAACAGACTTGCAGACATGGCCAGGGTAGGGGGAAGCGGGGAGAGGTGAATTGGGAGGTTGGGATTGATATACAAGCACAATCGTGTGTAACATAGACCGCTAATGAGAACCAGCTGTGTAGCACAGGGCACTCAGCTGGGTGCTCTGTGATGACCTGGAGGGGTGGGAGGGGGGATGTGAAGTTAAGAGGAAGGGGATACATGTATGTATAGCTAATTCACTTCATTGTACAGCAGAAATGAACACAACACTGTAAATAGCAATTCCCTCATAGCTCAGTCAGTAAAGAATCTACCTGCAATGCAAGAGACCCAGTTTCAATCCCTGGGTCGGGAAGATCCCCTGGAGAAGGAAATGCAACCCACTCCAGAATTCTTGCCTGGAGAATCCCATGGACAGAGGAGCCTGGAGGGCTACCTACAGTCCATGGGGTCACAAGGGTTGGACATGACTTAATGACTAAACCACCAAACACTACCACAAAAAAAAAAAGAAAAGAGAAAATAAAATACAAGATGATGCCCAATAAAGCTTTAAGTATAGGAAGATCTTAATGAATGCTGTTGATCGCCAAGATCTGTGAGTTAAGGAAAAAGAAAATCAAACCTTTAGACTACTTAAGGCACTTAATGGTGGGAAAATTTTCAATATATTGTAAGTGTCCAAACAGCACTTTTTTTTAAAAAAAGTGTGTCTACTCTTAAACATTAATTTCAAACTTCCCTTCAATTTTCCCGAGCGAGTGCTAATTGTGCTCTTGTTGTCAACTCATCCTCAGTCCTTGTCATTACAGGTTCAGTGGCTGCAGAGGTGAAATGTTTTGACAAATATGAACGTCATACATTTTATACTGTGGATCAGCATGGATTTTTTTTTTTTCTTTGCTTCTTCAGATAGTCCAGTGATCGAGTTATATTTGGAAGTTTCCCAGTATGGTGCAAAAGCCTCATAGAGAGAGGAAGTTTATAGACTGCCGTTCGACAAGAAGAAAGGCCAGCTGCTCATTCTGCGTGATTTTTCCTTGAGCTTTTGTATTTTCCCAGCTAGATCTTTCAAGTTTGCTATTTATAAATGTATCTTCAGCATACTGAGTGGTGACAGATTCAAACTGGCCAGCATATTTTCACTCATTGTGGAGAGAAGCCATTCAAAGACTGATACAACATATCAAGGGGGGAAAAAAAAATCTGACAATGGGAAGATGAGGGAAAAAGAGTCCTTGACTATGGTTCTGGCAGTTAGAATGTTTTAAGCTATTCTCTTTACTAAAAAGAGGTTTTCATATCTCTGTTTGGTTTATACAAAAATCTATAGGCACATAGAACTGTTGAAAAGTTTTCATATCTGTAACCTTTTGAACTTTCTGTGTAAGTTTCATAGAAAATTGCAACTTTTCCTCCTGTTGGAAATTAAAAATAATGACGGAAGACCTTCTAAAAAATTTAGTCTATTTCTTCCAGACTTGTTTTATGACTCTGATTGTATATAAAAAATAGATGGAAAAATTATATCAGATAATTACTGAGTATTCCTTATTTGACTAGAACAGTCAGCATTATGAGCAACCAACTTAATGGAAAGGAAGATATTTTGGGAGTCTTCAGGTTATTTCTTTAACTATATTACATAGTTATCCATTTCATTGACAGTTGTAGTGACATTTGCAAACCCTAAAACTGAATTATGCCAGTTCTGCCTACACATTTGGAATGATTCACAGAAGGATAGCTCTTGAGTGATAAATTTTCTTTCCATTATTGTATGGAGTAATATCAAGTTGTCATCTCCTATTATCTCTGTTCTCTTCATCAAAGAGTACATTCTATTGTCTAACCTTAAATTTAGCTCTTCATGGAAATGAAAATTTTATTTTTAGGTTAGGTAGATTTGTTAATGCAACTTATTATTTGCCAGGCATTATTCTAAGCATCTCACAAATATTAACGCCTTTGCTCCTCACAACAGTCCTAAAGAATAGGTTCTGTATTTACCCTCATTTTACAGATATGGAAACTGAGGCAAAAGGATGCAAAGTAATTTGGCCATGTTTACACATGGTAGGTGCTGGGGAAAGGATTTGATTTCTGGACCACTATAGTTCATTGCTTCCAATTAAAAAATTAGGACACTTTTACTCAATCATCATGTGTTTTAAATATAGTGCCATGTTTTTGTTCAAGAATATTCTTTGATGTGTTATCTAGTTTTGTGTGTGGCTGTGATTGACAGAGAGCTTACAAATGGCAATGGATTAAATAAGATGCTTAGTTCTTGCTCATGAAATATGATTGAGGTTGCCAGTCCAGCTCTTGTACTATGGCTCACGGAATTATCAGGGTCCCTTCTAGGTTGCTGAGCTGACTTCCGTGGCTTCTACCTCATGGTCCAGGATGCGGCTCAGGGTCCAGCCATCACAGGCAGAAGTATTCGAAAAAATGGCCAATGGGAGGCATTTCCTAGAAGCTCTGCACTCCACTTCTGCTTGCCTCCTATTGTTCTATATTAGTCACATGGACACATCTAACTTCAAGGGAGGCTGGGAAATGTAGTATTTATTTTTTCAGCCATGTGACCAACCAAAATTGAAGGTTCTGTTGCAAGAGAGAAAGGATGAGTGGAGAGCAAGTGTTAAGAGACATTGGATCATTTCTGCCATGTCCAGGGCATAATGCTTGAGTTAAGTTACCATGGTAACTTGGGAAGTGGAGCATCCTACAAACTTCTCTAATAATTAAATTTCATCACCTTAGCAATGTCTTATCTTATACACAACCCTTTCCTTTGGTTAAACCTGCAGCATCCTACTTCTCACACCTTTGTGCAATTGAAAAAATAATCCAAGGCATACATCCTCAACATCGCTGCTCTCATTTTCCCTCCCAAAGACCTCTAGACTCATATGATTTTTTCCTGACAGCTTTTTCTGCTCTTTGTTGAATGTGGAAAACCTTCCTTTTCTTTTTCAGGGTTTTCTGCCTTTTCTTTTTACCTCAAGCTAACATTGTCTTGGCACCAAAACATCCCTTAAAGAACATATCAGTAAAGGACCTCTCCTTCTCAGTCATTCACAGAGCATAGGGGAGTCAGCGCATCCTTTCTTTATGTTTATTCCTTTAGTACTATTGGATGACCATCTACTCTATGCTCTGTTCCCAGTCTACACAGGCCCATTGTTGGGCACTACTCACCCTCTAGGGAGGCTGGCACTGCTCATCCTCTAGGGAGCTCCCTACCTTCCCCAGCACATCATCCTGAGGTGATTCCCCCTCCTGCCCCACTCCTTCCCTCGTCATCCTGCCTTCAGAGTGTCTCTACTTGCCCTGGGATCTCAGATACCGAGGCCATGGGAATGGTGTTCAACTAGGAAGGAGCTGGGAAATGATGCAGTCTGGAGAAGAGGTGTGACATATCTTGATGGGTGGATGGATCTGCATTTTTTGAACTAGGCTTGAAAAGTTGCCTGTTCAACCCCATAAACCTATAAAAACTGCATTTGCTATTTAACAAAAAGACAAGATTTGGTTTTGTGAAGACTAACACTATAGGCCCTCAAAAATTTTGATGTTAGGTATAATTTCACTAAGAATGAACAGAAGAGCTTACTGTAAAGTGAATTATCTGAGTTTCAGATGCATGGACACAGTCTTGGAGATTCCAGAGAAGGAATTTCCCCTTGCAGCAGTCCTGATTTGTTTTAACATTGTGTCCTCCAAGGAAGCACAGACCTGAATCTACTGTGCAGCCCAGGACTGGTAGTAGCCTCTTTACACACATATTGGCTTCACTTTGAGGAAACATTGCTTAATAAAATTACCCAAATTCACTTTTCTGACAAAGGTTCATAGAGTCAAAGCTTTGGTTTTTCCAATAATCATATACAGAATGTGAGAGCTAGACCATTAAGAAGACTGAACACTGAAAAAAATTTTTTTAATTTTATTTTATTTAACTTTACAATATTGTATTGGTTTTGCCATACATCAAAATGAATCCGCCACAGGTATACATGTGTTCCCCATCCCAAACCTTCCTCCCTCCTCCCTCCCCATACCATCCCTCTGGGTCATCCCAGTGCACCAGCCCCAGGCATCCGGTATCAGGCATCAAACCTGGACTGGTGACTCATTTCAGATATGATATTATACATATTTCAATGCCATTCTCCCAAATCATCCCACCCTCTCCCGTTCCCAGAGTCCAAAAGACTGTTCTATACATCGGTGTCTCTTTTGCTGTCTCGTATACAGGGTTATTGTTACCATCTTTCTAAATTCCATATATATGCATTAGTATACTGTATTTATGTTTTTCTTTCTGGCTTACTTCACTCTGTATAATAGGCTCCAGTTTCATCCACCTCATTAAAACTGATTCAAATGTATTCTTTTTAATGGCTGAGTAATACTCCATTGTGTATATATACCAAAGCTTTTTTATCCATTCATCTGTGGATGGACATCTAGGTTGCTTCCAAGTCCTGGCTATTATAAACAGTGCTACTATGAACATTGGGGTACACATGTCTCTTTCAATTCTGGTTTTCTCAGTGTGTTTGCCCAGCAGTGGGATTGCTGGATCATAAGGCAGTTCTATTCCCAGTTTTTTGAGGAATCTCCATACTGTTCTCCATAGTGGCTGTACTAGTTTGCATTCCCACCAACAGTATAAGAGGGTTCCTTTTTCTCCACACCCTCTCCAGCATTTATTGCTTGTGGACTTTTGGATCGCAGCCATTCTGACTGGCACGAAATGGTACCTCATAGTGGTTTTGATTTGCATTTCTCTGATAATGAGTGATGTTGAGCATCTTTTCATGTGTTTGTTAGCCATCTGTATGTCTTCTTTGGAGAAATGTCTATTTAGTTCTTTGGCCTGTTTTTTTGATTGGGTCATTTATTTTTCTGGAATTGAGCTGTAGGAGTTGCTTGTATATTTTTGAGATTAGTTCTTTGTCAACTGCTTCATTTGCTATTATTTTCTCCCATTCTGAAGGCTGTCTTTTCACCTTGCTTATAGTTTCCTTTGTTGTGCAGAAGCCTTTAAGTTTAATTAGGTCCCATTTGTTTATTTTTGATTTTATTTCCAATATTCTGGGAGGTGGGTTATAGAGGATCCTGCTGTGATGTATGTCAGAGAGTGTTTTGCCTATGTTTTCCTCTAGGAATTTTATGGTTTCTGGTCTTACATTTAGATCTTTAATCCATTTTGAGTTTACTTTTGTGTATGGTGTTAGAAAGTGCTCTAGTTTCATTCTTTTACAAGTGTTTGACCAGTTTTCCCAGCACCACTTGTTAAAGAGATTGTCTTTAATCCATTGTATATTCTTGCCTCTTTGTCAAAGATAAGGTGTCCATATGTGCGTGGATTTATCTCTGGGCTTTCTATTTTGTTCCATTGATCTATATTTCTGTCTTTGTGAGCACTGAAAAATTGATGCTTTTGAACTGTGGTGTTGGAGAAGACTTGAGAGTCCCTTGGACTGCAAGGAGAGTCAGTCCTAAAGGAAATCAACCCAGAATGTTCATTGGAAGGACTGTTGCTTAAACTGAAACTCCAATACTTTGGCCACCTGATGTGAATAACTGACTCATTGGAAAAGGCCCTGATGCTGGGAAAGATTGAAAGCAAAAGGAGAAGAGGAGGACAGAGGATGAGATGGTCAGATAGCATCACTCACTCAATCGACATGAATTGGAGCAAACTCTGGGAGACTGTGGAGGACAGAGGAGCCTGGTGTGTTGCAGTCCATGAGGTTACAAAGAGTTGGAAATGACTGAAGAACAATAAATAACAAAGCTTCTCATTTTACTGCCCTCATGCCCAAATTCTATAACAACCTTACTGAGTTCTTTGTTTGTGGAGAGGCATTCCAGGTTTTTCTTAGAATGTCCTATCTTACTGCAAGAAGTCAATGATCCCTAGTTTTTAAAACTACAGTTGGGTCCCAGGAGCTATTATTAGACAGGCTGTTATAAGTGCTACCCTGGTGCTAAAATCCTGAGGTGAACGAACTGTCGTAGATTTTGTGAGCCAGTTTTATTTAGTTAGCCTGAGACCCCAAGGGGTCAAAGCTGATAAACTGGCCAGTCCCAGAGTGAGTAGAAGTTTATAGGCAAGAACTGTAAATACAGAGGAGGGAAATGAAGTGATAAATACTTAGAGTTTGGATCCACAGATATGAATTTTTATCTTGGCTCCAGTTATTAAATTCTGTGCCATTTGTTGTTACCAAATTTCTAAGTATTTTCTTCTCTATAGGAACATTTATAGCATTGTCATAAGAGGATGTAATTGATTTACTGTAGGCTTGGCACATAATCTTTTTTTGCATTCCAGTCCCCTATAATGAAAAGGACATCTTTTTTGGGTGTTAGTTCTAAAAGGTCTTGTAGGTCTTCATAGAACCGTTCAACTTCAGCTTCTTCAGCATTACTGGTTGGGGCATAGACTTGGATTACTGTGATATTGAATGGTTTGCCTTGGAAACGAACAGAGATCATTCTGTCGTTTTTGAGATTGCATCCAAGTATTGCATTTCGGACTCTTTTGTTGACCATGATGGCCACTCCATTTCTTCTAAGGGATTCCTGCCCACAGTAGTAGATATAATGGTCATCTGAGTTAAATCCACCCATTCCAGTCCATTTTAGTTTGCTGATTCCTAGAATGTTGACATTCACTCTTGCCATCTCCTGTTTGACCACTTCCAATTTGCCTTGATTCATGGACCTGACATTCGAGGTTCCTATGCAAGAAAATGCACTGGTCATAGCAAATACCCTCTTCCAACAACAAAAGAGAAGACTCTACACATGGACATCACCAGATGGTCAACACCGAAATCAGATCGATTATATTCTTTGCAGCCAAAGATGGAGAAGCTCTATACAGTCAACAAAAATAAGACCAGGAGCTGACTGTGGCTCAGATCATGAACTCCTTATTGCCAAATTCAGACTGAAATTGAAGAAAGTAGGGAAAATCACTAGACCATTCAGGTATGATCTAAATTAAATCCCTTATGATTATACAGTGGAAGTGAGAAATACATTTAAGGGCCTAGATCTGATAGAGAGAGTCCCTGATGAACTATGGAATGAGATTTGTGACATTGTACAGGAGACAGGGATCAAGACCATCCCCATGGAAAAGAAATGCAAAAAACAAAATGACTGTCTGAGGAGGCCTTACAAATAGCTGTGAAAAGAAGAGAAGTGAAAAGCAAAGGAGAAAAGGAAAGATAAAAGCATCTGAATGCAGAGTTCCAAAGAATAGCAAGAAGAGATAAGAAAGCCTTCTTCAGGGATCAATGCAAAGAAATAGAGGAAAACAACAGAATGGGAAAGACTAGAGATCTCTTCAAGAAAATTAGAGATACCAAGGGAACATTTCATGCAAAGATGGGCTCAATAAAGGACAGAAATGGTATGGACCTACCAGAAGCAGAAGATATTAAGAAGAGGTGGCAAGAATACACAGGAGAACTGTACAAAAAAGACCTTCACGACCAAGATGGTGTGATCACTGACCTAGAGCCAGACATCTTGGAATGTGAAGTCAAGTGGACCTTAGAAAGCATCACTACGAACAAAGCTAGTGGAGGTGATGGAATTCCAGTTAAACTATTTCAAATCCTGAAAGATGATGCTGTGAGAGTGCTGCATTCTATAAGCCAGCAAATTTGGAAAACTCAGCAGTGGCCACAGGACTGGAAAAGGTCAGTTTTCATCCCAATCCCAAAGAAAGACAATGCCAAAGAATGCTCAAACTACCGCACAATTGCACGCATCTCATACGCTAGTACAGTATTGCTCAAAATTCTCCAAGCCAGGCTTCAGCACTATGTGAACCGTGAACTTCCTGATGTTCAAGCTGGTTTTAGAAAAGGCAGAGGAACCAGAGATCAAATTGCCAACATCTGCTGGATCATGGAAAAAGCAAGAGAGTTCCAGAAAAACATCTATTTCTGCTTTATTGACTATGCCAAAGCCTTTGACTGTGTAGATCACAATAAACTGTGGAAAATTCTGAAAGAGATTGGAATACCAGACCACCTGACCTGCCTCTTGA
Source organism: Tragelaphus eurycerus (assembly GCA_935064755.1). Classification (NCBI taxonomy): domain Eukaryota; kingdom Metazoa; phylum Chordata; class Mammalia; order Artiodactyla; family Bovidae; genus Tragelaphus; species Tragelaphus eurycerus. Next base: position 27,622,863 of record CAKXYN010000023.1, read on the forward strand.
GAAACAGGTCAGGAAGCAACAGTTAGAACTGGTCATGGAACAACAGACTGGTTCCAAATAGGAAAAGGTGTATGTCAAGGCTTTATGCTGTCATCCTGCTTATTTAACTTATATGCAGAGTACATCATGAGAAACGCTGGGCTGGAAGAAGCACAAGCTGGAATCAAGATTGCCGGGAGGAATATTAATAATCTCAGATATGCAGATGATACCACCCTTATGGCAGAAAGTGAAGAGGAACTAAAAAGCCTCTTGAAAGTGAAAGTGGAGAGTGAAAAAGCTGGCTTAAAGCTCAACATTCAGAAAACAAAGATCATGGCATCTAGTCCCATCACTTCATGGGAAATAGATGGGGAAACAGTGGAAACAGTGTCAGACTTTATTTTTCTGGGCTCCAAAATCACTGTAGATGGTGACTGCAGCCATGAAATTAAAAGATGCTTACTCCTTGGAATAAAAGTTACGACCAAACTAGATAGCATATTGAAAAGCAGAGACATTACTTTGCCAACAAAGGTCTATCTAGTCAAGGCTATGGTTTTTCCTGTGGTCATGTATGGATGTGAGAGTTGGACTGTGAAGAAAGCTGAGTGCCGAAGAAATTGATGCTTTTGAACTGTGGTGTTGCAGAAGACTCTTGAGAGTCCCTTGGACTGCAAGGAGATTCAACCAGTCCATTCTGAAGGAGATTAGCCCTGGGATTTCTTTGGAAGGAATGATGCTAAAGCTGAAACTCCAGTACTTTGGCCACCTCATGTGAAGTGTTGACTCATTGGAGAAGACTCTGATGCTGGGAGGGATTGGGAGCAGGAGGAGAAGGGGACAACAGAGGATGAGATGGCTGGATGGCATCACCGACTCAATGGATGTGAGTCTGAGTCAACTCCGGAAGTTGGTGATGGACAGAGAGGCCTGTCGTGCTGCGATTCATGGGGTTGCAAAGAGTCAGACACAACTTAGCGACTGAATTGAACTGAACTGGCACATAATACACTCAGTGAGTGATAGCTGTTGTGTTTGGTACAGTGCACTTGATTCATGGTTGAAAAGAAATGGACTTAAATCTCTGTGTTTCTATTTGTAGCTTTAAAAATCCATAGTGAATTTATCTCACTTTGCTCTATATGTAAATGGGAATAAAAGCATAAATCTGACATATGGATGTTGTTAAGCATGATGACATCAATAAACATGTCCAGTACAGTATCTGGTGAACAGTAAGCATTGCATTAATGCTAATTGTCTTTTTCTCCCTACCCTTCATTTTTAGTTGTGCTTTGAGACATGTGATACTTGTAAAGAGTCCAGTTTGAAGAGGAGGGTATTGCAGTTACTCTGCCTACATTGCATGTGAGCTGAGCTGTTTTCCCTAATCCTCTCCACAGAGTACATCTCTAGCTATCATGTGGCGCAGGGACTATTTCCAATGCTGAGCTTATGTGACCCCTTCCTGACCAGTGTACACAGAAAAGTGCTTCTGAGTCTTCTGATAACCATGTATACCTATCAATTCCAGATATCACCTTATCTCTCTTCCCCAAAGTGTGGACAGATAAATTAGCATTAGAAATGTACAACCAGTATTTTACTCAGAGGTTCTGGTAATAAATATCATTTACACAGTCACAGATAGAAGACTGGACTTAGTGTTGTTGTTCAACTACCACTGCTGTTTACATATGCTGGGATCACAGGCTCCTACCTAAGCTGTCCTGTGTGGATACTCTTTTTGTTTTTTCATTTTAGACCCTTTAGTTTATATATCCCAGCTTCGCCAAGACCCATTGCTCAACATATGTAAATTGCTCCTCTGTCTTGTACGTACTCTGGTACCTTCTGTGAATCAAAGTCATGAGTGTGTGTGCGTGTGTATACACACATCCAAGGTCACAATAGTTATCTGGAAAATTAAAATTAATTATTTTAATTAATAGGCCTCCTTTATTGGATTCTATTTTAAAGGTGTGTGTGTGTGTGTGTGTGTGTGTGTGTGTACACACCCAAGGTCACAATAGTTAGCTTGAAAATTAAAATTATTTATTTTAATTAATAAGGCCTCCTTTATTGGATTCTATTTTAAAGATGGCGTAAAGGTATAGATATCCTTCTTGCAACCAGAAATCTTGGGTGCTTTTATGCCTGAAAGTTTCTTTCCCATCCTTAGGTTCTTTATTTTGCTTTGTTTCAGAAACTAGTGAGTTCTATAAAAATAAGAAATCAAATAAACGCATAGGCCTCTAAAGTGTTAGGTCCTTCATTCCTAATTTTTAGAGGCAGTTCCGATTTCAAGGTATCTTTCAGTGACCAAAGAAATTAAGAATAACATGAGAAGAAAATTGGTTATACTACTATACATTATAAAACAGCCACTCTAATTTCAAAATAATGGATGAGGTCTTCAAGAGAGTTGCTGTGTGTTATGTCACAAAGCAGGAAGCATTTTGTTTATGGAATGTCTTTATTTTACACTCTAGTTTTTCTGATATTTTCTAAAGAGCCCTTCTCTATACATCCATAGATTCTGGGAATAGTTCTATAAGCAATTCTTGACCAGGAACATACTACAGATACTCTTGGTCTAGGACCACTTCATTTTAAATATTTTATAATACAGATTTTCAAAATTCAAATTGCACAAGGGATTGATCCTAGAAATTCTCTGTCTAATCCATACTTTCCAGGTGAGCAACCTTACGAGATCAGGACCCCGTATATCCTTGGAGGCCACTTTTCACTTAGTTCCTGGCCTGAAATTTTTTTTAGAGAATCCTAATAAATTTGAAGTTTGGCTGTAAACTCATGTGAGACCTAATGAAGGTTTTCATTCTCAGGGAAAGTTATTTTTACTCTGTAATTAACATCAAGACTTGAGTTTTCCTGGTAGGGGATGGTGGTCTTTTTTCTCCCTCCTAGTCTACAAATTCACACAAATTCCTTCAGGTTTTTGGCTTTAAAGGAAAGTTGGGAGGACAATAGAGAGGAGCTGCTTCTATTATTTCCCTGGCAGAGGATGTCTCTGTTTTGTCTTCTGCACTTTCAACACCCACAAGATGAGAAAAAAATATGTGAGTTTCTCTGGTTCAATGAAAGGCTTCAAGTGCACGAAACTTTACTCTTCCACTTAATTCTGTGTTCCTACCATGATTATATACTTGTTTTTAGTGTAAGTTGATTACTTTTTTCAACTCACACATGCATTCAAAAAGATTTGTCTACAAATATTTCTCTAGCATTTTATATCTATATCTGTATGTTCAGACCTATATCTGCACAGATATAGATATATATAGGTATATGTAAGCTTCCCTGATAATTCAGTGGATAAAGAATCCTCCTGCAATGCAGGAGATACCAGTTCAGTTCCTGGGTTGGGTAGATCCACTGGAGAAGGGATAGGCTACCCACTCCAGTATTCTTGGGCTTCCCTTGTGGCTCAGCTGATTAAGAGTCTGTCTGCAGTGTGGGAGACCTGGGTTTGATTCCTTGCTTGGGAAGATCCCCTGGAGAAGGGAAAGGCTACCCACTTCAGTATTCTGGCCTGGAGAATTCCATGAACTATATAGTCCATAGGGTTGCAAAGAGTCGGACGTGACCAAAAGACTTTCACTCACTCACACATGTAAGTAAAAGGAGATATCTGAATGTCTGCATTCCAAATTGCAGAAAATGGAAATTCCACCTACTAATTCTTCATGTACTTTATTTATTATTATTTTTTTTTCATAGAGGACAGTTTTTGCAAATGCAGCTTTTGGAGAAAAAAAAAATCATTTTATTCAATGAGTAGCATGGTTAAGTCTTGCCTGCGTATTGTGTCATGTTTGACTCTTTGTGACCCCATGGACTATAGCCCACCAGGCTCTTCTGTCCATGAGATTTCCTAGGCAAGAATACTGGAGTGGGTTGCCATTTCCTTCTCCAGGAGATCTTCCTGACCCAGGGATCAAACGCACTTACCACTAGCACCACCTAAGAAGTCTGCTTTCACTCTGGCAAAGTACATATAAGAATCTAGACATCATCTTTCCAGTATGGCTTCAAGGAGTCCAGGAAAGTTCTCCCTTCTTTATACTGAGGCTAAAACCTGAGAAAGGACTATGTGCTTTACTGTCTTCCACTGCAAGAATTAGTAACTTTGCTTCAGCTTCACTTTGAAAGACCATAATCTCATGAGAGGCATGGTCTGGCCTCCAGAGTTTTGCTGCTCACCAGGCAGACATATTGAAGATTCTCAGCCTGTTCTTTGTGTTGAGACAATACAGAAAGTCATGAATGATGCAGGTTTCTGAGCGATGTTGTCCCATGAATTTTGTGTAGCTTCAAGTTTGCTGGTGTTTAATTTCTGCTGCCATGGCAACTGTTCTGAATAGAGCAGGCTGTCAGCAATTTCCTGCAGGCAGGGTGACAACGTATCTAAGAAGAGTGATACCGTCTCTATTGCCATCAATCAATATTTATTGAACTGCTGCGGCCTAGCTCGAGCTGCATTAGGTGCTTGCACTGAGGTGTGCCCCCAGCTTACACATGGTTGAACTGTGACACTCGAGGTCAGACTTTGGGTGAAGAAAGGCAGCTTTGGAATACAGCCAAGAATTCAAGACATATGCTCTGCAGAATTAGGGCTTTCATGACTGGATCACTGGGAGCTTGGTGAAAATCTCAATTACTCTGAATTTCAAAGTGTGAACTAAAGACATTTAGGACCCATCAGAAATAGTAACACTGGGACTACGTAATTTAAAAATATATTAATACATGTTTGACAGATTCATTTCTCTTGACGTTCCTTATAGTCTTTCCTACTATTTTGTATTTCCTATTCCTATTGTATGAATTGCTCAGCTGTGGACTGTAACCTGGACTATAGCCCTTCAGGCTCCTCTGTCCATTAGATTTCCCAGGCAAGAAGTGGAATGGGTTGATATTTCCTTCTCCAGCAGATCTTCCCAACCCAGGGATAGAACCCCGGTCTCCCCCATTGCAAGAAAACTCTTTACCATCTGAGCCACCAGGGGAGAACTGACTCATTGGAAAAGACCCTGATGCTGGGCAATACTGAAGGCAGGATGAGAAAGGGATGACAGAGGATGAGATGGTTGGATGGCATCACTGACTTGATGGACATGAGTTTGAGCAAGGTCTGGAAGTTGGTGATGGACAGGAAAGCCTGGCATGCTGCAGTCCATGGGGTTGCCAAGAGTTGGACATGACTGAGCGATTGAACTGAACTGAACTGATTGTATGAGTGTCCTTTTGTATTTCTGGAGTTTTTGCTATTTACCTAGGCTTTTGCAGAACCACTCAGCTTAAAGCATATGTAAGTCAGGATGTAGATTCTGGATCAACTTATCCTGTTGGGAATCACATCCTAACTATTTTGTCTCTGTTATCAGTCCTTTTTCTACCTCCTCACCCTCTATTTCTGTATGTGGCCAGTTTGCTGGAACTGTCTCACTTGGCAGCCTGAGACGTGCCCTCCAGTCTTCCCTGGAGTTACTCCCTTTCTGAGCTTATATTTTAGCTCTTGTCATTCACATCTCTGGGCTCTATTGCTTTTTCTGTTTCTCTTCCTATGAGCGAAGAAAAGCAGCATCACAACTCAGTGTTAGGCTCTTGCCACACACAGTGCTTGCTCCTCTTGTCTAGAATTTTCTTCACTTTACCATCTCCTTGATCCTAACTGTTCGGATTCTGTGAGTTAAAATGCCTCTTTTTCAGTGAAGTTTACTTCATGTCCCAGTGTCTAGTTATGAACTCCTCTGTTTCCACTATGCTTAAAACAGTGATTCAGTTACAGCATTTAACTCCTTACACTATACCTACTTGTTTCAATGTGTGTCTCTGCATTTTTCTGAGAGTTCCTTGATTGAAGTGGCTCAACTTATTTATCTTGGGAAGATCCCCTGTAGATGGGAATGTCTACCCAGTCCAGTGTTCTTGCCTGGAGAATCCCATGGACAGAAGAGCCTGGTGGGCTACAGTTCATGGGGTCGCAGAGTCAAACACGATTGACTTTTTCTTTCTTCTTCTGCCTTAAGCTCAGCAGCTGGTATCAATACAGTGAAGTAATATTAGTCGCTCAGTTGTGTCTGACTCTTTGCGACCCCATGAACTGTAGTCCACCAGGCTCTTCTATCCATGGAATTCTCCAGGCAAGAACACTGAAGTGGGTAGCCATTCCCTTCTCCAGGGGGTCTTCCTGACCCAGAGATCAAACCTGGGTCTCCTCCATTGCAGGCAGATTCTTTACTGTCTGAGCAACTAAGGAAGCCCCAGCATCAACACAATACAACTAGAGATAAGTTTATTAAAATGAACGGACAAGAAAGCATAAGATTTAACCAGGAAACAAAGCCCACTCTTTATAACCTTACTGTTTTGTTCCTTCAGAGTAATGTAATGCTTTACATCTACAATCTACTAGAGGACAATCTACTGGAGTTAACAACCTCCCTCGTGTTGACTCTGTGCATCAGCATAAGATACATGTGGAACCAACGTCAGTTTATATTAAGTCAGGTTATATAATGTTAAGTTAGAATTGTTACACACTCCCTAGATAATGCCTGAGTCCATCAAGTAGTTCAGTGACACCAGTTATCGGCAGCCAATAGTGAGATTTGCAGAAGTGGTGAAATACCATGGTTGCATTTAGAAAGCTGATGACAAATACTACCCTGCTGCATTTCAGGTTTTATGGAAAAATGAAAGTTTTGGAGGTGGGAGTGGAGTAGAACAGTTAATGTTTGGGGGGCATTCTGCTAGTATCTGAATGACAATACCCTTGGTTACTCTCCATAGTTAGCTCATAGTTAGGTGTTTTAACCTCCTTATCTTTTTCATTTTTCAAAAGAGGAAACTGAAAAATACAGGGTGTGCATGTGTTCATCTGGAGTAACTGTTATTAACATTTTAATGGCATTATCATAGTCTCTGTCCTAAGTATTTTGTTGGTATCATCATTTCAGTCTTTAAGGAAAACACTTTAAAATTTTTTTAAATGTGTTAAAGGCTTCCCTAGCAGTCCAGTGGTTACAAACTCACTTTCATTGCCAAGAACCCATGAAAGAATGGGGCTTGATACTTAGTCAGGGAATTAAGATCCCACAAGCCTAGTGGCAAGGCCAAAAATAATAATAATAATAATAAAAGAAATAAAGGTTAACACTTAAATGAGATATGGTTGACTTGTAAAGAGCTGTGTATATCTTCTAAGTCTCTTCAGCCACGTCTGACTATTGGCGACCCTATGGATTATAGCTAACATGAAAGATAGAAAGTTTGAAATATTTTCTCAGCTTAAAATTATATTTTCTTTCAATGTGGGAGTGTTTGAACCAGAGCCAGGCAACACAGAAAAAGGCAGCTTCCTCCATGGAGGCTGTCACTTAGATGGGTACTGTTATAATGATGGTTGAACCGGTTAGTAGGAAGAAAAAACAAACAAACAAACCAGCTTTTCAAATGTCTTATATGTAATTTCATCATATATTTGTGAGGTATTGCTTTTCTCTAACACGACAACCATATTAACATATCCTGATGTAAAATTTAAGAAATTTTCAATTTAAAAATTAAACATAGTGGAAAGTTATTTGTTATTTTGGCTTATTTGCACCATTTTTGCTATTCACTTGGATAAGTTAATGCAGTGTTATATAGTTTGCTGTTAAGAAATACAGCTAGCACCCAGAAAATAATCAGAATTAAATGTTAAATGTCAGTTTCTAATCTGTGGCCTAGTTACGGAGCCGTGCTGTTTCCATAGTATATTTCTGCCACAGTCATTAGCTCTGGCATTTACATCTGTGACCCTACCTTTGTTTTGGTCGTTTTGAATAATAATGCTAAAATGTTCAAATCATAGCATTAAGTGAAATGGCATCAAGCGCCTAAAAATTTTACTGTTTACTTAAAAAAATCCTGTGTGTGCTAAGTCACTTCAGTAGTATCCAACTGTTTGCAACCCCATGGACTATATATAGCACATCAGGCTCCTCTGTCCATGGGATTCTCCAGACAAGAACACTACTTGTGTTCTTGAACACAACCCACTTTTGAAGTGGGTTGCCATGGCCTCCTCCAGAGGACCTTCCCAACCCAGGGATGGAACCTGCATCTCTTATGTCTCCTGAACTGGCGGGAGGGTTCTTTATTCCTAGCACACACACACAAAAAAAAGTTTCAGCAAAATATACAAGTACAGAAATAACATGCCTCATGTTACATTTCTTAAATCCTAAATGAAAGATAGTAGTTAAAATATAGTTATTATTGTATTGTTGACTCATAAATGTAATCTTTCACATCATTACATTTTCCAATTAAACATCTTCAAGCATTTCTAAACATATGCTTATGGAATGGCCATATTTTAGAACATATTGAAAGCACTCGTCACCATATTTTATCAATAAGTTCCACTGTGTTTTATTACCATGAAGAGCTAGCTGTTCTTTCTCTGAAAACTGCCAGAAGATTCATTATGGAACCCTTTCTCTTAATGCCTTTGTCTCTTTCTTTCAATTATATAATTCTTTAGCACATGCCATTTTCCTGTTGACCCAATGTGATATTGAGAGTTTGATGCTGTGAACAAAGGACTGTTTTCTTTTCTCCTCTCTTCCCCTCCTACCTCCTTGTTTTCTCAAATGACTCTCAAGCAAGAATAGCTATGTCTCAGGAATAAATGAGAATTAGTTAAAAAAAAAATCACTAATCACATAGACCAAAGGGGGAAAAACATATGAGAGTTGCACATAGAGATTACTCAAGGTTCAACATTTAGCTGTGACTAGCAAGCAATTGGCATGATCAACAGAGGAGGAGAGGAAACACTATCATATAAAATGGAAGTTCACCCATAGCTAGTTTTCAACTATAAAAACAAGAAAAAAAATAAGAAAATACTATATATGTTACTAAAATCACAATAAATAATACGTAAAATTAGTATTATAAAGATAATTGCAACCTAAGTAAAATGTTTTTATAATCCTTCATTCATTTAATTAACAAATGCCTAAGAATGCCTGTTGGGCTTCCCAGGTGGTGCTAGTGGAAAAGAACCTGCCTGCCAGAGCAGGAGACAGAAGAGATGCAGGTTTGATCCCTGGGTTGGGAATATCCCCTGGAGGAGGGCATGACAACTCACTCCAGTATTCGTGCCTGGAGAATCCCATGGACAGAGAAGCCTGTTGGGCTACAAGTCCATAGGGTCACATGGAGTCAGACACGACTGAAGCAACTTATCACACACTCATGCAAGAATGCTTGCTATGCGTCAAGAAATTGTCTAAGGTACTGAGTACAAAGTGCTGAGTTAGATGAACAAAGTCCCTGACCTTACAGAGCTTAGAGTATAGCTATGTTTGAGATTTTATTTTGATTTCCATGTGTTTGTCAGTACTTAGGGTTCCACAGTTGTATGTTTAAAGATACCTGAAATCTAAGATTTAAAGAGAGCATTGACTTGCATCTAATTTACCTATGTATGATTTTACAATGATCTCTTGTGTTACTGAAAAATTAGTTGATCTAAGAAATAAATTGAAAATCTTACTTGAGCCAAATTTGAGGATTATAACCCAAGAAGAGCACCCCAGAAAGTTCTGTGAACTGTTCTCTGTGAAGTCAAGGCACAGTTATTTACAAAACAGAAAAACAGACTCACAAACTTAGAGAATGAACTTATGGCTGCCAGGGAATAAGGATCGGGAGAAGGGACAGTTGGAGAGTTTGGGATGGACATGTACACACTGCTAAATTTAAAACAGATAATCAACAAGGACCAACTGTTTAGCACATGGAACTCTGCCCAGTGTTATGTGACAGCCTGGATGGGAGGGGAGTTCGGGAGAGAGTGAATACGTGTGTATGTATGACCGAGTCCCTTTGCTGTCCACCTGAAGCTATCACAACATTGGTAATCAGCTACACTCCAATATAAAGTAAAGAGTTAAAAGAAAAAGAAGTCAAGGCACAGTTTTAGAAGTTTTTTGATATGGGGACTGTACATCAAATAGTTTACATAACCCAGATCTAAGCACCATGTGACCTGTTACAAGATCAAGAAGGACTGTCACCTTTAAGGAACTGCCTTACGGATGTTAGGAGAATGTTGTTCTTTACCGTTGGGTAGGCATTTCTGCTGACGGGGAGGTTTGATTGATGCCTAATGCAGGTACACAATACACAGTGGGTAGGGAGAGGAAGGCCAAAGGGTACAGAAAATTTTTTGTTTAAATTTTTCTTATTTTACCATAAAATATGAATTTTATTTCACACTTGTAATCCCCCTCCACACCAAGAGGAGTTTTCCTTTGCATTGTTCCAAAGAGTGTTTTTTTCAGAGCTATGAAATTAGGAAAAAATCCTCAGGAAAAAAAAGGAGTAAGAAAAAGCCAGTCATATTTTGGTTCAGTTTAGTTCAGTCACTCAGTTGTGTCCGACTCTTTGTGACCCCATGGACTGTAGCACGCCAGGCCTCCCTGTCCATCACTAACTCTCAGTGTTTACTCAAACTCATGTCCATTGAGTCAGTGATGCCATCCAACCATCTCATCCTTTGTCATCCCCTTCTCCCCCTGCCTTCATCCTTGCCCAGCATCAGGGTCTTTTCCAATGAGTCAGTTCTTCCCATCAGATGGCCAAAGTATTGGAGTTTCAGCTTCAACATCAGTCCTTCCAATGAATATTCAGGACTGACTTCCTTCAGCATGGACTGGTTGGATCTCCTTGCAGTCCAAGGGACTCTGAAGAGTCTTCTTCCACACCATAGTTCAGAAACATCAATTCTTCAGTGCTCAGCTTTCTTTATAGTCCAACTCTCACATCCATATATGACTACTGGAAAAAGCATAACTTTGACTAGATGGACCTTTGTTGGCAAAGTAAATGTCTCTGCTTTTTCATGTACTGTCTAGGTTGGTCATAACTTTTATTCCAAGGAGCAAGCATCTTTTAATTTCATGGCTGCAGTCATATTTACATTGATCTTAATATCAAGGTATGCTAATGATGAGTGTGTTTTCATTGGCCTGTGGCTTAAATTCCTGATAATCAGGAGTAACTTTGAGGGGTTTCTAAGAAAAAAGATCCTTCCTCCTTTTAATTCTTTAGGATATGATTCTTTATCTAAGTGGGAACTTTGAGGTCGAGTGCAACACCAGTGTGGGATACCTGACAAAGTCCATTTCTGTTTGGCTTTTAAGTATCTCCTATGATGAAATACTCATTACTTTCCTTTCTTGAACATTTTTTTGAGTCTGTAAAAACAAACACATTTTTTTGTGTTTGTAAACAGTATTCCTGCTACTGTTTAAGTTTCTAAGGGATTTTTAGGCAATAGATAGATCAGTCCCTCAGTCGTGTCCGACTCGCAAATAAGCTAATAAATCTTAAAAAATGATAATAATAATAATTTTAAAAAATGATAACCACACAGTTATCCATTAGTCTCATGATGTTCATTTTGATTATTCAGTAGAATGCCAGGAGAAACACCTGTCCTCAAGACATTCTTCACCTGCTTAGAGAACTGAGATATGGATGCTATAAAGATACAGCATCCATAAAGATGTTATAATGACTCCAGGTATTCTGTGACAGTGGAAAATATAATTAGTGCCAGTTCCATTGGGTTACTATGATCAGGTGATAGCTGAAGACATTAAATGTAATCTGACCTTTAAGGGCTGGATAAGAATTAAACTGGTAGATTTTGGAGGACGGTCAAGTTAGGGTAGAAATAGAGGAGAGAGAATGCACCATAAGAATGGACTGGCACACATGGCAGGAGGAGGGCTTGGCGAGTAGTTTGTAGACATCAATTTATAGGTGCTACTGAACATTAACCTACAGATAAAAGAGAACTGAGGACAGTTGTTGAAAACAGAAGATGGATAATGAATGGAGGTGACTTTAAGTCTGTAAGACAAATTATTATAGACAAAAACCTGGATGGGGGTGGGAATCCAGGGGAGTTGGAGTGATACTGATAGAAATAACAGATGGGTTTGAGAGACATTGGGAAGAAAGAGACATTGGGAAGAAAGTAAAGTGGATATGATGACTAACTGGGTAAAGAATGAGTTTTGAGGCTGGTCCACTGAGCACATACAAGGGAGCTGATTCAGTCAGCTAGAGGGAAATAGAAAAACTGCAATGAACCATTATTTCCTCGTAACAGGATTTTTAAAATGGAATAATAGGACTAATATCATGGGACAAGAAGCCTGTTAATTAACGTCTCTTCAGCTCTTTCCTGTTTTCTTTATACATTAGCTTTCTTTACCGCTTGCTTCTAAAAACAATAAGTAGGTACGGTGAAGCTCTGCTGAGATTACCATTGTTCTTCTGACCTTAGACTGAACATTATATTAGAAGTGTCTGTTCTAGCCAGTACAATGAGGCAGGTAGACAAACAAATGATTCTTAATGTTACTGTTCAAATGGCATTCTCCGTGGTTGTGAAGAATTGCTAATAATCCATTCTGGAGAGTCTTGACATTGTCTTCACATAAGCTACTCGTATCTTAATTAATATACAAAATAGCTTCTGACATTTGGTCAAAATTCTTTAAATGAACCACAGTCCATTGCAACTCAACCAAGTGGGGAACAACAGGGTCTCATTTAATCAACATTTTAAATCCTACTTAAGTGATGAAGACTCAAATGAGGCTTTAAGTGGCTGTCATTTTATTTCAATCCTAAAATTCGTTTGAAGACTCATCATATACTCTGAATTATCTTGCCAGGATGTTGAGTGGAGAATGCTGTTGCTGCTGCTAAGTCGCTTCAGTCATGTCCTGACTCTGTGCGACCCCATAGATGGCAGCCCACCAGGCTCCCCCGTCCCTGGGATTCTCCAGGCAAGAACACTGGAGTGGGTTGCCATTTCCCTCTCCAGTGCCTGAAAGTGAAAAGTGAAAGTGAAGTCGCTCAGTTGTGTTACATTTTCTAAAATGCATAGTGAAGTTATATGGACCATTTATGCACATACACCAGAAAACAGTGTCTTTCTCTATAGAATTGTGAAATAAGCAGGGTAAATTTTTAAAAAGTTGAGTTACATTTTGGTGTTGAGTCACCTCCAAAGAACAGTTTTGACATACTGCATTTGCCGTGCTGTGCTATGCTAAGTCACTTCAGTCATGTATGACTCTTTGCAACCCTATGGACTGTAGCCCAGTAGGCCCCTCTGTCCATGAGGATTTTCCAGGCAAGAATACTGGATTGGGTTGCCACACCCTTCTCCAGGGGATCTTCCAGACCCAGGGAACAAACCTGCGTCTCTTATGTCTTGTTCATTGGTAGGTGGGTTCTTCACCACTAGAGCCATGTGGGAAGTTCTGCATATGCTGTAACTGAAAATATTTTAAATGAATGGGAAGGAATCATTTAAATCCATAATAAATTACAGGTTAAATTGAAAATAATGATAACATGTATGATACGCTTTTTGATATTGTTTAGAAAAAAGAAATCACTGTTTTGCTTACAATTTAAGCAAGGAAACGCTTCACTTGCAGAAGTACCGGAAGGTAATTTTGATGAAAAGAATTTTTTTCTTATCGTTCTTCCTTATTAAACTCTGATATATTAAAAACATTCAAATATTACCAATCCCCACTTATAAAACGAATGTTTACCTTTTATCAGTATAAAGGCCATGCAAATTCTTTGTGGTCTATATATTAAACCGTAATAATAATGTACTTTATATAATAACAGTAAACATTTCTAGGTTATTTACTATGTGTTAGATATTTTCATTCTTTCTTTTGTTTAACCTTTACTATCCTCCTGTGGGGCAGGTACTAGCATTGTCTCTACTTTATAGGTTAGGTAATTGACATCAAGAAAACTGCCAAAAGCTCATTAATGTTACACGCAGACAGCACCATCTTTAGTTTCTGAATGTGGCCAAAGCTGGAGATCCCACAAAATAGAATATGTTTTTGCCTCCACTCCCCACCTCACTCCATCTCCAACCTCAGATGAACAGAGAATGACACCTCAGAAAACCCCAGGTGAGGCCACATCCCCATATTTTCAATTCAAAAATGTTGGAAAATTGTGATTTAAAGGGATAAGATAAATCAGATCAGATCAGATCAGTCGCTCAGTCGTGTCCGACTCTTTGCGACCCCATGAATCGCAGCACACCAGGCCTCCCTGTCCATCACCAACTCCCGGAGGTCACTCAGACTCACATCCATCGAGTCAGTGATGCCATCCAGCCATCTCATCCTCTGTTGTCCCCTTCTCCTCCTGCCCTCAATCCTTCCCAGCATCAGAGTCTTCTCCAATGAGTCAACTCTTCGCATGAGGTGGCCAAAGTACCAGAGTTTCAGCTTTAGCATCATTCCTTCCAAAGAAATCCCAGGGCTGATCTCCTTCAGAATGGACTGGTTGCATCTCCTTGCAGTCCAAGGGACTCTCAAGAGTCTTCTCCAACACCACAGTTCAAAAGCATCAATTCTTGGGCGCTCAGCCTTCTTCACAGTCCAGCTCTCACATCCATACATGACCACAGGAAAGACCATAGCCTTGACTAGGCGAACTTTTGTTGGCAAAGTAATGTCTCTGCTTTTGAATATGCTATCTAGGTTGGTCATAACTTTCCTTCCAAGGAGTAAGCGTCTTTTAATTTCATGGCTGCAGTCACTATCTGCAGTGATTTTGGAGCCCAGAAAAGGAAAGTCTGACACTGTTTCCACTGTTTCTCCATCTATTTCCCATGTAGTGATGGGACCAGATGCCATGATCTTCGTTTTCTGAATGTTGAGCTTTAAGCCAACCTTTTCACTCTCCACTTTCACTTTCATCAAGAGGCTTTTGAGTTTCTCTTCACTTTCTGCCATAAGGGTGGTGTCATCTGCATATCTGAGGTTATTGATATTTCTCCCAGCAATCTTGATTCCAACTTCTGTTTCTTCCAGTCCAGCATTTCTCATGATGTACTCTGCATATAAGTTAAATAAACATGGTGACAATATACAGCCTTGACGTAGTCCTTTTCCCATTTGGAACCAGTCTGTTGTTCCATGACCAGTTCTAACTGTTGCTTCCTGACCTGCATACAGATTTATCAAGAGGCAGATCAGGTGGTCTGGTATTCCCATCTCTTTCAGAATTTTCCACAGTTTATTGTGATCTACACAGTCAAAGGCTTTGGCATAGTCAATAAAGCAGAAATAGATGTTTTTCTGGAACTCTCTTGCTTTTTCCATGATCCAGCGGATGTTGGCAATTTGATCTCTGGTTCCTCTGCCTTTTCTAAAACCAGCTTGAACCTCAGGAAGTTCACGGTTCACATATTGCTGAAGCCTGGCTTGGAGAATTTTGAGCATTACTTTACTAGCGTGTGAGATGAGTGCAATTGTGCGGTAGTTTGAGCATTCTTTGGCATTGCCTTTCTTTGGGATTGGGATAAAAACTGACCTTTTCCAATCTTGTGGCCACTGCTGAGTTTTCCAAATGTGCTGGCATATTGAGTGTAGCACTTTTACAGCATCATCTTTCAGGATTTGGAATAGCTCCACTGGAATTCCATCACCTCCACTAGCTTTGTTCGTAGTGATGCTTTCTAAGGCCCACTTGACTTCACATTCCAGGATGTCTGGCTCTAGGTCAGTGATCACACCATCATGATTATCTGGGTCGTGAAGCTCTTTTTTGTACAGGTCTTCTGTGTATTCTTGCAACCTCTTCTTAATGTCTTCTGCTTCTGTTAGGTCCATACCATTTCTGTCCTTTATTGAGCCCATATTTGCATGAAATGTTCCTTTGGTATCTCTGATTTTCTTGAAGAGATCCCCTAGTCTTTCCCATTCTGTTGTTTTCCTCTATTTCTTTGCACTGATTGCTGAAGAAGGCTTTCTTATCTCTTCTTGCTATTCTTTGGAACTCTGCATTCAGATGTTTATATCTTTCCTTTTCTCCTTTGCTTTTCACTTCTCTTCCTTTTCACAGCTATTTGTAAGGCCTCCCCAGACAGCCATTTTGCTTTTTTGCATTTCTTTTTCCTTGGGGATGGTCTTGATCCCTGTCTCCTGTACAATGTCACGAACCTCATTCCATAGTTCATCAGGCACTCTATCTATCAGATTTAGGCCCTTAAATGTATTTCTCACTTCCACTGTATAATCATAAGGAATTTGATTTAGGTCATACCTGAATGGTCTAGTGGTTTTTCCCTACTTTCTTCAATTTCAGTCTGAATTTGGCAATAAGGAGTTCATGGTCTGAGCCACAGTCAGCTCCTGGTCTTGTTTTTGCTGATTGTATAGAGCTTCTCCATCTTTGGCTACAAAGAATATAATCGATCTGATTTTGGTGTTGACCATCTGGTGATGTCCATGTATAGAGTCTTCTCTTGTGTTGTTGGAAGAGGGTGTTTGCTATGACCAGTGCATTTTCTTGGCAAAACTCTTTAGTCCTTGCCCTGCTTCATTCCATATTCCAAGGCCAAATTTGCCTGTTACTCCAGGTGTTTCTTGACTTCCTACTTTTGCATTCCAGTCCCCTATAATGAAAAGGACATCTTTTTTGGGTGTTAGTTCTAAAAGGTCTTGTAGGTCTTCATAGAACTATTCAACTTCAGCTTCTTCAGCATTACTGGTTGGGGCATAGACTTGGATTACTGTGACATTGAATGGTTTGCCTTGGAAACGAACAGAGATCATTCTGTCGTTTTTGAGACTGCATCCAAGTAGTGCATTTCGGACTCTTTTGTTGACCATGATGGCCACTCCATTTCTTCTGAGGAATTCCTGCCCACAGTAGTAGATATAATGGTCCTCTGAGTTAAATTCACCCATTCCAGTCCATTTTAGTTCGCTGATTCCTAGAATGTTGACATTCACTCTGGCCATCTCTTGTTTGACCACTTCCAATTTGCCTTGATTCATGGACCTG
Organism: Tragelaphus eurycerus; assembly: GCA_935064755.1. NCBI lineage: Eukaryota > Metazoa > Chordata > Mammalia > Artiodactyla > Bovidae > Tragelaphus > Tragelaphus eurycerus. The sequence goes on from CAKXYN010000023.1 coordinate 27,639,789, forward strand.
ACATTCCAGGTTCCTATGCAATATTGCTCTTTACAGCATTGGACTTTGGTTCTATCACCAGACACATCCACAGCTGGGTATTCTTTTTGCTTTGGCTCCATCCCTTCATTCTTTCTGGAGTTATTTCTCCACTGATCTCCAGTAGCATATTGTGCCCCTACTGACCTGGGGAGTTTCTCTTTCAGTATCCTATCATTTTGCCTTTTCATACTGTTCATGGGTTTCTCAAGGCAAGAATACTGAAGTGGTTTGCCATTCCCTTCTCCAGCAGACCACACCCTGTCAGATCTCTCCACCATGACCCGCCCATCCTGGGTTGCCCCACAGGCATGGCTTAATTTCATTGAGTTAGACAAGGTGTGTCGGTGTGATGCTATCTTGAGTCAGTGGTCCCGATCCCTTGCTGAGTTAGGCAAGGCTGTGGTCTGGTGCGCTCCTTCACTATTAGATGGTGACTAGTGTTCTGTGAGTCCAGGGAGTGGTGAGTTTCAGTGTATTTGGCCCTCTGATGCCCTCTTGCAAGACCTACCATCTTACTTGGGTTTCTCTTACCTTGGGCGTGGGGTATCTCTTCCCGGCTGCTCCAGCAAAGCACAGCCATCCCATACACTTCAACTATTCAAAACTGGCCAAATTCTGCATTCACAAAAAATTTCTTTTTTTCTTTTTCAAAAATTGAATTGTGAATATTTTGAAGATGGCAGAGGAATAGGACAGGGAGACCACTTTCTCCCTCACAAATTTATCAAAAGAACATTTGAACACTAAGTAAATTCCACAAAACCACTTCTAAATGCTGGCAGAGGACATCAGGCACCCAGAAAAGCAGCCCATTGTCTTCGAAAGGAGGTAGGAAAAAATAAAAAAGATAAAAAGAGAGAAAAAAGAGGTAGGGATGGAGCTCCATCCCGGGAAGGGAGTTATAAAAAAGAAGTTTCCAAACACCAGGAAACACTCTCACTGCTGAGTCTGTGGCAGGCCTTGGAACCACAGAGGGCAACATAACCGGGAAGGAAAAATAAATAAATAATTAAAACCCATAGATTACGTGCCCAACGGAAACTCCACCAGCGGAGAAGCAGCGCAGACTCCTGCACCTACCACTAGCAAGCGGGGGCTAGGCAGGGAGGCGCAGGCTGCATTGCTTAGAGTAAGGACCAGGCCTTATCTGAGGGAACTAACTTGAGCTAGCAAACCAGACTGTGGGATAGCTACCATGCGAAAAGCCCTAACCTAAGACACCGCCAGGCCTGCTCATAGAACAAAGGACTGAACAGAACCAGCCGGCTGCTGGCCGGCCCATCCCCCTCCAGTGACAGGCAGGCGAGGGCAGCCAGAGCCAGAAGGGGGCAATCGCAGCCCCAGAGAGGCATCCTCTACCAAACTGCAAGCGGGCTTCGTGGCTAATCAAGACTTCTTGGGATTCTGGACGGTCAACATCTGCCTGAGAAGGTGCGCCGGTTGTACACCCAGAAAACCGAGTGGTAGGGACAGGGGAGGCGATAAGTTGCAGCAACTGTGCTTGCCAAACACCTGGTCATCTGAACTGCTCGGACCTGGGAAGGGCACAAAACGCAGACCCAACTGAGTCTGCGCCTTTGAGGAGTACCCGAGTACCTGAACCTGAGCAGCTTAGACCTGGGAAGTGCATACAACCCAGGGTTGGCCTCAGACAGTTCCCAGCAGAGCAACCTAGAGCCTAAGCAGTGTAGACAGGAAAAACACACACGCCCTGAGCTGGGGCAAACTCAGTGTGGCTGAGACACTGCGAGCACACGCCAATGTTATTTGTTTGCAGCGCCCCTCCCTCCCCACAGCATGACTGAACAAGTGAGCCTAAAAAAAGTGTCAACCACCACACCCTTACATCAGGGCGGAAATTAGACACTGAAGAGACCAGCAAACAGAAGAAGCTAAAACAGAGGGAACCTCCTTGGAAGTGACAGGTGCCATAGATTAAAACACTGTAGTTAGTACCAACTACATAGGAAGGGGCCTATAGAAATATAAGCTGGATCAAGAAACTATCCGAAAATAAACTGACCCAACACTGCCCACAACAACACCAGAGAAAGTCCTAGATATATTTTTACTATCATTCTTTAATTTTTTTAATTTTTAAAATTTTTAAGTCCTCTATTACTCCTTTACTTTTCATTTTCATAACCTACTATTACTTTCCAAAAAAAGGAGAGACCTTATTTTTTAAAGCAAACGTCATATATATATATATTTTATAATTTTTGTAACCTTTTTTTCTTTAATATTGAATTTTTGAAAATCCAACCTCTACTCTAGATTTTTAATCTTTGCTTTTTGGTATTTGTTATCAATTTTGTACCTTTAAGAACCCAATCTTCAGTACCCATTTTCACTTGGGAGTGAGATTACTGGCTTGACTGCTCTCTCCCCCTTTGGACTCTGCTTTTTCTCCACCAGGTCGCCTCTATCTCCTCCCTCCCTCTTCTCTTCTCTACCCAGCTCTGTGAATCTCTTTGTGTGTTCCAGAGGTGGAGAACACTTAGGGAACTGATTACTGACTGCATCTGTCTCTCTCCTTTTGATTCCACCCTTTATCCTCCTGGCCACTTCTGTCTCCTTCCTTTCTCTTCTCTTCTCTGTATAACTCTGTGAACATCTCCAAGCGGTCCAGACTGTGGAGCACACACAAGGAAGTGATTACTGGCTAGCTTGGGCTCTCCTCATTTGATTCCATCTCATCTCATCCTAGTCACCTCTATCTCCCTCCTCCCTCTTCTCGTCTCCATGTAACTCTGTGAACCTCTCTGGGGGTCCCTTACTGTGGAGAAACTTTTCATCTTTAACCTAGATGTTTTATCAACAGTGCTGTATAAATGGAGAAGTCTTGAGGCTACTGTAAAAATAAGACTGAAAACCAGAAGCAGGAGGCTTAAGTCCAAATCCTGACAACACCAGAGAACTCCTGACTCCAGGGAACATTAATCAACAGGAGCTCATCAAACGCCTCCATACGTACACTGAAACCAAGCACCACCCAAGGGCCAACAAGTTCTAGAGCAAGATATACCATGCAAATACTTCAGCAACACAGGAACATAGCCCTGAGCTTCAATATACAGGCTGCCCAAAGTCAGTCCAAATCCACTGACATCTCAGAACTCATTACTGGACAATTCATTGCACTCCAGAGAGAAGAAATCCAGCTCCACCCACCAGAACACCGGCACAAGCTTCCCTAACCAAGAAACCTTGACAAGCCACCCATACAACCCCACCCACAGTGCAGAAACTCCACAATAAAGAGAACTCCACAAACTGCCAGAATATAGAAAGGCCACCCCAAACACAGAAATATGAACAAGATGAAGAAACAGAGGAATACCCAGCAGGTAAAGGAACAGGATAAATGCCCACCAAACCAAACAAAAGAGGAAGAGACAGGGAATCTAGCTGATAAAGAATTCTGAACAATGATAGTGAAAATGATCTAAAATCTTGAAAACAAAATGGAATCACAGATAAATAGCCTGGAGACAAGGATTGAAAAGATGCAAGAAAGGTTTAACAAAGACCTAGAAGAAATAAAAAAGAGTCAATATATAATGAATAATGCAATAAATGAGACCAAAAACAATCTGGAGGGAACAAATAGTAGCATAACGGAGGCAGAAGATAGGATTAGTGAGATAGAAGATAGAATAGCAGAAATAAATGAATCAGAGAGGAAAAAAGAAAAATGAATTAAAAGAAATGAGGATAATCTCAGAGACATCTGGGACAATGTTAAATGCCCTAACTTTCGAATCATAGGACTCCCAGAAGACGAAGACAAAAAGACAGACCATGAGAAAATACTTGAGGAGATAATAGCTGAAAACTTCCCTAAAATTGGGAAGGAAATAATCACCCAAGCCCAAGAAACCCAGAGAGCCCCAAACAGGATAAACCCAAGGCAAAACACCCCAAGACACATATTAATCAAATTAACAAAGATCAGATACAAAGAACAAATATTAAAAGCAGCAAGGGAAAAACAACAAATAACACACAAGGAGATTCCCATAAGGATAACAGCTGATATTTCAATAGAAACTCTTCAGGCCGGGAGGGAATGGCCAGGACATACTTAAAGTGATGAAAGAAAATAAGCTACAGCCCAGATTACTGTACCCAGCAAGGATCTCATTCAAATATGAAGGAGAAATCATAAGCTTTACAGACAAGCAAAAGCTGAGAGAATTCAGCACCACCAAACCAGCTCTCCAACAAATGCTAAAGGATCTTCTCTAGACAGGAAACACAAAAAGGAAGTATAAACTCAAACCCAAAACAATAAAGTAAATGGCAATGGGATCATACTTATCAATAATTACTTTAAACGTAAATGGGTTGAATGCCCCAACCAAAAGACAAAGACTGGCTGAATGGATACAAAAACAAGATCCCTATATATGTTGTCTACAAGAGACCCACCTCAAAACAAGGGACACATACAGACTGAAAGTGAAGGGCTGCAAAAAGATATTCCACGCAAATAGAGACCAAAAGAAAGCAGGAGTGGCAATATTCATATCAGATAAAATGGACTTTAAAACAAAGGCTGTGAAAAGAGACAAAGAAGGACACTACATAATGATCAAAGGATCAATCCAAGAAGAAGATATAACAATTATAAATATATATGCACCCAACATAGGAACACCACAATATGTAAGACAAATGCTGCTGCTGCCGTCTTTGCTAAGTCCTGCTTAGTTGGTCCGACTCTGTGTAACCCTATAGAACGGCAGACCACGAGGACAACACCCAACACGGGCTGTAAAAGCAGGAGGAAGGTTCCTAGCATCCAGGGATTCATCCAGGCAAGAACACTGGAGTGGGTTGCCATTTTCTTCTCCAATGCATGAAAGTGAAAAGTGAAAGTGAAGTCACTCAGTCATGTCTGACTTAGTTGGACAAATTCTTAGAAAAGTACAACTTTCAAAAACTGAACCAGGAAGAAATAGAAAATCTTAACAGACCCATCACAAGCACGGAAATTGAAACTGTAATCAGAAATCTTCCAGCAAACAAAAGCCCAGGTCCAGATGGCTTCACAGCTGAATTCTACCAAAAATTTAGAGAAGAGTTAACACCTATCCTACTCAAAATCTTCCAGAAAATTTCAGAGGAAGGTAAACTTCCAAACTCATTCTATGAGGCCACCATCACCCTAATACCAAAACTTGAAAAGATCCCACAAAAAAAGAAAACTACAGGCCAATATCACTGATGGACATAGATGCAAAAATCCTTAACAAAATTCTAGCAATCAGAATCCAACAACACTTTAAAAAGATCATACATTATGACCAAGTGGGCTTTATCCCAGGGATGCAAGGATTCTTCAATATCCACAAACCAATAAATGTAACACACTACATTAACAAATTGAAAAATAAAAGCCATATGATTATCTCAATAGATGCAGAGAAAGCCTTGGACAAAATTCAACATCTATTTTTGATAAAAACTCTCCAGAAAGCAGGAATAGAAGGAACATGGAAGGAATGATGCTAAAGCTGAAACTCCAGTACTTTGGCCACCTCATGCAAAGAGTTGACTCATTGGAGAAGACTCTGATGCTGGGAGGGATTGGGGGCAGGAGGAGAAGGGGATAACAGAGGATGAGATGGCTGGATGGCATCACTGACTCGATGGATGTGAGTCTGGGTGACCTCCGGGAGTTGGTGATGGACAGGGAGGCCTGGCGTGCTTTGATTCATGGGGTTGCAAAGAGTCGGACACGACTGAGAGACTGACCTGAACTGAACTGACCTCAACATAATAAAAACTATATATGACAAACCCACAGCAAACATTATCCTCAATGGTGAAACACTGAAAGCATTTCCCCTAAAGTCAGAAACAAGACAAGGATACCCACTTTCACCACTACTATTCAACATAGTTTTGGAAGTTTTGGCCACAGTTTTCAGAGAAAAAAAGAAATAAAAGGAATCCAAATTGAAAAATAAGAAGTAAAACTCTCACTGTTTGCAGATGACATGATCCTCTACATAGAAAACCCTAAAGACTCCACCAGAAAGTTACTAGAACTCATCAATGAATATAGTAAAGTTACAGGATATAAAATCAGCACAGAGAAATCCTTTGCATTCCTATACACTAATAATGAGAAAATAGAAAGAGAAATTAAGGAAACAATTCCATTCACCATTGCAAAGAAAAGAATAAAATACTTAGGAATATATCTACCTAAAGAAAGTAAAGACCTATATATAGAAAACTATAAGACACTGGTGAAAGAAATCAAAGAGGACACTAATAGGTGGAAAAATATACCGTGTTCATGGATCAGAAGAATCAATATAGTGAAAATGAGTATACTACCCAAAGCAATCTATAGATTCAGTGCAATCCCTATCAAGCTACCAACTGTATTCTTCACAGAGCTAGAACAAATAATTTCACAATTTGTATGGAAATACAAAAAAACCTCGAATAGCCAAAGCTATCTTGAGAAAGAAGAATGGAACTGGAGGAATCAATCTCCCTGACTTCAGGCTCTACTACAAAGCCGCAGTCATCAAGACAGTATGGTACTGGCACAAAGACAGAAATATAGATCAACGGAACAAAATAGAAAGCCCAGAGATAAATCCACACACCTATGGACACCTTATCTTTGACAAAGAGGCAAGAATATACAATGGAGAAAAGACAATCTCTTTAACACGTGGTGCTGGTAAAACTGGTTAACCACTTGTAAAAGAGTGAAACTAGAACACTTTCTAACACTATACACAAAAATAAACTCAAAATGGATTAAAGATCTAAATGTAAGACCAGAAACTATAAAACTCCTAGAGGAGAACATAGGCAAAACACTCTCTGACATACATCACAGCAGGATCCTCTATGACCCACCTCCCAGAATATTGGAAATAAAAGCAAAAATAAACAAACGAGACCTAATTAAATTTAAAAAGCTTCTGCACAACAAAGGAAACTATAAGCAAGGTGAAAAGACAGCCTTCAGAATGGGAGAAAATAATAGCAAATGAAGCAGTTGACAAAGAACTAATCTCAAAAATATACAAGCAACTCCTACAGCAATCAAAAAATGGGCCAAAGAACTAAATAGACATTTCTCCAAAGAAGACATACAGATGGCTAACAAACACATGAAAAGATGCTCAACATCACTCATTATCAGAGAAATGCAAATCAAAACCACAACGAGGTACCATTTCACGCCAGTCAGAATGGCTGCCATCCAAAAGTCCACAAGCAATAAATGCTGGAGAGGATGTGGAGAAAAGGGAACCCTCTTACACTGTTGGTGGGAATGCAAACTAGTACAGCCACTATGGAGAACAGTGTGGAGATTCCTTAAAAACTGGAAATAGAACTGCCATACAACGAGCAATCCCACTGCTGGGCATACACACTGAGGAAGCCAGAATTGAAAGAGACACGTGTACCCCAATGTTCATTGCAGCACTGTTTACAATAGCCAGGACATGGAAACAACCTAAATGTCCATCAGCAGGCAAATGGATAAGAAAGCTGTGGTACATATACACAATGGAGTATTACTCAGCCATTAGAAAGAATACATTTGAATCAGTTCTAATGAGGTGGATGAAACTGGAGCCTATTATACAGCGTGAAATAAGCCAGAAAGAAAAACACCAATACAGTATACTAATGCATATATATTGAATTTGGAAAGGTGGTAATGATAACCGTGTATGCAAGACAGCAAAAGAGACATAGATGTATAGAACAGTCTTTTGGACTCTGTGGGAGAGGGCGAGGGTGGGATGATTTGGGAGAATGGCACTGAAACATGTATATTATCATATGTGAAACAAATCACCAGTCCAGATTCGATGCATGATACAGGATGCTTGGGGCTAGTGTGCTGGGATGACCTAGAGGGATGGTATGGGGAGGGAGGTGGGAGGAGGGTTCAGGATGGGGAACACATGTACACCCGTGGTGGATTTATGTTGATGTATGGCAAAACCAATACAATATTGTAAAGTAATTAACCTCCAATTAAAATAAATAAATTTATGTTAAAAAATTGAAGTGTGGATAATTTACAGTGTTGTGTAAAACTTCTATTTTTAATAATTTGACATTAACATATTATTTAATCTAAAATGTAAAATTCTAAATGAGCTGCAAAAGCACGTGAAAAAGGCAAGTATAGCTTAAATATGGTGATCTGTAAAGGAAAAATAAGCAGATAGAAAACTGCCAAAGGACACACACAAAATTGGAGAAGCAGAAGTGGAATAAAACTTCATTAATTTGACTATGTTGTTAATGCACTTAATCTACTGAACTGTTCCCCTTGTGCTAGTGATGCTATGCTATGCTAAGTCACTTCAGTCGTGTCCGACTCTGTGCGACCCCATAGATGGCAGCCCACCAGGCTTCCCCGTCCCTGGGATTCTCCAGGCAAGAACACTGGATTGGGTTGCCATTTCCTTCTCTAATGCATGAAAGTGAAAAGTGAAAGGGAAGTCGCTCAATCGTGTCGGACTCTTAGCGACCCCATGGACTGCAGCCTACCAGGCTCCTCCGTCCGTGGGATTTTCCAGGCAAGAGTACTGGAGTGGGGTGCCATTGCCGTCTCCGTGTGCTAGTGATACTTTCCCCAAATTCATATCCAACACTAATAAAGGAGTTGGCCTTCATATTCCCTTTGAAAAAATTAGTTAAGGCATTTTTAACTTTGCCCACACTGGTAGGTACCCTTCAATTTTATGTTTTGTTTTTTTTTTTTTTAAATGAAGAGCATAATTGATCAGTCAAGCCTTAAAGAACACACCATTGTGGACACAGAGACAGAAGAGATGAAAATAGGAGGCGGAGTTTTGGAAAACAATATTATCCCCTCAAATTACCAGCTTTTTAAAACACAGATGGTTTCTGGGGCTACAGTGCATTCCTGTTTTTTGACTTCTTTGTAATATTCCCCCAGTAAGTGTTTAAGCAAAAGAGGGCCATTGCATGGATCTAAATATGATACTCTTTTGGGTAAAGAACAGAGATGTATGAATGCAGATGTAATCTGTGTGTGTGTGTGTGTGTGTGTGTGTGTGTGTGATGACTGGTTGTCTCTTAAATGTTAGAGGTTGTACAGACTTTTACAAACTGTATCCATTAACTTCATCGCTCAACCTTCAAATGCTCTCACTTCGTTTTCATCCTGTCTTTAAAATTTCTTCTTTTATATGAGCCTGTACTTTATAGATTCTAACTCTGAGGCTCTTAAAACTTACTATTAATAAGAATGAAGTCCCAAAAGAAAGTATGTATTTTAGATTCAATTGGATCATTTAAAATATTAATAGGAAAGGGAAATGTATATTTTTTGGTGACTTTTGAAATGAAATGAGCTTTAGAGTAGATTTAATTCAGAACCCCATCTCTAAGCTGGAATGAAGAATGATTTTGTTTGGACACGTTCCCATGGAATTGGAATTTTTTTAGGTGAATCATTTTATAAAACAAATGAATCCATGAGGAATGAGGAATTACTGTCTTACAGTATTAAAAACAAAACATAGCTGTCTCAGGGGTATAAATAGAAATTCAGGTATGCATCTTCATTTGTATTTGTTACATGTCCAAATTTTAGGGATTGAAATGCCCTTGGTTCATTTTTTAAAACAAACATATTGATTGTGTATATAGCTTTCCAACAATAAATAAAATTATGGCAGTAAAAATTAAATCAACTTGGATTTTCTCTTAGTTCACTCCCTTTTCCCCTTGAAGTATTATCATAGAATTAAATTTGAATGTTCTTGCTAGATAAGTCAGAAAATAAGAACATGATAAAGAACAAACTCTCACAACCCAGGACCGGTGTTAACAGATGGAAGAATATTCTGGGAGGAATGATAGGCTATAATCCATCTGGAAGTGTCAAGGGGTTGTGGAAGTGTCTCATGTCTTCTTGCAAAGCTGATGAACACTAGGGCTTTAAGGTTTTCTTAAAAGGTGAAATTAGAGGTGCAGAGGGATTTGTTTATGTGTTCTTGGTGCAAGGCATTAAGTGAAGACATATGTGGATGGAGAAGATTGGAATCTATACTCTGTCTGTTTTTTGAATTGGTTTTGCCTCCTCCAATGAGGAGAGTTGGTGAGGCCCAGCTAAAGGAACTGCTTCAAGGGAAGTTAGTGGTCCCCTGGAGCCAGATGACAGTGTGGGTGCAAACTTGACCCTGCCCACTTCCCACTGGAACCTGGAGCTCGTCTACTACCCCCAAGGCCTTCCTCTCATGGGGAGTCTGGAAGCAGTGCCTTCTATGGAGCTGGTGCAGGTGCCCCCTACGGAGCTTATACAGGCAATAGGGAAGTCTCTCGAGAAGAGACATTAACACAGTGTTGTGAAACAACTATACTTCAATAAAAATAAAAAAAAGAAATCAGTCGTATGTATGTGGTTTAAAGAATAGAAGGTGAATGAAAATGTTCATGAAATGTCTTTTTCCTTGATGATGAGTTCCTTGTGCAGGTAAGAAACATCTGAGAATCCCCTCCTGTGGCTTCACATGCAACAGCAGCCGTCACTGGGAGGCCACACAGGGCGGGGAAGCATCCACCATGGACTCATATTAGTATCAATCCTGGCTTGTGCTGAATTTCTTATAGCCTCTGTTTCTTCTGTCATTAAACATGGACAGCAGGTATGACTTGCAAGGTTTTGGTACAGTTGAGACGGTGAGCTGAATGAGTGTCTGGGAAGGCCTTCTCAGAGGGTTGAAAGTGCTGAGCAGTCGGGATTACCTGAAACTCATGCAATGTACTCATAACTGTATCGGGGCTGTACCGTCCCAGGGTGCTGGGAGCCAGGGGAGAGTTTGCCATGTGCACTGTGAATGAAAACTTGGACTTTCTGTCCCAATGGTCAACCCCCGACACAGCTGGAGCTTCTGGGCAGTCCCTTCTCTGCACCTCTGTGTTTGGATCATTTACTCCTGAGCTTTATTTCAGTTCCCAGTTTTGCTCCAGTTTTTTTGATAAACCTGTAACTTATTTACTAATATAACTATTTTCTTTCCTCTTGTTGGCCATGCACTGCGATTTGCAGTATCTTAGTTCTCCCACCAGGGATTGAACCCTCAACCTGGGTGGTGAAAGTGCAGAGTCTTAACCACTGGACCACCAGGGAATTCTCATAATACAGCTATTTTCTAACTCATCATTTTCACACCCATAAACCCATACTTAAAAACAAGATAACCATAGCCCTCATCAAACAAAAGAGGAGTCACTGCAGTTTGATAGAGAGAAAGCAAGTTGGTAGAAAAAGAGGAGGCTGAGAATTTCTCTTCTTTGTCAGCCTCCTTGAGTCATTGCTGAAGTAGGTCGCTGTAGGACAGCCCCTGGATTCCCCCACTTCGATGGCCTCAGGCCCACGATGGGCACTAGGTAACCAGGAACACTGATCTGGTTACCTGGTGGCCTGGTTGGGATGAGCTGACCTGGGGGAGTAAAGGAAAGGGTTGGAATTGCTCCACAAGCTCACTTCCTATTTGGTTATCTAAGGGTAAAAGAAACGGTCTCTCCCTGCCTCCCTCCCTCATTTTCTTCATTCCTTTCTCTGAAATTCTCATTAAAAACCATAAAGTAATATTAAGTAATTTCCTATCGCAAGAAACTAAAACATATGCATAATGAAAAGGAAGCCAATTAGAAAGTTGTACCAGTCGTGGCTTTACAGACAAAAAGTGGAACTGTTTTGCCCCTGCAGAGAAAGCTTAGCCATACAGATGAAAAGACATGATTTTCCCTTTCTCTCCCCAGTCTTTCTTCTGCAGCCCTCCTCCTCATTCAGAACTTTAGAAAGAAAAATAATGGCGAGAGGGAGCTAAGGTAGGCAGTCAGTACTGGAATTCAAGAATTCCTGAAGGTGTTGCATGTGGGTCTCTGATATCATCAGATTCTCAAGAAAAACACGGCTGATGAGATTCTCCTCTGGGAAGGTGTGGGGGAGGAACCCAGGCTGTCTCAGGGCTCTGATGTCCTTATGTGCTCCTGTGTGCTCATCAGTGGACCGCATCTGAAAAACAGGAGAAATCAGCGTGGGTTACTGGCATCAGGAGGGATAACATTTTCAGTAACTAAGTAATATCATTTGAGAGAAGTGATTTTTCAAAACAAGACTATTAAAATTGAAAAAAGAGTCTAATTTGGGGATTGTGAACACTAACGGCTAAGCAATAGCACTTCAGTTACATTTTTGTGGTGTGCTTTTAATCTACATAAGAACCAGGGAAGATAATTGATGTCAGAAATTGAATCCACATTTATGTTTTAAAAGTCAAGCACAATCAGACATATCTGAAATTAAATAAAATTTGAGGTAGGATGAAGTGGATTTTAGTATAAAGGAAAAAACATTTTTACTTAAAAATCTTAAAAATACTGTCTATCTTTTTGCAAAATCAACCCCAAACAAACCTAAAGTTATTAAACCACTTTCACATTGATGTAGATAAATATGCATATTTGTTTATTTAAATAAGAGGATGATTTTTTAAAAATCAGATAAATGGAATCTTTAAGCCTGGAGAGTTTATAACAAGGCAATGCATTTCTAGTACCTGTTGCCATGGATACAGTCATTGTCCATATGGGAACTGTAAATATGACCTAATCATGCTGAGAGGCTTCACTGTTACTGACTGGTACCTATATAGTGCTTGTAAGTGATACTGTTTCCATAGACATGATTTGGTTTTATGTAAAAATACTGTAATAGCTAGAGGTTTCTATCACCCTAGCTTTTCTTCAGTTCAGTTGCTCAGTTGTGTCTGACTCTTTGTGACCCCATGGACTACAGCACACCAGGCCTCCCTGTCCATCACCAACTCACAGAGTTTACTCAAACTCATGTCCAGTGAGTCAGTGATGCCATCCAACCATCTCATCCTCTGTTGGCCCCTTCTCCTTCTGCCTTCAATCTTGCCCAGCATCAGGGTCTTTTCCAATGAGTCAGTTCTTCGCATCAGATGGTCAAAGTATTGGAGCTTCAGCATCAGTCCTTCCAATGAATATTCAGGACTGATTTCCTTTAGGATGGATTGGTTGGATTTCCTTGCAGTCCAAGGAACTCTCAAGAGTCTTCTCCAACACCATAGTTCAAAAGCATCAATTCTTCGGTGCTCAGCTTTATTTATAGTCCAACTCTCATATCCACACATGACTACTGGAAAAAGCATAGCCTTGACTAGACAGACCTTTGTTGGCAAAGTAATGTCTCTGTTTTTGAATATGCTGTCTAGGTTGGTCATAACTTTTCTTCCAAGGCACAAGCATCTTTCAATTTCATGGCTGCAACCACCATCTGCAGTGATTTTGGAGCCAGCCACTGTTTCCACTGTTTCCCCATCTATTTGCCATGAAGTGATGGGACCAGATGCCATGATATTCATTTTCTGAATGTGGAGTTTTAAGCCAAATTTTTCACTCTCCTTTTTCACTTTCATCAAGAGGCTCTTTAGTTCTTCTTCACTATCTGTCATAAAGGTGGTGTCATCTGCATATCTGAGGTTATTGATATTTCTCCCAGCAATCCTGATTCCAGCTTGTGCTTCATCCAGTCCAGAATTTCTCATGATGTACTCTGCATATAAGTTAAATAAGCAGGGTGACAACATACAGCCTTGAAGTACTTCTTTCCCAATTTGGAACAAGTCTGTTGTTCCATGTCCAGTTCTAACTGTTGCTTCTTGACCTGCATACAGATTACTGGCTTTTCTAGTGTAGAATAAGAAAAATTTCACCAAAGGCAGCCTTCTAAGCATATAATATTTGCTGAACTACTCTTCATTGTATTTGAATTTTGATCATAGAATGATGGTTTCAATGTATTTGACTTATAAATGACATTTCTTTTCAAGAGATATTACATCAGCTTAATGTTTGAAATGCCAAGTGTGTGTTTTAGCCTAATGATTGCTGTGAATCAATATGATTTTACCTGTAGAGTCTTAGACAAGTTAACTTAGTCTCTGAGCCTACATTTCACAATAAACAGGGTGGGAATAATGATTTTCCCAACTCATAAAGGTGTTGTGAGCATTAAATGAGATGATCCATGTGACTGCTGAACACAGTCCCTGGCCCAGGGCAAAATTCAATAACTGGTAGCTATTAGTATGAAAAGAATCATTGATAATCAACTTTGCAACACATTCAGGCAAGTCAAGGAAATTCATCAGGGACTGTGCATACGAAATATTAAGTCAGCCTTGGAAATGAAGACATCTATACGTATGGCCTTAAGTATTAGTTATCTGATGTCAATATTTATCCTGTCACTAATCAGTTTAATTTGGGCTAATTAGCCATTCATTCTCAACAAAATGTTTGAGGCAATTTTAGAAGCAGCACAATCTAAATACACAGGCTCTACTTTCTTTTCCTGCTGTATTTGTGACTCAGACTAAAGTCATGATATCTGCAGGTTAGGGGCCCCTTCAGTCTTAGCATGAATTTCGTTAGTGCTGTAGAACAAATAGAGTGAAACGGGAAGAGCGGAAATGGACCTGAGTCTACGTCATGGCTCTGCTTCTCCCTCTCTCTGTGACCTTGACCTGGAGAGTTGGCTTTCCTCAAGGTCAGTTCACTTATCCACATGATGAAAATCATACCTTCCTTTTAGTTGTGAAAATAAAGCTCCTAGTAAGGAGCAGATACATTATTAACTTTACTACTTTTAACATTTGAGAAAGCTGAGCTTAGTGTATTCCTTATTCTTTTCTATGTAATACTCACCGTTTACCCTAATATTTCTAATTCAGCTTGAATACTCTCCAACTGTGAGCCAATTACACAAGAAGACCTAGAGTCTCGATCTCAGCCTTTCTGTGACTGTGAGTGGCCACATCAGCTCTGATTCACTTCTCATTTTTTTGTTTCCCCTAAAGAGTCATTCCTTTCTTGCCCAAGTATCATATATATCTGCACCTCCTCTCACAATACTCTTCTAATAGTTACTAGAGACCACATCATCTCAAGGAGAAGGGAAGAACAAAGACATGCCAGCATAAGGATTGAATCTGGCAGACAGTGGGTTAGCAAATATTGATATGTCTACCCTTGAAAAACACCATCTCAGGAACTTCCCTGGCAGTCCAGTGGGTAAGAATCCACCTTTGGGGTGGAAGGCAGGAGGGAGGTTCAAGAGGCAGGGGACATATGTGCACCCATGGTTGATTCATGTTGATACACGGCAGAAACCAACACAATATTGTAAAGCAATTATCCTCCAATTAAAAACAAACAAATGTGTATTAAATAAAAGAGCCTGCCATTTATTGCAGGGGACATGGTTTTGATCCTTGGCTGAGGAACTCAGATCCCACATGCCACAGAGAAACTAAGCCCAGGTGCAGCAACTACTGAGCCCAACTACTGAGCCCATGCACTCTGGAGCCTGCTGGCCATAAGGAGAGTTGCCACATGCTGGAACTAAGACCTGACACAGCCAGAAAGAAAGAAAGAAATATTGTTTTAAAAAGAAGAAAGTAAAACACCATCTCCCATACTTGCTCTGTCTCTGTCAACCATCAAGAACCACTGCCCTACACAGAAGGAAGCTTCACAAATAGATCTGTGCTGTTGGGAAAATCCTTGGGGGTAGGCTTCCCAGGTGGTGCAGTGGTAAAGAATCCACTTGCCAATGCAGTTGACGCAAGAGGTGAGGGTTCAATCCTTGGGTCAGGACCCTGGGGGATGAAATGGCTACCCACTCCAGTATTCTTGCCTGGGAAATTCCATGGACAGAAGAGCCTGGTGGGCTACAGTCCATAGGGTCACAAAGAGTCAGACATGACTGAGTACACACAGCAACAACATCAGGAGGCAAATACCTACTGAATGGGTTTCCACAGCTGTATGGAACCAAGACTTGAAACTCTCTTATGACCAGGATGCTGTGCATTCCATGAGAAAGCAAATGGTGTCTGGGAGAGGAAGTACTCTCAGGATAGGAAAAGTATGAGATGCTGTGAGACCTCAGAGAATCTGAATTCTCATAAAGGAGTCAGAGATCCAAGCTAACTTAGAGAACCAAATGATTTGGTAGAAAATTTGTGAATTATTAAACAAGGTTGAAACCAGGAAGAAAGGAGAAGGAAGTATGTGACTGTGTCCATTGTAGAATGTACACCTAATTTAATAGGAAATTTGAGGTGAGAAATGGACGGAAGATCATTATATAAACCATAAGTAGATAGCCAGTCCTTAGTTGAAAGGTATATGCATTCATTCACTTATCATTATTATTATTATTGTTTATTATTTAATTCCAGCGGGTATGAAAGAGAAAAGACATTTGTTACTCTGCAGAAGCTATATGGTTGAGAAGAAATATATAATTAACCTTTAGTCTGTGCTGTTTTTCAGAAGTTGGAAACAGAAGACAGCTTCACAAAGAAGACATTTTAGATTGCCTTTGACTTTCGTGTTGCTTTATTTTTTTCAAGTGAGGACAGTGAGAGGTGTTTTTAGGCCAAGAGAACAATAACATGAAAGTCACAAAGGTATGAAAGTATATGACGTGCTCAGAAAACCACAAAATTCCAGCATGGCTGTGAAATAGAATTTGTTGGAAAAAATAATGAGAGCTCAGTCTGGACATACAGTTTGGAGCCAAATGGTAAAGGACGTTACAGGACATCTAAGAAGTTCAGATGGGACCTTGTGTAATGAAGGAGGCCTTTGAAGTTTTACTTGCTTTTTTTTTTTTTTTAATTTTACCCAAATCAAAGCTGTTTTTTCTAAAGATAATGAGAGAAACTTACAAGCATCATATCCCAGAAAAATAGCCACTGCTGATACAGCTTATACCCTCCCAGTATTTCTATTAATTTATATTAAAAGATAGGTAATGGTAGATCCCACATTCACCTCATTGATAAGTGTAGCCTTGGTAGAACCATGAGGTCCCACCACTTTCTGTTTTAATTGAGTAGATGGGGATAAACACACAAACTCAAGTAACATGTAAGGGATATATATATATATATATATATATATATATATATAGTGCGTTTGTAGTTATAAAAACATTCTGCTCTCTCTAGTTGCGGCGATGGGAGCTACTCTCTACTTGCAGTGCCCAGGCCTCTCATTGTGTGACTTCTTGACTTGCAGAGCACAGGCTTTAGGCGTGCAGGCTTCAGTAGTTGTGGTACATGAGCCTAGTTGCCCCACAGCATGTGAAGTCTTCCTAGACTGGGGATTTAACCAGTGTCCTCTGCATTGCAAGATGGATTCTACTGGACCACCAGAGAAGCTCCCTGCATTTGTAGTTTTGAAGCAGGGAGATACTGCTTGAGGCTGAAGGAATCAGGGTAAGCTTTGTGGGGAACGTAGCATAAAAATATGAGGGACTGATTCATAAAATAACTTGTGTGGGGCTCATGCCAATATATTTTGAGTTGCTCCAGTTTCAATTACATGTGCGGAGAAAGTGAAGCCTTAATATCCAGTGAATGGTGGTGCTTGTCCTCTGCAGTGGCCATTCTAAAATTTAAATAAGTAATTGTATCCACTTATCACTCACTCTTTAGAATTCACACTTATATGCCAACTAGTACAATCTCACCATTTGTGGATGGGGGTTATGAGTTACTTGGGATTACAGAAGTAGTCAGAGATGGGACTAGGCTTTGTGTTATAGACTTTATGCCACCTAGAGTAACAGGCAAATTTGGCCTTGGAATACGGAATGAAGCAGGGCAAAGACTAACAGAGTTTTGCCAAGAAAATGCACTGGTCATAGCAAATACCCTCTTCCAACAACACAAGAGAAGACTCTGTACATGGACATCACCAGATGGTCAACACCGAAATCAGATCGATTATATTCTTTGCAGCCAAAGATGGAGAAGCTCTATACAGTCAGCAAAAACAAGACCAGGAGCTGACTGTGGCTCAGACCATGAACTCCTTATTGCCAAATTCAGACTGAAATTGAAGAAAGTAGGGAAAACCACTAGACCATTCAGGTATGACCTAAATCAAATTCCTTATGATTATACAGTGGAAGTGAGAAATAGATTTAAGGGCCTAGATCTGATAGATAGAGTGCCTGATGAACTATGGAATGAGGTTCGTGACATTGTACAGGACACAGGGACCAAGACCATCCCCATGGAAAAGAAATGCAAAAAAGCAAAATGGCTGTCTGGGGAGGCCTTGCAAATAGCTGTGAAAAGAAGAGAAGTGAAAAGCAAAGGAGAAAAGGAAAGATATAAACATCTGAATGCAGAGTTCCAAAGAATAGCAAGAAGAGATAAGAAAGCCTTCTTCAGCGATCAATGCAAAGAAATAGAGGAAAATAACAGAATGGGAAAGACTAAGGATCTATTCAAGAAAATCAGAGATATCAAAGGAACATTTCATGCAAATATGGGCTCGATAAAGGACAGAAATGGTATGGACCTAACGGAAGCAGAAGATATTAAGAAGAGATGGCAAGAATACACAGAAGAACTGTACAAAAAAGAGCTTCATGACCCAGATAATCATGATGGTGTGATTACTGACCTAGAGCCAGACATCCTGGAATGTGAAGTCAAGTGGGCCTTAGAAAGCATCACTAGGAACAAAGCTAGTGGAGGTGATGGAATTCCAGTGGAGCTATTCCAAATCCTGAAAGATGATGCTGTGAAAGTGCTGCACTCAATATGCCAGCAAATTTGGAAAACTCAGCAGTGGCCACAAGATTGGAAAAGGTCAGTTTTCATCCCAATCCCAAAGAAAGGCAATACCAAAGAGTGCTCAAACTACCGCACAGTTGCACTCATGTCACACGCTAGTAAAGTAATGCTCAAAATTCTCCAAGCCAGGCTTCAGCAATATGTGAACCGTGAACTTTCTGAGGTTCAAGCTGGATTTAGAAAAGGCAGAGGAACCAGAGATCAAATTGCCAACATCCGCTGGATCATCGAAAAAGCAAGAGAATTCCAGAAAAACACCTATTTCTGCTTTATTAACTATGCCAAAGCCTTTGACTGTGTAGATCACAGTAAACTGTGGAAAATTCTGAGAGAGATGGGAATACCAGACCACCTGACCTGCCTCTTGATAAATCTGTATGCAGGTCATGAAGCAACAGTTAGAACTGGTCATGGAACAACAGACTGGTTCCAAATAGGAAAAGGAGTACATCAAGGCTGTATATTGTCACCATGTTTATTTAACTTATATGCAGAGTACATCATGAGAAATGCTGGACTGGAGGAAACACAGGCTGGAATCAAGATCGCCGGGAGAAATATCAATAACCTCAGATATGCAGATGATACCACCCTTATGGCAGAAAGTGAAGAGGAACTAAAAAGCCTTTTGATGAAAGTGAAAGTGGAGAGTGAAAAGGTTGGCTTAAAGCTCAACATTCAGAAAACGAAGATCATGGCATCTGGTCCCATCACTACATGGGAAATAGATGGAGAAACAGTGGAAACAGTGTCAGACTTTATTTTTCTGGGCTCCAAAATCACTGCAGATGGTGACTGCAGCCATGAAATTAAAAGACGCTTACTCCTTGGAAGGAAAGTTATGACCAACCTAGATAGCATATTCAAAAGCAGAGACATCACTTTGCCAACAAAGGTTTGCCTAGTCAAGGCTATGGTCTTTCCTGTGGTCATGTGTGGATGTGAGAGCTGGACTGTGAAGAAGGCTGAGCGCCGAAGAATTGATGCTTTTGAACTGTGGTGTTGGAGAAGACTCTTGAGAGTCCCTTGGACTGCAAGGAGATCCAACCGGTCCATTCTGAAGGAGATCAGCCCTGGGATTTCTTTGGAAGGGATGATGCTAAAGCTGAAACTCCAGTATTTTGGCCACCTCATGCGAAGAGTTGACTCATTGGAGAAGACTCTGATGCTGGGAGGGATTGAGGGCAGGAGGAGAAGGGGACGACAGAGGATGAGATGGCTGGATGGCATCACTGACTCGATAAATGTGAGTCTGAGTGACCTCCGAGAGCTGGTGATGGACAGGGAGGCCTGGCGTGCTGCAGTTCATGGGGTCGCAAAGAGTCGGACACGACTGAGCGACTGATCTGATCTGATCTGATCCATTTAGAGTCTCTTAAAAAAGGATTACAAGACCCAATGGAATAAAAAGAAATGGTAATAAGTGAAAAACAACTATCGTTACTTTAAAATTTTTCAAAAGATTAAAAAAGACAATGTTCATACAGATATAACATGAGCATATATCCAAGATGGTACTGAATTCACTGCATTAATACACTGGTAAGATGATTTAAGGGGCTTCCCAGATGGCTCAGTGGTAAAGAATCCACCTGCCAATGCAGGAGACATGGGTTCGATCCCTGAGTCTGGAAGATCTCCTGGAGTAGGAAATGGCAACACACTCCAGCATTCTTCTCTGGGAAATCCTATGGACAGAGGAGCCTGGTGGGCTAAAGTCCATTGTGGTCACAAGAGTCAGAAGCTACTGAGCAACTGAACACGAAGATGGTTTAACTAGTCTAAAGAGTATTTGAGAAGCTAAGTATTTATAGGCAGATTAGTGAAGAATGTTAAAACAGGATAGCTGAGTTTGATAGAACACAGTTTACACTAAACTATAATTTAGGGAGGTATCTGTCATACCAACATGAAAACATTTGCCTCTCTATCAGACAAAAATCTTTAAATTAACCTCTGTTCCAATGAAGGTCTACAATAGTCTATTCATTATAAAGTTAATCAAAGGTACAATCCTCTCACTGAGAGACACCCAGGACTTTCCCTATTTTCAAGTTCCAGATAAATTTTCTCAGAGTGATTCACAAAACTTCAAAGCTTTGACCTCAGATATCCTTTTTGAAAATTATTAGGAACATGTTGATTTATCTCTAGTATAGAACCTTTCAAATATAAATAGTCATCCTTCTGGAAACACAGAATATTGACAGCCCATAGTTTCAGGTTTTATTTTCTTGGCTCTTAATGCTGCTGTAAGAACCACAGCTCTAGCAAAATGTATCCGAGAACTTGTGAGAATAAATTCCATATTCTGCATTTATATGTAGTTAGAAGGCTGAAAGACAGATCTTTAGCAAACAACCTAAGGAATAAGCTGGAACTAGCTGAGCTTCCTATAGGTGAGAATTATTTGACTGTTTCTCAATGGAAAAAAGATGGGTATGAGCTGCTTGCACTGAAAAATGCACTTTAAAAAAATTATTTATTTGGCTGCGTCAGGTCTTAGTTGGGCCTCATGAGATTTTTTTCATTGCAGTACACAGATTCTAGTTGTGGTCAGCGGGCTCAGTAGTTGCAGTGTGTGGGCTTCGTACTTGGCATGTGGGATCTGAGTTCCCAGAGCAAAGATGGAACCACATCCCTTGCATTGGAAGGTGGATTCTTAACCACTAGACCGCCAGGCAAGTTCCTGGAATACGCACTTTGAGACTTGTGGTCCTCTTCACCTCATTCATTCACAAATATGTCCTCATTCATTCACCAATATGTTTACCAATCAAACATTATTTTTAATTGCTAAGAGCTACTTGCTGTGGAAGATAGTAACATTTATAAGAGATTTTTTATCATTCTTTTACAAGAATGTTTTAAAATGCTTGCAAATGGTATTCTCTGTGTGTATGACACACACAGCTACCTACTTGATGGCATTTCCATGGTTTTGTCTCCTTAGTTTTTCTCAGAAGAGGAAGTTACCATTTGCTCCCAAATGTGGAGCACATCAAAAGGAACAATGAACTAGCTTGAGATGAGTTGGTTTTTGTTTTTTTTTTTTTTTAAACAGTAGTGTTATTCCTCTGTAACTGCTGTTCTAAAATTTAAGTAAGATATTCGTCTTAAATTCTGCAGGACTTCCCAGGTGGCTTAGTGGTAAAGAATCAGCCTGCCGATGCAGGAGACACAGGTTTGATCCCTGGGTTGGGAAGATTCCCCTGGAGAAGGAAGTGGCAACACACTCCAGTATTGCTTGGATAATCCCATGGATAGAGGAACCTGGCAGGCTATAGTCCAGGTGGTTGCAAGTGAAAGTGAAAGTGAAGTCGCTCAGTTGTGTCCGACTCTTTGTGACCCCATGGACTGTAGCCCACCAGGCTCCTCAGTCCATGGAATTTTCCAGGCAAGAGTACTAGAGTGGGTTGCCATTTCCTTCTCCAGGGAATCTTCCTGACCCAGGGATCAAACCCAGGTCTCCCACACTGTAGGCAGACGCTTTACTGTCTGAGCCACCAGGGAAGTCAGACAAACCATTGTTTTGTATGTTTCTCTCTCTCTCCATCTCTTTATCTGTCTTTCTCAATCTCTCTCTATCTCTCTGTCTGGTTTGTTTTTATAGGAAGAAACATTCTGACTCTGTTATTCATATTGGCCACAGTAGAAGTTTCTTTCTAACCAAGCAGGACTTGTAAATAATATGAGGAAAGAAGATATGTTACACACTTCAAAGCAAAAGAAATGTTATGCAGCATTGTTAAATGTGATCAGGCAATGGCCTCTTAAAGTGTCAGGAGGTTTATTGCTAATGTACTAGACAGAATGCAGCTGCTTTTGAAGACTATGAAAAAGTGGTATAAATAGAGTTACCTAACATGAATGGATTGATTATTTTAGGAACAAAGTTAAGGAATTAGGCTAAATGACCACTGAGTACATTTAAATGTTTATATCAATAAACTGTGTTCTTTACTGTGAGTCTTAGTATCACATAATTTCACAAATATTTATATTAAAATGTTAGAAGCTGTAACAACTATTCCTTCACCGAACTTTATCATCATATACAAAACAACACTGGTATTAACTAATGATTACTCAGTAATTGCTCATCTTTTGTGTCTATGTGTTGAACACATACAATACTTAAAACTGAAATCAGATAATTTCAAATATAGAATTCTACAAACATAAACTATCTTGAAGCTGGAATAAAATACAAAAATTCCACTCATAGCCCAGCTGACCTTTGCTGTTACTGACTTGACAAAATATCTCAATGAAATTCAAGGCTGACCTTTCTGCACTCCGTCTTATGACAATTTTTCCATTTAAGGAGTTAATCAGCTCAAGTTTCATTGTACTGGGAACTTAGGAACAGAAGAAAGGAAGAAAAGTTTCATATAGCAAAAAGTGAAGGACAGCACAGAATACACAGAATAAGGAAAACAGTGTCAGTATCAGGCAAATAGCTATCTAAAAACAGATAGTCTTATTAGAATCTTTTAAACATTCATCGCACTCAAACTTTTCTAATCTTTTTTCTCATCAAAAAGTGTGAGAATAGTGTGGGTAAGTTTTTTGGTATGCTTCTGAAGTCGGAAGAGAATGAAATGATCAAACTTGACAAAAAGGGAGTTGCAGAAAAGTTAATGTTAAATAACAGTGCAGGAAAGTTTTTGGTTAAAAATTGAACATAAATAATGGTCTTTGGAATTGGAGAAAATGAATCATTTTAAACTATTCCTATCTAACTCCCTTTCTACTACTGATTCATGAATAATAAACATAGAATAATTTATTATTCACCATATAATGAAAACAATTATTCTCTGTTTTCCCTCTTGGTCCTTGAGTGCACCGTGACAATGTAGGATCCACCATATGAACTAGTATGAGGTTGTTGTTGTGTAGTCGCTCAGTTGTGTCCAACTCTTTTGTGACCCCAAGGCCTGTAGCCCACCAGGCTTCTCTGTCCATGGGATTTTCTAGGCAAGAATAGTGGAATGGGTTGCCATTTCCTCCTCCAGGGGCTCTTCCTGACCTGGAGATCAAACCCTCACCTTCTACACTGCAGGCGGATTCTCTATCATCTGAGCCACATTAGCTACCAAATAATTTTCAGAAATCATGACTTCCTGGGAGCGTAAAAGTCCCATGGTTTTCTTACATAGCCTCTCTCTGCTTCAAAACAGTCACCAATAACTATTCCATCTTTTTTATTTCAATTATGCTTGTTTATGCAGGTCAGGAAGCAACAGTTAGAACTGGACATGGAACAACAGACTGATTTCGAATAGGAAAAGGAGTACGTCAAGGCTATGTATTGTCACCCTGCTTATTTAACTTATATGCAGAGTACATCATGAGAAACGCTGGACTGGAAGAAACACAAGTTGGAATCAAGATTGCTGGGAGAAATATCAATAACCTCAGATATGCAGAGAACACCACCCTTATGGCAGAAAGTGAAGAGGAACTCAAAAGCCTCTTAATGAAAGTGAAAGTGGAGAATGAAAAAGTTGGCTTAAAGCTCAACATTTAGAAAACGAAGATCATGGCATCCGGTCCCATCACTTCATGGGAAATAGATGGAGAAACAGTGGAAACAGTGTCAGACTTTATTTTTCTGGGCTCCAAAATCACTGCAGATGGTGACTGCAGCCATGAAATTAAAAGACGCTTACTCCTTGGAAGGAAAGTTATGACCAACCTAGATCACATATTCAAAAACAGAGACATTACTTTGCCAACAAAGGTTCGCCTAGTCAAGGCTATGGTTTTTCTTGTGGTCATGTATGGATGTGAGAGCTGGACTGTGAAGAAGGCTGAGCGCTGAAGAATTGATGCTTTTGAAGTGTGGTGTTGGAGAAGACTCTTGAGAGTCCCTTGGACTGCAAGGAGATCCAACCAGTCCATTCTGAAGGAGATGAGCCTTGGGATTTCTTTGGAAGGAATGATGCTAAAGCTGAAACTCCAGTACTTTGGCCACCTCATGCGAAGAGTTGACTCATTGGAGAAGATTTTGATGCTGGGAGGGATTGAGGGCAGGAGGAGAAGGGAACGCCAGAGGATGAGATGGCTGGATGGCATCACTGACTCGATGGATTTGAGTCTGAGTGACCTCTGGGAGTTGGTGATGGACAGGGAGCCCTGGCGTGCTGTGATTCATGGGGTCGTAAAGAGTTGGACACGACTGAGCGACTGATCTGATCTGATCTGATGCTTGTTTATAAGACCCTGATGCTGGGAAAGATTGAGGGCAAGAGGAGAGGGGGGTGACAGAGGATAAGATAGTTGGATGGCATCATTGACTCAATGAACATGAGTTTGAGCAAACTCAGGGAGATAGTGAAGGACAGGGAAGCCTGGCATGCTGCAGTTCTTGAGGTCTCAGAGAGTCGGGCATGACTTGGTGACTGAACAACAACAAGAAATGTTGGTGTTTGCATACTTTTATCACTCAATAGTTCCTGATTTTAAGTATTAAATGCTTGGATACTTGATGAAACAGAGAAATGGTTTACTTTATGCCATCAATTTAGACCACAAACATAATTTCACCTGAAAATTACACAAACATCCATATAACTAAGTTTCCTGTTTGTTTTCAGAATACAGAAAATTTCTTCTAATTGTGACCTCTTAGTATTATTGCTAAGACAGGGTGGAAATTTGGAAGCTTACAAGTATATACTGTCCTGGCTTTTCTGGTACTCTCTATGTTAAAGTGACTCAATTAAAGTCAGTTGATTAAATCTTTAATATGCAAGTGTGTCACACCTCAGAATATGCAAAGGAAGCAACATGCAATTTTATCCATTAGGAAATGTTACTCTGGTATTCAGTAATAATGATTAACATGAGTCAATTATTGAGTTGCTTTTGCTTAATCATAATGCTGTGAAAGTGCTGCAATCAACATGCCAGCAAATTTGGAAAACTCAGCAGTGGCCGCAGGACTGGAAAAGGTCAGTTTTCACTCCAATGCCAAAGAAAGGCAATTCCAAAAGGAAATTCCAAAGAATGTTCAAACTACCACACAATTGCACTCGTCTCACATGCTAGCAAAGGAATAATCTAAATTTACCAAGCTAGGCTTCAACAGTACGTGAACCGAGAACTTCCAGATGTTCAAGCTGGATTTAGAAAAGGCAGAGGAACCAGAGATCAAATTGCCAACATCCGTTGGATCATTGAAAAAGCAAGAGAGTTCCAGAAAAACATCTACTTCTGCTTCATTGACTACGCTAAAGCCTTTGACTGTGTGGATCACAGCAAACTGTGGAAAATTCTTAAAGACATAGGAATACCAGACCACCTTATCTGCCTCCTGAGAAATCTGTATGCAGGTCAAGAAGCAACAGTTAGAACAGAACATGGAACAACAGACTGGTTCCAAACTGGGAAAGGAGTATGTCAAGGCTGTATAT
Source organism: Tragelaphus eurycerus (assembly GCA_935064755.1). NCBI lineage: Eukaryota > Metazoa > Chordata > Mammalia > Artiodactyla > Bovidae > Tragelaphus > Tragelaphus eurycerus. Next base: position 27,665,959 of record CAKXYN010000023.1, read on the forward strand.
TGTCACCCTGCTTATTTAACTTCTATGCAGAGAACATCATGAGAAATGCCAAACTGGAGGAGGCTCAAGCTGGAATCAAGATTGACAGGAGAAATATCAATAACCTCAGATATGCTGATTACGTCAACCTATGGCAGAAAGGGAAGAGAAACTAAAGAGCCTCTTGATGAAAGTGAAAGAGGAGAGTGAAAAAGTTGGCTTAAAATTCATCATTCCAAAAACAAGATCAAGGCATCCAGTCCCATCACTTCATGGAAAATAGATGGAGAAACAATGAAAATAGTAGAGACTATTTGGTAGGGGGGCTCCCAAATCACTGCAGATGGTGACTGCAGCCATGAAATTAAAAGATGCTTGCTCCTTGGGAGAAAAGCTATGATCAACCTAGCTGCTGCTGTTGCTGCTAAGTCACTTCTATTGTGTTCGACTCTGTGTGACCCCATAGATGGCAGCCCACCAGGCGTCCCCATCCCTGGGATTCTCCTGGCAAGAATACTGAAGTGGGTTGCCATTTCCTTCTCCAATGCATGAAAGTGAAAAGTCAAAGTGAAGTCGCTCTTAGAGACCTCATGGACTACAGCCTACCAGGTTCCTCCATCCATAGGATTTTCCAGGCAAGAGTACTGGAGTGGGGTGCCATTTCCTTCTCCTAGACAGCATATTAAAAAGAAGAGACACTTTGCCAACAAAAGTTAGTATAGTCAAAGGTATGGTTTTTCCAGTAGTCATGTATGGATGTGAGAGTTGGACCATAAAGAAAGCTGAGTGCCAAGGAAGTGATGCTTTTGAACTGTGGTGTTGGAGAAGACTCTTGAGAGTCCCTTGGACTGTAATGAGATCAAACCAGTCCATCCTAAAGGAAATCAGTCCTGAATACTCTTTGGAAGGACTGGTGCTAAAGCTGAAGCTCCAATACTTTGGCCACTGGATGCAAAGAACTGACTCACTGGAAAATACCCTGATGCTGGGCAAGGTTGAAGGCAGGAGGAGAAGGGGATGACAGAGGATGAGATGGTTGGATGATGTCATAGACTCGATGAACATGAGTTTGAGCAAGGCTTAGGGGTTGTGGTGATGGCCAGGGAAGCCTGGCATGCTGCAGTCCATGGGGTCTCAAAGAGTCAGACACAACTGAGGAACTGAACTGAAGTGAAGGGAATGGAGAGATTCTAATGGAATGGGCAGAGTTACAGAAGGAAAGAACCCTTAATAATATACCAAAGAGTTAGAGATTCCCTTGCAGCTCAGTTCATAAAGAATCTGCCTGCAATGCAGGAGACCAGGGTTCAATTCCTGGGTCAAGAAGATCCCCTTGAGAAGGAAATGGCAACCCACTCTTGTATTCTTGCCTGGAGAATCCCATGGACAGAGGAGCCTAGCAGGCTACAGTCAATGAGTTCACAAAAGTTGGACACAACTTAGTGACTAAACCACCAAAAAGTTAGAATACTTGCAAGATAATAGAGAAGGGTCAGGATAGAAAGAAATCAATTAGAATGAAGTTTAAAAATATTAATCTGTTATTTGCTAATTGGATAGGGCTGCAAGGAGAAGGAGAGGCAGGGGACCATTCCCAGGTATAAGCTGGACTCACATCTGTCCAGCAGAGCAGGAGTTCTGCACCTTAGAAAGGAAATGGAATTGGCCTAACATTGTTTCAGTTTAGTTCAGTTCAGTCTCTTGGTCGTGTCTGACTCTTTGCGACCCATGAATTGCAGCACGCCAGGCCTCCTTGTCCATCACCAACTCCCAGAGTTTACCCAAACTCATGTCCATTGAGTTGGTGATGCCATCCAGTCATCTCATCCTCTGTCATCCCCTTCTCCTCCTGCCCCCAATCCCTTCCAGCATCAGAGTCTTCCAATGAGTCAATTCTTCACATGAGGTGGCCAAAGTATTGGAGTTTCAGCTTCAGCATCAGTCCTTCCAATGAATACCCAGGACTGAGCTCCTTTAGGATGGGCTGGTTGGATCTCCTTGCAGTCCAAGGGACTCTCAAGAGTCTTCTCCAACACCACAGTTCAAAAGCATCAATTCTTTGGTGCTCAGCTTTCTTCACAGTCCAACTTTCACATCCATACATGACCACAGGAAAAACCATAGCCTTGACTAGACGGACCTTTGTTGGCAAAGTAATGTCTCTGCTTTTGAATATGCTATCTAGGTTGGTCATAACTTTCCTTCCAAGGAGTAAGCGTCATTTAATTTCATGGCTGCAGGCACCATCTGCAGTGATTTTGGAGCCCAGAAAAATAAAGTCTGACACTGTTTCCACTGTTTCTCCATCTATTTCCCATGAAGTGATGGGACCGGATGCCATGATCTTTGTTTTCTGAATGTTGAGCTTTAAGCCAACTTTTTCACTCTCCACTTTCACTTTCATCAAGAGGCTTTTTAGTTCCTCTTCACTTTCTGCCATAAGGATGGTGTCCTCTGCATATCTGAGATTATTGATATTTCTCCCTGCAATCTTGATTCTAGCTTGTGCTAACATTGTTTGGGGTTGGCTTTCTTTTGCTGTATTTTTTTGAATGGGAATGGGGGCCCAAGTATCCTTATAAGAGACAACAGGGGCTTGTCAGGTCAGCACCATTGTTCTATTGTGTTTGCTACTTCTGTCAACACAACAGCAAGAATCAGTTTTTAATAGACTGTTGTTTAGTAGATAAATTGTGCCTGATTCTTTGAGAGTCCATGGACTGTAGCCCACCAGGTTCCACTGTACACTATCTCCCTGAGTTTGCTCAGATTCATATCCAGTGAAGCTATCTAACCATCTCATCCTCTGCCATCTCTTTCTTTTTCTTTGGGAGGAGGGGGCTTCCTTGGTGGCTCAGAGGTAAAGAATCTACCTGCCAATTCAGGAGATGTGGGTTCAATCCCTGGGTCAGGAAGATTCTCTGGAGAAGTAAATGACAACCCACTCTGGTATTCTTACCTAGGAAATCCTCTGGACAGAGGAACTTAGTAGGATAGAGTCCGTTGGGTTGCAAAGAGTCAACTTAGCCACTTAGCAACTAAACAACAGTACATCTTTTAATAAGAGTCGGACACGACTGAGCGACTTCACTTTCACTTTTCACTTTCATGCATTGGAGAAGGAAATGGCAACCCACTCCAGTATTCTTGCCTGGAGAATTCCAGGGACGGGGATACCTGATGGGCTGCCGTCTGTGGGGTCGCACAGAGTTGGACATGACTGAAGCGACTTAGCAGCAGCAGCATCATGTTAAATAAAACAATCATAGGCTTTATTGTACAGTTTTTTGTAATTTTCCTTTCAAATATATTTTAAGCCTTCTTTTTGTCAAATTTTGCCTTATTTTAACATCTTAATACAAATAAAAGTTTTTTGGTTTTTGTAAAATTTAGCTTATAATTCATTGAAATGGAAGTGAAAGGTTACTATGTCATTGTTAATAACTTAGTCTTTTAAGAATATACATATTTTTGTAAAGGAAAAGCACTTTAGATGTTTAACCAGTACTATATGTCTCTTTTACAGAAATAAAATTCAGCTTAGAGATTCTCTTTAAATATTTTTGTATTTTTGTTTTCAAATGTATTTTCTGTTATATGGAAATATATGGAATTTTTGTACAAAGCAAAATAGTTGTACTGGTGGTCTAGATATTTAAAAACAAATCTGGACTTAGGCAAGTATATTTCAACATGTTAAAATATTTAATATGCTATTTTAGTATGCTATTAAAATTTGACTTCATAATTTTTAAAAAGTAAGATTTAATCTTATAAATCTTAATTTATAAAGATTTGTGTGGATTTGTTATGAAATTTTTAATTATTCTAGATAACTGTTGATTGTCTTAAAAGAAGAATAGAATTACTCTTTATCAGTTTTTTTTTCTTAAATTTTAAAAATTCAGGTCAGATTCATCTTGTCTTACTCACAAACTCCTGTATATATCTAATTTGTGTCACTCAGAACACTTATGTTATAGTTATTTTTTCCTTAACTTGTAAACATCTGGCAGTGTATTCCTTGTCTCAAGTTGTATAAATCTGGCACTCTCCCTGTTTCTTACACATTTGATGGGGCCATAGTTAGGGTGGTCTGATACCACCCTAACTGATGGTGGTCTGATGATGCCGATTGTGTGATGATGTGGGTGGAAATAGTAATGGTAATGATCTCAATACAAGACCAAGACCAAGACCAAGTGAAGTTGCTGAGTGGTGTCTGACTCTTTGCGACCCCATGGACTGTAGCCTACCACGCTCGTCCATCCATTGGATTTTCCAGGCAAGAGTACTAGAGTGGGTTGCCATTTCCTTTTCCTGAGGATCTTCCCGACCCAGGGATCGAACATGGGTCTCCTGCATTGTAGGCAGATGCTTTACCGTCTGAGCCACAAGGGAACTGAGTAATAATTTCACAATAAGTGTTCATACTGGTATTATCTCTTCATCATAGTGTTGTGAGATATTCATCCCCATTTACATGTGAAAAAAACAAAGTTAGAAAAAGATTAAATACTTTATCCAGATTTATCTATGACTCAGATTTTTTTAAAGGAAAATTAGTTTTGGCGGGATTATGTCAGTGTAGGTTGGTCAATTGTAACAAATGTACCGCTTTGATTGGAGAACTGTCTGTTCTTTCCTCTTAATTTTGCTGTGAAATTAAAACTCTAAAAAGGAATAACGTCTTTAAAGATTAGTTTCTGGCTTTACATCACACTTAGAGAGTTTTCCAGTTGTCAATATTATAAAAATATTACTCCTACTATACCTTTAGATTTCTTTGTTATTTCATTTTTTTTCTGTGTTTAAAGTTTGCTTTACATGGACCATTTTAAAAGTCTTCATTGAATTTTGTGTCACAATATTGCTCCTGCTTTATGTTTTGGAGTTTTGGCCACGAGTCATGTGAAATCTTAGCTTCCTGACCAGGTATCGAAACTGTACCCCTTGCATTGGAAGATGAAGTCTTAACCACTGGACTGTCAGGGAAGTCTCAGCTATTCCATTTTCAAAATCTTTACATTTATATTCTCATTCTGATTATCCAATAGAGGAGAGCTTGGTATTATAGTTGTTTTAGTGATGTAGATGGAGAAACTGAAGCAAAGAAGAGAAAATTGTCACTTGCTTAACACCACTAAATCCAATAGTTTAAAAGTATAATTTAGTGTTGCATGAATTAGTAGTAGTGATAGTAATAATAAACCAGCTTCACATACTTTTTCATTGTAAGAATTCAGTCATTCTGATATATTAACTCAATGGTCCAGTTCCCTGCAGAGTTCTGCTTAAGACTCTTGCCTACACAAATTTATCACACTCTGCAATAATTTAGCTTGTGTAACTGAAAAGATTGTTTAATAGCAATTTCCTTACTAATCACTTTCTAATGACAAATTACTTTAATACAATGGATTATAATAATTCACCTGCTACCTTAAGCAATGAATAAATTACTATTTGCATATCGCTTTTGAGTTTTTAGTATTACTTTTAAGCTCTAAATATTAATAATTCTCAATAAAATTTTGCATGCTTTGAGTTATTGGGAGCACAGCGTGATAAAAGCGTCCCCAAATGATTCCATTGTTTATTATTCAACAAAGATAGACCTTTCAGTGTTGATTTCTTTTCCTGTGTAATTGCATTGCTGGTTGCTCAGTATTTAAGTACTCATGGCACCAAGGGATTAGAGAATCAACTGTAGGTTGTTAGGATCATAAATCCTGGTGACACATTTTGATTAAGAAGAGCAACAGAGACTGCAGTGTATGCTTAGTGCATTGGCCAAACCCCTCAGCATTGTCACAACGTATTTATTTCTCCGGCTGCAAGTGAAGCTTTATAAAGATAAGAATTTTTTCCTGTTTTATTCATTACTGTAGCTGAGAAGTATTTACAAATTTTAAGCCGTTGAAATAATTACCTAGCACAATCAAAATTCAAAGGGTAATATATTCAATACTAATGAAAATAATTATAGGAAAAACTGTGCTGTGCTGTGCTTAGTCACTCAGTCATGTCTGACTCTTTGTGACCCCATGGACTGTAGCCCGCCAGGCTCCTCTGTCCATGGGGATTCTCCAAGCAAGAATACTGGAGTGGGTTGCCATGCCCTCCTCCAGGGGATCTTCCCAACCCAGGAATCGAACCTAGGTCTCCCATATTGCGGTGGATTCTTTACCAGCTGAGCTGCCAGGATATTAGTATGTGCCAGGTACTTGTATCAAAATCTTTTCCATGAGTTTTACCATTTAATTCTCAAGATAACCCAGTGAGGTAGGGGTCATGCCAGGTGGATCTTTTCATTGCAGTTCCATGTCATGTGACACAAGAGGGTAGGGAGTAGCTCCTAAAAGGGGAAGTTTAGCTGATATAAACAAGGGTCACCAGCCAGAGTGCCCATGGTTCCCCAGTCTTCCCATTGTCTAACATCTAACATCATAGCCAGGAAGTCTACAATAGATTCTATTATATAGAGACAATATAATAAATAAATATGTAAGATGATAAATGGAGATAAAGTCAAATGGAAAAATAAAGCTGGAAAAGGTGACAGAGTGCCTGGGCTTGGTAAAAATCAGGGATAAAGTAAATAAATAAACACACTTAAATAAAGTGTGTTTTTAAAGTAGAGTTGTAAAGGAGGGACTCACTAATACTGTGATATTAGAGTAAAAACCTAATGGAGATGAGAGAATGAGTTCTAGAATGCCTAATTAAATCACATACTCAGGAACTCACAGGACCTTTACATTAGTTTTCTAACCTGTGGGGTTAGAGCTATCATGGAGTGGTAATTATCACCAATCCCCATTCAACTCATCTATTTGGCCTGCCAGATGGCTCTCGAGAATGACAATGAATTATCATAAACTTAACCAGACCATGACTCTAGTTGTAGCTTCTATTCCAAATGTGGCTTCATTTCTTAAACAAATAAATGCCCTGTACATGTCACACTCCCCACGTGGTGCTAGTGGTAAAGAACCCGCCTGCAATGCAGGAGATGCAAGAGATGTGGGTTCAGTCCCTGGGTCAGGAAGATCCCCTAGATCTTCCTGACGATCGCTCCAGTATTTTTGCCTGGAGAATCCCATGGATAGAGGAACCTGGTGGGCTACAGTCCATAGGGTCGCAAAGAATCAGACATGACTGAAGCGACAGCATGCATGCCCGCACATACCTGTCACACAGCTATTGATCTGGCAAAATAGTTTCTCTTGATACTTATTAGTACCAGAACATTTTGCTTTTCACTGGCAAGGCCAGCAATGTAACCATTATCATAAGTATACTGACCCTTCTGCTACTGCTGCTACTGCTAAGTCACTTCAGTCGTGTCCAGCTCTGTGCAATCCCATAGACGGCAGCCCACCAGGCTCCCCCGTCCCTGGGATTCTCCAGGCAAGAACACTGGAGTGGGTTGCCATTTCCTTCTCCAATGCATGAAAGTGAAAAGTGAAAGTGAAGTCGCTCAGTCATGTCTGACTCTTAGCGACCCCATGGACTATAGCCTACCAGGCTCCTCCATCCATGGGATTTTCCAGGTAAGAGTACTGGAGTGGGGTGCCATTGCCTTCTCTGACTGACCCTTCTACCCTATGTCATAATTTAGTCCTCTGGGAACTTCATTATTTTTTTTCTTCTGCAAAATGAATTATATTAATTGTATTCTATGGTTGGACCTAAAATGAGCAAGAACTAGCTACTACTCTACATTATAGGCAAAATATTTGTGTATCAGAGTCTAGAAAACAAATAAACCAAAAATACGGACTTTCATTTCAATAAAATGTCCAGGGGCCCCGTGGTACAGAGCATGTAAAGATAATCCTTCTAAAGTGAAGATAAAGTTGTAGCATCTGGCCCTCCTACAGACAAAAAAGCAAAAGTGTCATAGCATCTATGGTGACACCTGTTTGGGTGTGGGAAGTGACATTCCTCATTGAGTGTCCTACTCTAGTCCATTACCAAGTGACCCAAGAAGCTGTTAGTTTTGAATGGAGCCCAGAACAAGAAAAGGCTCTGTCACATGACCAAGCTGAGTCAATGGTGCTTGAAGTGTCCGTGGCATGTAGAGACCATGTTGGAGACTTTGGCAGGCCCCCAGAGGGGAATCTCAGTGAAGACTTGGGATTTTGGAGCAAATTCCTGCCATTTCCTGTGGGTAACTACCTTTTTTGAGAAAAAACTTTTGGTTGCTTCTAAAACTCAACCTGGTCATTTAACAATGAGCCATTGGTGCTTCCCTGGTGGTCCAGTGGTTGAGACTCTGTGCTCCTGGTGCAGGGGGTTTGGGGTCGATCCCTGGTCAGGGAACTAGATTCCACATATTACAATGAGCAGCTCTTGCACACCACAATTAAAACCTGGCACAGATATATATATATATATATATTTAAAAATATATATATATTTTAAATGAGTCATCGTGTTATCTTGCAACCTGGTGTAGGGTAACCTCACTCCTAAGTTCTCTAGTGTGTAATTCAGCCCCTCACATCTATATTCCATGAAAGTTGATTCCTCAGTATCAAGAAATTTTCTGATTCAGTATCTACAAAGAATTTGTAGGGATGGGAGACGCACAGATGGGAGAGTCATAATTGCCTGCTCCCTAAAATGTAGGTGGAAATCTGAGTGTCTCAGATTATATATGAATTTTCAATCAATTTCACTTTTTCCCTAGCAACTTTCATCACCTCTCTTTTCAGGGACTTTGAGAACTTGATTTTCACCAGAAATCATTGACAAATCCTTAGTCGTCAACTTTCTTCGCTCTCTGATGTTTTTATGACCCCTCTTCCTGTTAATCTTTCTTCTTAAAATTATTTGAAATCTTTTGTGCTCTTGCCTCACTTCTCACTGTTTTTGTCTTGGGTAGTTAATTTTCTTTTTCATTCATTTATGATATTTTACTGGGTTTGTGGAAGAGGGATGAAAAGTTTGTGTTGTCAGTCTATCTTTTTAACAATGTTTCTCTATTGGTTTTTCAGAATGAGATTCTAGTGCCAATTCTAAAGTTTCAAGAAAAAAAATTTAATAGGATGATTGAAAAATAATATAAATTTGAAAACTATTGTATTTCTACCTTGTATGTGCTCAGTTGCTCAGTGGTGTCTGATTCTTTGTGACCCTTTGGATTGTAGCCTGCCAGGCTGCTCTTGCCATGGGACTCTCCAGACAAGGATACTGGAGTGAGTTTTCCCTCTGGAGTATCTTCCCAACCCAGGTGTTGAAACCAGTGTCTCCTGCATTGCAGGCAGGTTATTTACTCATTGAGCCATCTAGGACAATACTAAAATCAGTTGAGTAAGAAAAAAAAAAAGAATTTTCATTTTTATCAGTGATTTGAAAGGAGCAGCATAAGAATAAAACCATCTGGGTCTTTTTCTTTGTGTTTTATAACATTTGGGCAAAATTTTCTTGGGAAGTTAGGGATGTTTTGCTTCTCTTTCATGAAAGCCTGATGTTTGCCTTCACAAATCAGTTCCTATTTCTTTCAATTTGGAGCTGATAAATCTTTACTGCAAATGGCAAATGAGGTCAAAAGACAACCCAGGAGACATGTCTTCTGCCTTTCTCCAGATGCTCTTTTACACTCAGGGGCCTGGTGAGAATTGTTCCAAGGGAGATAGTGAGGAAAGATCCCTCAGTAAAAGTTGTTTGGCTGTGTGGTTTACAATATTGGTGATGTATCAGTCACTTGTCACTTATAAATCTCTAGGAATCTAGAAGACCAAACAGCCTTCCAGGTAGAAGCCTGAATTAAGAGTCTACCCCTAGCCTGGAAGAGAATTTCTATTCTATTACAAATTTCTAAGACCTGTCCAGTTTTATATTTTTATAAGTAAGTCAGAGAAAACTATAAGAGGCATGTTCAGGTAACATGGATATAGAGGCATTGATAGCTATGTTGGGGGAGAGAATCCAAAATCACAATATCTCATTATGCTGAATTATGGGACTAATCTAAAAATAACAAACATGTGTTGTTCTTACATTTTAAAAGTTTGAGTTAATAATAGTATTTACCATTTATTGCAGGTAAAAGGTACTATGCTTATCCAAGATACAGTGCTAAACATATACACAAAACATCTCTTAACCATGGTAACCTCCTCAACAGTAATTGATTGAGCACTTACAACAAACCCCTCTACACTATGTGCTTAAAATAGATCAGTGAACAAAACATAAATATGTTGGCTCTTGTAAGGCCTAGACATGAGTATCAATACTGTGGTTCCCATTTTTTGGGTGGAGAGACAAAGTAAGAGACATTCTGTAAACCTAAGTTCTCAGAGCAAGGGAAGAGGCAGTAAATAGAGTCAGTCCATTTTCTCAGTATTGCTCTAGTTAAATTTTAACGAAATTAAGTAATTGCATAGAAAAGAGGCAATGTATAACACCTGTGAAGTAGACAATCTAATTGTCAGCAAACTCAACAAGTATCAGCATTTTAATGAGATTGTCAAGAATCTACAAGCGCAATAATTATTAAACACTGGTTAAAGCATGACCTCTGAGGTCAGACAAACTTGATTTCAAATCTCAGAACCTCTGTTAACTAACCATGTGACCTTCATGCGTCACGTGCTTCGCTTCTGTGTTCTCAGTTTCTTCAATAGTAAAATAAATACACACGAAATCAGGTGAGGATTAAATGAGGTTCCATGTATGTCCTCAGCAGAGTTTCGAGTACATTTTAACTGCATATAATTCTTGCTATTCATCCTGTACCATTTAAGAGTTAATCTGGAGTTCTATACACTGGCATGTGGTCTCTAAATTTAGCATGTGGTCTCTAAATTTAGTCTCTAAATTTATTACACTGTAAAGGAACACTCTCATTTCCCTAAAATTAAGTAAATCATCAAAAATGTTTCAGTATGGCTCCAACTCTTTCAAATCATCCGTAGTCCCTTGTTTATTCAGATGACAGCTCCATCTAAACTGTTACATAAACAAACACACACAAAAATATTCACAAACTGTAGCTGAACATGCATTTGTTTTCTTGCTTCTAGATTTCTTTTCTATTAAGTTAGCCCAACTTATGGCTATGGAGGTCAATGCTATCTGACTTTTTACTGAAGTACTTTTTTGTTACATCCCTATACAAATTTATGGGTGTCTGTGGTGGCGCTAGTGGTAAAGAACATGCCTCTCAATGCAGTAGACATAAGAGACTTGGGCTAGGTTCCTGGGTCAGGAAGATTTCTGGAGAAGGAAATGGCAACCCACTCCAGTTTTCATGCCTGGAGCATCCCTTGGACAGAGGAGCCTGGCGGTCTATGGTCCACAGAATTGCAAAGTCAGACACAACTGAAGCTACTTAGCTCACATACCAACTAATGGAAACTATTTGTTAAGTTCTGATGGATCCTAAAAAAACTAATGATTTGAAAATAAAACAACCGATTTTAAGTCCCAATGTGAAATTCCCAGTGTGCCTTGTAGACTGAATATCAATAGAAATAAACAACAGAAATTACGTGAATGGCCACCTGGTGTATTCTGTCCTGGCTTGATACCAGGGGCATATATTTTAAAACTGAGAGCAACAGAGTTTAGTAGATGTGTCATCTTACAGTGGAGTCTTATTTGATCTTACTACTTCAGTAAAAAAATCTTCTTTAAAACACTTTCTATTGATCATATGTCATTGAGGAAGTTTCTAGAAATTTATTCATCAGACCAGAAAGAACATCTTATTTCTTTTGTAAAGCATACTTTTAAAAATTTCCATGATAAATTTCAGAAAAAGGAATGAAAATAGAACACTGCTGCTCTTACACGAGTGACCTCAGCTAGGGTATTTCTGAACAAAAGGCAGTTTAACAGGGAATGATGAAATATATACCATCCATCTACGGATCTAGGGGTATCAATATAATAGCATTTCCCAAACTGGAGAAGACTCTTGAGAATCCCTTGGCCTGCAAGGAGATCAAACCAGTCAGTCCTAAAGGAAATCAGTCCTGAATATTCATTGGAAGGACTGATGCTGAAGTTGAAACTCCAATACTTTGGCTACCTGATGCGAAGAACTGATTCACTGGAAAAGACCCTGATGTTGGGCAAGATTGAAGGCAGGAGGAGAAGGGGACGACAGAGGATGAGATGGTTGGATGGCATCACTGACCTGATGGACATGAGTTTGAGCAAGCTCCAGGAGTTGGTGATAGACAGAGAGGCCTGGGGTGCTGCAGTTCATGGTGTCGCCAAGAGTCGGACATGACTAAGCAACTGAACGGAAATGAAATTACACTTCCAGACCACAGTGATCTCAAAGTATCTCCATCAACTATCTATAAAGTTTAAATATCTTAAAGGAATTAGTATATTAGCCTAATAAGACTTTTAAGTGGCATCAGATTGTTGTTGGTTTTTAGTTGCTAAGTTGTATCCAACTGTTTGCAACCCCATGAACTGCAGCATGTCAGGCTCCTCTGTCCTCCACTATCTCCTGGAGTTTGCTCAAATTCATGTTCATTGAGTTGGTGATACTATCTAACCATCTCACCCTCTGCCTCCTTCTTCTTTTGCCTTCAATCTGTCCCAGCATCAGGGTCTATTCCAATGAGTAAACTTTTTGCATCATTATTGGAGCTTCAGGTTAGTATCATGTATCTTCTGTTCAGTTAAGTCACTCAGTCGTGTCCGACTCTTTGTTACCCCATGGACTGCAGCATGCCAGGCCTCCCTGTCCATCTCCAACTCCCAGAGCTTGTTCAAACTCATGTCCATCGCACTGGTGATGCTATCCAACCATCTCATCCTCTGTCGTCCCCTTCTCCTCCTGCCTTCGATCTTTCCCAGCATTGAAGTATTTTCCAGTGAGTCAGTTCTTGGAATCAAGTGCCAAAGTATTGGAGGTTCAGCTTTAGCATAAGTCCTTCCAATGAATATTCAGGACTGATTCCCTTTAGGATTGACTGGTTTGATCTCCTTGCAGTCTAAGGGATTCTCAAGTGTCTTCTCCAACACCACAGTTCAAAAGCATCAATTCTTTGGTGCTCAGCTTTCTTCGTGGGCTTTCTTGATGGGCTTCCCTGGTGGCTCAGAGGTTAAAGCATCTGCCTGCAATGTGGGAGACCTGGTTTGGGAAGATCCCCGGGGAAGGAAATGGCAACCCACTCCAGTATTCTTGCCTGGAAAATCTCATGGACAGAGGAGCCTGGTAGACTACAGTCCATGGGGTAGCAAAGAGTCAGACACAACTGAGTGACTTCACTTTCTTCTTGGTCCAACTCTCACATCTATACATGGCTACTGGAAAAACCACAGCTTTGACTTGACAGACCTTTGTTGGCAGAGTGATGTCTCTTCTTTTTAATATGCTGTCTAGGTTTGTCATAGCTTTTCTTCCAAGAAGCAAGCATCTTTTAATTTCATGGCTGCAGTCACCATCTGCACTGGTTTTGGAGCCCAAGAAAATAAAGTCTTTCATATATCTTAGATACATGCATAGGAATTCTCTAAGTCTTGTTAAATTATGCTGCAAATAGACTATTGGATATTACAGTTCTACCAAAAGTAAATTCCTTTTTCTTCCACATATTATAAAGAATTTTTATTATCTGCCACTCATCCCTTGGATAGAAGAGCATGGCGTGTTACAGTTCATGGAGTCACAAAAGATTCAGACATGACTTTGTGACTAAAACAACAAATTTATAATAGGCATATCTGGAAATGAATATTATGTTCTTTAATTTGTAGTGCTTTGTGACAATTTCCATTTAGAGTTGATGAATAAGGGTGAAGTAGTATTAATGGTTAATCATCTCAGAAAATAATATGAGCTCTGTAGTATTGTGTGCTCAGTCATGTCTGACTCTTTGCGATCCCACGGACTATAGCTCTCCAGGCTTTTCTGTCCATGGAATTTTCCATGCAAGAATACTGGAACAGGTTGCATTTCCTCCTCCAGGGGATCTTTTCCACCCAGGGATTGAGCCCATGTCTCTTGTATCTCCTGCATTGGCAGGCGGATTCTTTACCACTAGTGCCCCCTGGGAAGCCCTACATGCATTAAATTGTTAATACACAGCAGCAAGTCAACGTTAGATAAATAAGATCTATTCTTACCGTGTAAAATGAAAGATGCAGTTTAATGGAACTGATATCTTGCAGTTGCATGATTTTGAGCAAAGCACTTAACCTCTCTAAATGAGTGATCTTCTATCATATGAGGGGTATTAATACTTGGTGGAGAGCACTGAATATGACCACATGGAGAGAGACAATGGGCTACATAGTAGGTCGTCCACAAATGTGGATTCTCCTCCTTTTATCTGGAAAGTCTCTACTCACAGCAGGACAATGGATGACTTGACATGTCACACTTTGCTTCTGGCCCTTAATACTTTGACTTTGATTTTCAGATTGTTTTTTCTTCCGTGCAAGAAATTTTATTTTTGTTTTCTGCCTTCTCTTTGAAAGACATGACTTTGACTCATGTTTGTTTTCTTTAATCTCAAAGCAACTTGAGGGGTTTAAGTCTCTTACAGTTGGGAGCTAAGAAAATGATAAGAAAACAGACACACTCACTAACTGCTCTGGAGGTAGGCTTCTCCCGAGGCAAAATCCTCTCAGTCGCAGAGTTTCATGTCCACATTGCTGTTTGGAAAAGCAGCTAGATCAAGCTTCCTTTGAGACACTGTTTAAAGATATGGCTTTAGGGAACCAGCTTCACTTAGTAGAGAAAAGATCTATGCCTCCGGAGGAACTGCTGTTGTTGTTTAGTCGCTCAGTCATGTCCAACTCTTTGCAACCCCATAGACTGTAGGCCTCCAGGCTCCTCTGTCCATCAGATTTTCCAGGCAAGAATACTGCAGTGGGTTGCCATGCCCTCCTCCAGGGAATCTTCCAGACCCAAGAATTGAAACCACGTCCTCTGATTGGCAGGCGGATTCTTTACCACTGAGCCACCTTTGAAGCTCAGCAGCAGAAAAGGACGAGTGGGAGCTGGTCAGAATGAGGATTTGAACAGGATGGTGACTGGAGCATTGCTAGGGAGCTACCTGCCACAAGTAGGCAGGCTGAGGACGGGTTTCTGCAAAATGCCTTCTGCCCACCTGACGTCTTGGGTGTGGCCAGACAGCAGTGAAATCTCATCATCTCTGTCAAGTGTCTTTCACAGATCTTTGGCACAGAATCTATTTTCTCTTGTCAGTTTTTATGCCGGTAAAGGACCTTTGGGGCTTGCCTGGTGGCTCAGACAGTAAAGAATCACATGTAGTGCAGGAGACCTGGGTTCGACCCGTGGGTCAGGAAGATCCTCTGGAGAAGGGAATGGCTACTCATTCCAGTATTCTTGCCTGGAGAAGTCCATGGACAGAGGAGCCTGGCAGGCTATAGTCCATAGAGTCACAAAGAGTCGGACATGACTGAGGGACTAACACATACACACAAAGGACTTTTGGAATGACAGACATAGTTGAAAATTGACATATATCAGTTTAGATAAGCAATCAGTTGTAGAAATGAACAATTGATGGCTCCACGATAAATCTATTCAGGTAGCCAAACAGAGGAATATGGGCTTATATGGATACTGGTTTCAACATAAGCCACTGCTTTGCTTGCCTCAGTCTATGCAGTTCATCCTCAGAAACCACCAAGCTGACCCACCAACTCCCAAACCTTCGACATAAATCCTTTATCAGTTTCTGAAAACTCAAAAGTGTAGAATAATAGCTATTTCCAACAGCATGTACATGTGAAGGTGTTCTGTGATTACTCTGCTTGAATGGAACACATATGTAACTGGTGGAGTTTAGGTCATGATTTAATGTGTACATCCAAACTATCTCTGTCCATGTGATGTACTTTTTAAACAATTAATTAATAAAGTTACACTTAAGTAGTAAGGCTGGTGTTATAAGGTGGATCAACATTAATTACTTTAGTGACAGATTATGAGCTTCTAGTAAAAATATACATTAATAATATATAATATTTACCTATGATCAGATCAGTCGCTCAGTCCTGTCCAACTCTTTGCGACCCCATGAACTGCAGCACGCCAGGCCTCCCTATCCATCACCAGCTCTCGGAGGTCACTCAGACTCACATTCATCGAGTCAGTGATGCCATCCAGCCATCTCATCCTCTGTCGTCCCCTTCTCCTCCTGCCCTCAATCCCTCCCAGCATCAGAGTCTTCTCCAATGAGTCAACTCTTCGCATGAGGTGGCCAAAATACTGGAGTTTCAGCTTTAGCATCATTCCTTCCAAAGAAATCCCAGGGCTGATCTCCTTCAGAATGGACTGGTTGGATCTCCTTGCAGTCCAAGGGACTCTCAAGAGTCTTCTCCAACACCACAGTTCAAAAGCATCAATTCTTCGGCGCTCAGCCTTCTTCACAGTCCAGCTGTCACATCCATACATGACCACAGGAAAGACCATAGCCTTGACTAGGAGAACCTTTGTTGGTAAAGTGATGTCTGCTTTTGAATATGCTATCTAGGTTGGTCATAACTTTCCTTCCAAGGAGTAAGCATCTTTTAATTTCATGGCTGCAGTCACCATCTGCAGTGATTTTGGAGCCCAGAAAAATAAAGTCTGACACTGTTTCCACTGTTTCTCCATCTATTTCCCATGTAGTGATGGGACCAGATGCCATGATCTTCGTTTTCTGAATGTTGAGCTTTAAGCTTTTCATTCTCCACTTTCACTTTCATCAAGAGGCTTTTTAGTTCCTCTTCACTTTCTGCCATAGGGGTGGTATCATCTGCATATCTGAGGTTATTGATATTTCTCCCAGCAATCTTGATTCCAGCTTGTGTTTCCTCCAGTCCAGCATTTCTCATGATGTACTCTGCATATAAGTTAAATAAACATGGTGACAATATACAGCCTTGACGTACTGCTTTTCCTATTTGGAACCACCTGTGATATAGAATATATATTAATGTATATATCTTATACAGTTACAATTTGAGATCTCTCTGTGTAATTCTGTTCCTGCACAAAATGTATTCCTGCACACATTTGTTATAGCTATTTGTGAATGACAGTAACTTTCTTTTAATAACTACAGAACCAAAGCTAGACATCATTACTTATGAAAGAATCACAATTAAATTACCTTGGGTTTTCCTCTATGTATTTTGGGCTTAGAAACTTTGAATGAATCAGCAGAGGAGAGGTTAAAAGTTGCTATGGTTTTAATTACTTTCCTATTTTTTTTTCTTTAACCAGATTGTCTGTTTATTAGAACTGATTGATTTGAATTGATGAGTTTTATTGATTTTTTTCCAGGCACAATTTAATTTAATCAAATTGCCTTGTTCCAAGCTGTGAAAATGAGCTTTAGTTTCTAATCCAATTAGAGGGAGCCTATAGGGTGTTGATCACGTAAGAACTGGGGAATAACTCATTTGCTTGCCAGTTAACTGAAGTCAGCAGTGTATAGAATCCTCATGGTGCAATCCCAAGTGGTACAAATAATCTGTGCCTAAAAGTCTCTGAAATAATACTACTTTTAGGGTATGGCAGATCATAGAAAATGGCCAAAGTTACATGCACTAAGGAATTTGTACCACCATAGGACTCAGATATCTGCGAGGTGAGTCAAGACATGAGAGTCAAGCAGTCTGAGGCTCAAAGTCATAAAATCAGCCCTTAAATAGCTGACAGTTTCCAAAGGCATAACTTGCAGAGAAAGTCCTTTTCTCTTCTTCCCACTCTGAGTGCCATCATGCTCCGTCCCTCAGTCTTTGTGGCCCCATGGACTCTAGCCCATCAGGCTCCTCTGTCCATGGGATTCTCCAGACAAGAAATTGGAGTGGGTAGCCATTTCCTCCTCCAGGGGATCTCCCAGACCCAGGGATCAAACCCACATCTCCTGCATCTCTTGCACTGACAGATTCTTTCCCACTGCCCTACCTGAGAAGCCCCCTCCCATTCCGTACTCCCATACACATCCCCTTCTAAAGCTGACCACATGTCTGCTTTAATCTGATCTTGCTCATAGAAAATGTCAGGTACTGCAGTGTTTGTGGGAAACCCTATTATAATAAAATCTATTACAGCATCTTGTTTTATCTGAGGTTACAAGAGGGCCCATCTCTGTTTAGAATAAATTGTTTCCGAAAATAACTTTTCAGATTTCACTTCAACTTAGTTGTTGGGTAAAGCAGTGACTATCAGACTGGTCCTGATTTCTATGCTGCTGCTGCTGCTGCCAAGTCGCTTCAGTTGTGTCCGACTCTGTGCGACCCCACAGATGGCAGCCCACCAGCCTCCTCTGTCCCTGGGATTCTCCAGGCAAGAACACTGGAGTGGGTTGCCATTTCCTTCTCCAATGCAGGAAAGTGAAAAGTGAAGGTGAAGTCGCTCAGTCATGTCTGACTCTTAGCGACCCCATGGACTGCAGCCTACCAGGCTCCTCTGTCCATGGGATTTTCCAGGCAAGAGTACTGGAGTGGGGTGCCATTGCCTTCTCCGATTTCTATGCTATTTTTAGTTAAACCTAAGTAACTGTGATTGATAAAATAGTTTTCCAAGGTTTTGTGTGAAGTCAATCTCACATAGTAGGTCAGTGAATCACATCAAAACATCTTGAGTGTAAATAGTTTTTCTATAAATGAACAGATATTTATTATTGTGTAAGAGCTTTCTCTTTCATTTTTAACTAAAAGTACTCAGGAACTATAATATCCATATAATATTGTTATAGACATTGAATATAGATGTTGACCACTTTGTTTACACAACTCTGAAAAGTTTCTCAAACACACAATCTGCAAACCTTTTTTGCATTTCTCTTATTTGTGAGTGAAGTTGAGCATCTTTTCAACTAGTTAAGGGCCACTTTTCTTTCTGTGACGTGTTTATTAAATAAATGTTATCATTAAACAACTAGATTTAAATATTTATCAGATATAGAAATACAGTGATTTAAGTACACTGATTTTTTTAGCCATCAACCTGAGGAAATTCTATTTTATTTCTCATAAGTAATGTGCAGATTCTCTACAATGTTTGCATTATTTGCAAACAATGATATTCTTGATTTTTTGTTTTTCTGGTTTGCTTCTATTCCTTACAGTTTTGATTTATTCTTTTTGTCTTACTATAGCAGAAGAAATCCCAGCAATATGTTTAATAAGAGTGGAAAAGAATAAATCATACAAAATAGGATACTGGAGCAAGTGGTTAGCATATGGAGAAGGCTAATTGGAAACCTACAATGCCATAAATTAATAATTAATTCCAGATGGATGGAAGAGCTAATTGTGAGAAAAGTGAAACTAGTAGAAGAAAATGCAAAACAGTATCTTTATGAACTTGATCTAAGAAAGGTTTTTTAAAGGATATTGGAAAATATAATCCACATGAAAGAGAAAGTAATGGTTTTATTAAAATGTAGAATTTCTGTGTATCCATGCACAAGAGTCTCCATGAGTGAAACAATTTAGAGAAGGTAACTGCAGAGCAGATCCATACACAGAATTACTACTGTTGAGTGTCTGTTACGTGTCAGGCATTTTCAGCATTCTATGTGTAGAGCTGTTAGCAAAAGGGACAAAAACTCCTGTCCTCGTGGAACTGACCTTCTAGTCCTATAGTTGATGTGCTGTACAGTGAGGATTTGAATCTATTTCTGCCAACTCTAAAGCTCATGCCTCATGAAGTATTAATAATAAATACATTGACATTCAGTGTTTATACATCACTTTATAAATATTGTGCATACTTAGTCATGTTCGACTCTTTGCATCACTGTGAACTATAGCTTGCCCAGCTCCTCTAACCATAGGATTTTTCAGGCAAAAATAGTGGAATGAGTGGCTATTTCCTACTTCAGGGGACCTTCAAAACCCAGGAATTGAACCTTCCCCTCCTGTATTGCAGGCAGATTCTTTAACTGCTGAGCCGCTGGGGAAGCCCCATAACTATTGTGATCTTGGTTAATATGGTCTCATCCCTGACCATTGGATCCACACCGGTATAACAAAATCTGAACCTACAAAGATCAATGCTATGATGAATTCTCTAAAGTAAAAGTAATTTTGAAAAAAGTCAGTCTTTCCAGAAAATAACCAACCTTGCAATGAATAGAGATATAAACATATCAAAAATTCCTATAAATAAGTAAAAAAAAAAAAAAAGAAAAGAAAAATATGCAAACCATAGGAATAGCCAATTGATTTAGAAAATATAAATGACCATTAAACATAAAACATACCTCACTAGCAGTCAGGTAACTTGACACTGAAAGCAAAATGAGATACTATTTCTTACTCATCCAACTGGTAAAACTTAAAGTCAGATAATTCAAGTAATGGAGAAGGTGTAGAGCAATATGGATTCTCATACACGATGAGAGTGTAACTAATACACCATGCTTGGGAGATAGTATGCTTGGGAGAGAGCAGATTGCCAATATCTATTAATAATAAAGCTGTAGTCACCTATTTCTTATGATGCAACAAATCCAATTCTACATGTATACTCTAGAGACAGGTACATAAATGCTTACTGCAACATTATTCATAATAAAAACTAGAAAAAGAGACACCACTGGAAAAGGTCAGTTTTCATTCCAATCCCAAAGAAAGGCAATGCCAAAGAGTGCTCAAACTACCGCACAATTGCACTCATCTCACATGCTAATAAAGTAATGCTCAAAATTCTCCAAGCCAGGCTTCAATATGTGAACCGTGAACTTCGTGATGTTCAAGCTGGTTTTAGAAAAGGCAGAGGAACCAGAGATCAAATTGCCAACATCCGCTGGATCATGGAAAAAGCAAGAGAGTTCCAGAAAAACATCTATTTCTGCTTTATTGACTGTGCCAAAGCCTTTGACTGTGTGGATCATAATAAACTATGGGAAATTCTGAAAGAGATGGGAATATCAGACCACCTGACCTGCCTCTTGAGAAATCTGTATGCAGATCAGGAAGCAACAGTTAGAACTGGACATCGAACAACAGACTGGTTCCAAATAGGGAAAGGAGTAGGAAACTTAAACACAGTCAAGGTTATCCAATGCAATATTCAGTGCTCCCTTTCAAAATAAACCATTTTATCCAAAAGGGAAGAGCATGATATATGTTCTGAAAGAATAATTTTATATCCATGCTTTTAATCTCTGGTATATAGTCGGACATACGGGAAGCTTTTTCAAAATACCCTTGACTAAACCCACAGGTGGCCTATCAAGTAAAAAACCTCAGGGACGGATTCTTATTATAAATATGTTGAAAAACATATTCCCCAGGTGTCTTCAATGTGGAATCCCAATTGTGAACAAGAGATTAATGTGATCAACATCCAATTATGTAAAGTTAAATTACCTCTACTTAAAATCATCGTTGTGCATGCTTGAAGAAAGATTTTTGCTGGACTCAACACCATGATTATGTTAAGGACCATGTGCAGAAAGAAGAACCTAGAAAATCAATGTACTCTATGCATGGTTTTGTTCTTTTTCCCTCACCTCAGTGTCCTGTCTTTTACACAGCAAAATATGCATATAATATACTTCCGAGATGATTTCACCCTAAGACCAGATGTCCTTTAGGATTAATTACATTTTGGCAATTAACATCTCATTCTGATAATACAACTATTGATTTATTGACCTTTTATTTGTCATTTTTAGTAATGACTGATGACATTGGTTTTATTTTTAATTTTATGGATTGTAATTTCAGAGCCAGTAATAAAGCACTGATGAATAAATTATAGAGGGGGGAGGATTGGTAATCTCTCTACAAGGTTAATATATTTAAACCTCAAAAAACTTAGTTCACTTTCCCCACCAAGTAAAGAATTAAGGGATAGAAAAGAACACATTTTAGCTTCATGTTAATCATTTTAAGTCACCAGAGGGACAAGACCCTTTGTCCTCTCTTAAGTGTCTAAGTCCATAGAGTTTCAAAAGAACAGCTACTTACTCAAATTCAGTCCACAAGCAATTTTCATCATAAAGGTGATGGACGTTTGTACCTAGTTGCATTGTAGCTGAAAAGAAAAAAAGGAATTGTCCTTTACTCCTGTTTGCTGTTTCTATGTTTTAAGAACAAAATACCCACTTCAGTGAAAGTCTATCTTGTCAGTTAATTTTTCATTGTTGAATAGTTATATGTTTAAACAATGTTTCTTTGGGAGCATCATAATAAATGGGCCCTCAGGGATGTCAGATGCAAAATGATAGCAGGTGATATGATACACAACACTGCTTGGGGAGCCTGAAGTGTCATCCATTCCTTCAAATAGCTTTAAATTATAGTTTTGAAAATATTATCTTTCCAAAGGAGAGACAGGGAAAATGAAGCATGTAAAATCATCCTTTGGGAGCACATATAATTTAGGGGAAGGAAAAGAGGTTCCCACAACACAAAGACAGTAACAACAACAGCAACAAATATTGATAAAAGATAAGTTGTTGGAAAAGAAAATGAGAACCAGGAAAGAGAAACTGCCCAGAAATCACAAGAGGAACATCAACAAGCAAGCATCGGGGTAGAGATGAAACACCATTCACCACAAGTAGGCTGTGGCCCAGGTGCGTCATATATGTGTTCTATCCATTTATCATTATGTTGTCTAACTGCCCTATGTGGGAGGTAATTTTTTTCAACATATAGATGATAAGATTCTGGTTTAGATTAAGATTCTCAGGGGCTTCTCTGGTGGCTCAAGTGGTAAAGAATCTGCCTGCAATGCAGGAGACCCAGGTTCAATCCCTGGGTCCCGAAGATCCCCTGGAGAAGGAATTGGCAATCCACTCTGGTATTCTTGCCTGGAGAATTTCATGGACAGAGAAACCTGGCAGGCTACAGTCCATGGGATCGTAGAGTCAGACACAACTCTGTTTAAATAAAAAATATAATGTCATAGATAACCAACCAGGACCAACTGTATAGCGCAAGGAGCACTGAGCAGTGTTATATGGCAACCTGGATGGGAGGGGAGTTTGGGGGAGAATGGATACATGTGAATGTATGGCTGAATCCCTTCACTGTTCATCTGAAATTATCACAACATTGTTTGTTAATGGGCTATACCCCAATACATAATGTGCCATTTCATTTATTCCTTCCATTCATGTGAGAAAAAAGGAAGGACAGGGAAGCCATTTGTACTATAGTTCATGGGGTCACAAAGAGTTGGATATGACTTAGTGACTGAACAACAAATAAAATTTTAATCAGTAATTTCAAAATCAATACTTTTTATGAAAATGTAACTTATTAATAGTGGCTCAATAATAAATTTTTTAAAACCATAAGCCTCTGACCACTAAACAAATTGAATTTGTACTGAGAAATCTACCACTCTCAAGAACACACTATATTGTTCTAGTGCCATAAAAATTTTAAAAATCTTTTACTAAAATTCATGGGACAGACAATTCTCAGAGACCTGAAAAGTTGGCAATATCCCTTAAACTTATTTTATTAGGCCAGTGAAATTTTGGCACTCAAATCGAGAAATCTGTAAAAACAAAATGACTTTAAAAATTAATATAGATACATAAACCTGTATCAAACAACTAAAGAAATGTATAGAATCATAGAATGTATTGAAACATTTGTGTTTCACAGGAAAGCAAACAATATAACATTAGAATGTCTATTATGTCATTAATAGATACAGGGGAAAATATAAAACTCTTTTATGATCAAAACTTAGCTAAAAATAGAAGGGACCTTATTTAATATGACAAATGATATCCAGTAAAGACCTACAGTAAATAGCATACTTAAACATTTATAAGACAGAAAGATAAAACCATAACAAACCAAATTACTCCTCTCAAATTCTCAAAAGAAAAAAATTACTCACTAGTAAGACTTTATTCAACATATACTGTTAGTCTTTTCAAGTGCAAAGTGACAAGACAAGGAAATATAAAAGTATTGGAAAGGAAGAAAAGGGTATTATTTATTGACAATCTAACTGCCTTCTTAGAAAACCCAAGAGAAACTACAGATAAATTAGGACTACTGCTAAATGCCAGAAAGAAGACCAAAATATAAAAATCCAATAGCAGCAAATATCTAGACAATTTATATAGAACAAATGATTTTTAAAAGAAAACATTAACAAAGGAACAAAGTCAAGTCAATGTCTAGTAATAAGTCTAACTAAAAATGCATTAAGATTTGTATAAGAATATGTATAAAATCTTACTGTAGAATATAAATAAGGATCTGTAGCTTCAATGTGCTCATATACTGTTCTTACAAAGGTGAAAATCTCAAAAATTAATTGGCAAATTCAATGTGTTTGAAATAAAATTCCCCACCATGTTTGAGGAGCTTAAAGATGAGTTTTAAAATGTTGTGTAAAAATAAACAGTCATGAAGGTACAAGAAAATTAGGAAGAATGTGAAGAATAGAAGAGGACATGTCTTTCTATATTTAAGCATTCTTTTTGGCATTAATGCAGCAAGAGAAGCATATGTCAAGAGAATAGAACTGATAACCTAGAAAGAGAAATTCTCAAAAGAAGCTCTTGGAATATGACAAAGGGAGCATTAAAATCAATGGGTAGCTATTTACAATAGCCAGGAAGTGGAAGCAACCTAGATATCCATAGACAGACGAACAGATGAATGGATAAAAATGTTGTGGTATATATACACAATGGAATATTACTCAGTCATAAAAAGGAACCAAATTGAGTCAGTTGTAGTGATGTGGATGAACCCAGAGTTTGTCATACAGAGTGAAGTACATCAGAAAGAGAGAAACAAATATCATATATTGACACATATATGTGGAATCCAGAGAAACGGTACTGGTGAACCCATTTGTAAGGCAGGAATAGAGATGCAGGCATAGAGAATGGACATGTAGACACAGCAGAGAAGGAATGGTGGGGGATGAATTGAGAGACAGCACTGGCAATATATACAGCACCATGTGTAAAATAAGTAGCTAGTGGGAATCTGCTGTATAGCACAGGGAGCTCAGCTTGGTGCTCAGTGATGATTCAGAGGGGTGGGATAGTGGGGTGGATGGGAGGGAGGCTCAAAGGGAAAGGATCTATGTATACTTATCCCTGATTCACATCGTTGTACAGCAGAAACTAACACAACACCGTAAAGCAATTACACGTGCTCAGTCGCTCAGACATATCTGACTCTTTGCTGCAATGGATTATAGCCCACCAGGCTTCTCTGTGCATGGGATTCTCCAGGCAAAAATACTGGAGTAGATTGCCATTTTCTTCTCCAGGAGATCTTTCTGATATGGGGATGAAACCCGAGTCCCCTACATTGCAGGTTGATTCTTTGCCACTGAGCCACAGGGGAAGATTCTAAAGCAATTACACATCAATTTAAAAAAAATTTAATGAGGAAGATGGGCAATTCAATAAGCTAAATGTGTGCACGCTAAGTCGCTTCAGTTATGTCTGACTCTTTGTGACTACATGGGGTGTAGCCTGTCAGGCTTCTCTATTTTTCATGAAGTAATGGGACCAGATGCCATGATCTTAGTTTTCTGAATGTTGGGTTTTAAGCCAACTTTTTCACTCTCCTCTTAATCTTTGCTTTCTGCCATAAGGGTGGTGTTCAGAAGCCAAAAATTCAACTTTAGTTAAACACTAGAAAGTTGTATTAGTTTCCTAAGGCTGCTATAATAAAGTACCACTCACTGGAGGACTTAAAGCAACAGAAATGTATTGTCCCTCAATTCTGGTGGCTGGAAATCTTTGATCAAGGGATGGCCAAGACAGTGCTCCATCTGAAACCTGTAGGGGATCCCTCCTTGTCTCTTTCTGGCTTCTGGTGTTTTGCCAGCACTCTTTGATATTCTTTGCCTTTTAGATACATCCCTCCTATCCTCCATATTCACTGGGCATTCTCCTGTGTATCTCCATCTCATCTCTCGGTGAATGGTGACCATAGTTAACAATGCTCTATTGTGTATTTGGGGCTTCCCTGGTGGTTCAGTGATAAAGAATTCACCTGTTAACGTAGGAGATTGTGGTTTGATTCATGGATCAGGAAGATCCCCTAGAGGAGGAAATGGCAACCCACTCCAGTATTCTTGCCTGGGAAATTCCGTGGACAGAGGAGATTAAGTTCTTCTTTGCTTTCTGCCATAAGAATGGTGTTCAAAAACCAATGATTCAACTTTGGTTAAATACTAGAAAGTTGTATTAGTTTCCTAAGGCTGCTATAATAAAGTACCACGCACTGTAGCCAGGGCCTACAGTCCCTGGGCTCACAAAGAGTCAGACATGGCTGAGTGACACACAAAGGCTAAAAACATATTAGAGGAGCTAATAGGCTTCTTCTAATGAAAATGAATAGAATGTCTGGGCATTTGGTCATTCAAAATAAAAATGTTGTAATAATATACAGTCAGAAAAAGGATGCAAATACTACATTCTCACCAAGTTTAATAAACAGGGTGAACAATACAAAGAACCCATGAGATTTAAAGGTCAGTGGGAAACTTTCCGCCTCTTGGAACTATGTTATGATGATTTTGGCAAAGGGAGACGGAGGTTTCTAAGAATATTTGTGTTTGGATACTTATTTGGGAATCAGGGTTATTGATATCACGTTGTTCATGTTCAAGTTAATGGCCCAGTTGTTTGGAAGAGCCCAGTGGTCTATACTCATCAGCAAAGTGTCTATGGGCATTTACAGATGTGCCACAGTTTTTTAAAATGGATAGGCTTCTACAAAGCGGTCAAGCCATGTGTGGGCATGCTCAGTTGCACAGTCATGTCTGAGCCTTTGCAACCCCAAGGATTGCAACCTGGCAGGCTCCTGTGTCCATGAGATTCTCCAGGCAAGAATACTGGAGTGGGTTACCTTTTCCTCATCCAGGGGATCTTCCTGACTCAGGGATTGAACTTGGGTAACCTACAGTGCAGGCAGATTATTTACCACTGAGCCACCAGGAAGACCTATAGACTTGACTAAGTGCTGAGAAATATATAATATGGATAACCAGTAGTTATGTATGGATGTGAGAGTTGGACCATAAAGAAAGCTGAGTGCTGAAGAATTGATGCTTTTAACTGTGGTGCTGGAGGACTCTTGAGAGTTCCTTGGACTGCAAGGAGATCAAACCAGTCAGTCCTAAAGTAAATCAACTCTGAATGTTCATTGGAAGGACTGGTGCTGAAGCTGAAGCTCTAATACTTTGGACGCCTGATATGAAGAGATGACTCACTGGAAAAGACCCTAATGCTGGGAAAGATTGATGGCAAGAGCAGATGGGGACGACAGACAAGGAGATGGTTGGAAAGCATTGCTGACTCAATGAACATGAATTTGAGCAAATTCTGGGAGATAGTGAAGGACAGGGAAGCCTGGCATGCTGTAGTTCATGGGGGCACAAAGAGTCAGATGTGATTTAGTGATTGAACAACAACAATTACAAAAATACAGCCTTGGTTTCATCTGAATAGGCATAAATTTTAGATTCCTAATATTCAGATTAACTGAGTTTAACACAGATCAAAAGGGTACATTCTGAAAAGAAAGAAAACAGGAACTCAGGTGTTTGTTACAGTGCCATTCACAATAGTCAACAGTTAAATTCAAAGAGTCAAGTGTGGATACAACCCAAATGTCCATCAACAGATGAATAAGTAAATATTGTATATACACACAATGATGTTCAGTTCAGTTCAGTTCAGTCGCTCAGTTGTGTCCGACTCTTTGAGACCCCATGAATTGCAGCACGCCAGGCCTCCCTGTACATCACCAACTCCTGGAGTTCACTCAGACTCACGTCCACTGAGTCAGTGATGCCATCCAGACATCTCATCCTCTGTTGTCCCCTTCTCCTCCTGCCCCTGATCCCTCCCAGGATCAGAGTCTTTTCCAATGAGTCAACTCTTCGCATGAGGTGGCCAAAGTACTGGAGTTTCAGCTTTAGCATCGTTCCTTCCAAAGAAATCCCAGGGCTGATCTCCTTCAGAATGGACTGGTTGGATCTCCTTGCAGTCCAAGGGACTCTCAAGAGTCTTCTCCAACACCACAGTTCAAAAGCATCAATTCTTCGGCGCTCAGCCTTCTTCACAGTCCAACTCTCACATCCATACATGACGTTATTCAGCCTTAAAAAAGAGTGAAGTTCTCACATGTACTACAACACTCAAAGCCTTAAAAATCTTATGCTGAGTGAAATAAACCAGATACAAAAGTACAAATGTTATATGGTTCCAGTTATATAACATCAGTAGGCAAGTTCATAGAGACAGGAAGTAGTTAAGAGGCTAACGGGATGCAGAGGGAGGGAATGGAAAGCTACTGCTCATGGTTTCAGACTGTCTTTGGAGTGATGACGCAGTTTGGAAATAGATGCTAGAGATGGTTGCACAACACTGGAAATGTAAACTAATACCTCCAGATTGTACACTTAAAATGATTAAGATGGAAATTTTGTATCTTTTACCACAGTAAAAAATGAAAACAAAAAAAGGAACAGCCACAACTGTGATGACTAATACTCATCTTGTTTCTCACCACTGAGGTGATCAGACTTTATTTACTAAAGAGTAGAATATTACGAACTCTACGATAAATTATATTTTACTAAAATATGTCATATTTCATTATTTTTTACTCCTACTATCCACAATTCTAGGCTTCTTTGCAGAAGTAAAAATCTTGTATTACAGGCTTCTCAAAGCACCATAGAGTGAAAGTGAAAGTGAACTCAGTCAGTCGTGTCCGACTCTTAGTGACCCCATGGATTGCAGCCTACCAGGCTCCTCCATCCAAGGGATTTTCCAAGCAAGAGTACTGGAGTGGGGTGTCATTGCCTTCTATAACTCCTCAATAAAGGCAGTGCCAAGGAGCACAGTCATAAGGCTTTTATTTATTTTATTTGACTTGAAGTCACCAGAAAATCATGTAATAAGAAGCCATGTTATGAGTCAATTCTACCTCCACGACCCTAAAAGAAGCTGCTCAGTAAGGTAAGCACTTCATTTACCTCATCCCACCACGCAAACAAAGAAGCCACTCTTGTGAGTCAGTATACAGAGTCAGTATACAATGTCATCTATATTTTAAAAATACACTTTAATATCATATCTTAGAGGCATACATTTGGAGCTATGAATTTCTTGTGAAAATTTTTTCTCTTTATATTTCTTAGAATAGCAATAGGAAAATCAACTCTTGCCCTTTCTCTAGGAGCTGAAGAGGGAATACACTTGCAGGTAAAATAAATTGTCTCCCTTCTGCTGAAATGAAACTGTAATCTATGCACTCCGTGGCATATGCAAATAGCAGATTGAAACTTGGTCACAGAAAATCTTCTGTTCCCGACAACATCTGTTATAGTTGACAGATGCTCCAGTGCCAACATCACACCAAGTAAAGTGAGACTACAAGAAAGTCAAAATTTCCAGTGTTCCAGCTTCTTTTCTGAACAAAAACACCATGAACTTGGAAAGTAGGTTCTGAACTGAAAGAGCATATATAATGTTTGCACTTTGTCGATGTAGAAGCATCTGTGATTTCAGTGATTAAAATATCACATCCCTCACTCCCTGCTTTCTGACAGACAGAAAGTCTGGCTTCTTTAATTTTATATTTGAGTTCGTAACATTTCACAATGTTTTCATTTTCTCCCTATGATTATCAAAGTAAGAAATGGAATATCCGAAAAACGTGAAATGTTTATGCCCAATCATAAGAATATCACAAGGCTAATAAATGTACATGCAAAGAACATGAACAAGAAAATGGCTCAAGAAAATGCAAATAATAAACACACATAAGACTTTGATTTTTCTAGAATTAAATGAATGTGAGTTAATAAAAATGAGGTATAATATATGACATACACCTTAAAACATGATGCCAAAAACTAGTGATAGTACATTAGGTCTAGAGTACTGCTGTGTTGATTGCAGAGGAGAAGTACACTTATATATTCATTTTGCAAAGCCTTTTGGCATGTCAAAGGTCATTTTTAAAATGTAAAAAGACTTATTTTAGGAAAGTGTTGGTTAATTTTGTGATGATAAACAAGAACCAGCTGTTGATTTCCTCCACAAAATTCAATCCCGAAGAAACCAAAGAAAGAAAAGGAAAATATATATTCTAGAAGAAATATGTATAATATTATATCTGAAATGTATTAATTGTTCAAACTAAATACTGTCATGTTACAATTTGTTCATATTAGATGTTTGTAATGTTTCTGATAATCAATAAAAGAGATTCTTGATTAAAAAAAAAAAGATCACAAGCAAAAAAAATATAAAATAAAATATCCTATATGAAAAAAAAAAAAAAAAAAAAAACAACCCAGAAGCAACCCATTCAGAGCATTGAATGTATTGTGAGTTGTTTATAACAGGAAGATGAGTGGCTGTGGGCTATGAAGGAAAAGGATGGATTGATGCTGGGCTGAGTAGGCAGGCTGGATTTAAGTTTCATTTTTGGGGGGAAATATCATGTATTAATAGTGAAAGTGAAAGTTGCTCAGTTGTGTCTTACTGTTTGTGACCCCATGGACCATACAGTTCATGGAATTCTTCAGGCCAGAATATTGGAATGGGTAGCATTTCCCTTCTCCAGGAGATCTTCCCAACCCAGGGATCAAACCCAGGTCTCCCATATTGCAGGCAGATTCTTTACCAGCTGAGCCACAAGGGAAGCTCAAGAATCCTGGAGTGGGTAACCTATCCTTTGTCCGGCGGATCTTCCCCACCCAGGAGTTGAACTGGGGTCTTCTGCATTCCAGGGTTCTTTACCAACCAAGCTATAGCATACAAATAAGCGTACAGCTCAGCAATGATTATGAATACAACCCCTTCCAGTTCAAGAGAGAGAATATTACTAAGGTGAAGAGGATCAAAACCAAAATTTGACACGTTGACATGAGGATTATTTTGAGCTGAAGGTAACTGAGAATCAACACATGCAGGGAGAATTCTCCGCCTTCCCCTTATGTACCTGAAAACAGGTTATAAATTTCCCTTAGTGAAGATGTCCATCCCCCTCTACCCTCCTTTCAGCTCCCATCCCCAGGACAAGAAGACTGCTCATCACTAGAGACTGACGTTTTCATTGTTGCTTAGTCGCCAAGTCGTGTCAGACTCTTTTGCGACCCCATGGACTATAGCCCGCCAGGCTCCTGTGTCTATGGGATTTCCCAGGCAAGAATACTGTAGTGAGTTGCCATTTCCTTCTCCAGGGGATCTTCACAAACCAGGGATCAAACCCACATCTCTGGCATTGGCAGGTGGATTCTTTACCACTAAGTCACCAAGGATGCTCTGGAGACCGAGAACTGACCCCAAAATGAGCTTGCACAAACAGATCTGATTAAAATAAGACTTTATGGTCCAGGCTTCCCAGGTGGTGCTGCGGGTTCACTCCCTGGGTTGGGAAGATCCCCTGAAGAAGGGCAGGACAGACCACTCCAGTACTCTTGCCTGGAGAGTCCCATGGACAGAGGAGCCTGGCAGGCTATAGTCCATGTGGTTGCAATGAGGCTGAAGTGACCTATCACACAGCACATTGTCCTTTAGTTCCTCATGTATTTCTTAGTAACTTCCGCATGATTCATTATTGCCTGAAGCCCGAAACTCCTTTCCTTATGTGGACACGGTGTGGGAAGGAAAGGGTGGGATGAACTGAGAGACTAACATTGACCTCTGTTGTGTGTAAAAGAGACAGCCTGTGGGAAGCTGCTGTACAGCACACAGAGCTCAGTCCAGTGCTCTGTGCTGACCTACAACAGTGGGATGGGGGTGGTGGGCACGGGAGGGAGTTTCAAGAGGCCCATGTATACATACAGCTGATTCACATTTTTGTACAGCAGAAACTAACACAACATTGTAAAGCAATTGTACTAAAAAAGATGGTGTAGAAGCTCCCCAGTCCAATCACTTCTTTGAGTTTCACTTCTTTCCTATGAACTCCGGTGTACACAAATATTAAAATTGTGTACCTCTTCTACTGCTTAAAAAAGAGAAAGAGACACAGAGAGAATATTATGAGCATCAATATCAAGACAGGGAACATTGCCATCTCAACATCCAGAAACCTCCCCCTCCTGCTGCAACCCAGTGTGCTTGTGTTGTTCAAGCTGTTTTAGAAAAGGAGAGGACAGAAGGTAAAAAAAAGAATTTTTTCCTTATTTAGATAAAAAAAAAAAAATTCCCCAGAAAGGACAACAGATAGGTTTTGGCTATTTTTGAACTTCAGATAAGCAGAGTCATACTCTTTTGTATCTGGCATGTGTAGCTCAAAATCACAATGGACAGATTCAGTCATTTTATGGCATGTAATACAGTACTTTGTTAATATTAATTTGTACTATTTAATATTTTATTATTACATTGTATTTATACAGGCTTCCCTGGTGGCTCAGACAGTAAAGAATTAGCCTGCAATGCAGGAGACCTGGGTTCAATCCCTAAGTCAGAAAGATCCCCTGGAGAAGGGAATGGCAACCCACTCCAGTATTCTTGCCTGGAAAATCTCATGGACAGAGGAGCCTGGTGGGCTACAGTCCATGAGGTCGCAAAGAGTTAGATGTATGCCTATGGTACTTATTATTTTATTGAATATAGCAGCAGTTTATGAACTACTGAAGGCAATGGCACCCCACCCCAGTACTTTTGCCTGGAAAATCCCGTGGACGGAGGATCCTGATAGGCTCCAGTCCACGGGGTCGCTGAGAGTCGGACACGACTGAGCGACTTCACTTTCACTTTTCACTTTCATGCAATGGAGAAGGAAATGGCAACCCACTCCAGTGTTCTTGCCTGGAGAATCCCAGGGACGGGGGAGCCTGGTGAGCTTCTGTCTATGGGGTCGCACAGAGTTGGACACGACTGAAGTGACTTAGCAGCAGCAGCAGCATATAGTGTTTTGTTGTATGTATACTTAAAATCTTTCAAAATCATACTCTTATTGGGCATTTGCGTTGTTCCAAGGTTTTGTTATTATAAAATAAAAGCTGATAAAAATTTCTTGTAATACTTTTCAGTGCAAATACACATTTATTATATTGAATCTATATGTGAGTGTTATAATTCTTGTCTTCTTAAGGAGAAAACAGTGATAAATTTAAGAAATCACAAAAAAATAATAAAACAAAAAAGTCATACAAACTTACTTTTTTTCTAATCCACATACTTACACTGAACCATAGAAACCTTGGTCGCTCAAATATGAAAAAAGAGCAGAAAGAATATACAAAGGCGATGTTCACATCAGAAGATGTCAGAATGGACATGTGCCTCCTTCCACTGCCATATTGCTACAGTTCGAAATGAGTTAAGTGCCCTACAGTTTAATGAAGTGATTAGACATTGTATATTTATATTCACATTAAGTGTCCCCACACTATAACAATAACCATTTTCCCATATGATGAGAATAATCCATTAACAGTAGAAATAGGGGAAATGGCAACCTATTCCCTCCTGGGTTGAACAAAGACATCAGGTTGCCTTTCTCTGGACTGCTTCAAGGCATTTTATTCATTCATTAATAGTAATAAAAATTCATGAATACTCATTCACCCAAATTCAGGTTACTTGCAGACACCTAGTCCTATATGTTCCTAGCCAGGGAGGGATGGTTCCCCAGAGAAAAATCAGGATGCCATTAACAGGGGAAGAGAGAACTGACTTGGAACAGATATGAAACACAGGTGTCTGCCAGAGTTAGTCATTTAAAGACAAACACAAGACACCAAATAGTTAAATTTATAGACACAGTTAAACACTAATTGTGAAACATCAAATCACAAGAAAAAAGAATAAAATAAACAGTATTTGTAAATTTTTGAAGGGAGATTCTGAGCTTCAAATTGATAGGGCAATCCAGGAAAGAAAGATGGATAGATAACACTTCCAAATTTTCATTTTCTGTATTCAAAATGATTGTAGCCGCATTTTGCTGCAGTTGTTCATCTATATTTTTCCTGATTTTGATATTTTTGACATATAAAAATTTTTGCATTTTTATTTAATCAAATATGTAAGTTTTATGGCTTCTATTGATTTCATACTTGAAAAACCTATCACTATACACAGTTTAGGCTAAACATTTCCAACAAATTTTACAATAATGTATGAAACAATATAATGGAAAAATACAGGAGGGATTAAAAATATGGTAAAATGATATATATTATTTATCCACTATACACTCATTCATTTTTTGAAAAATACTTCTTTGCATGTATTGAATGTGAGTTAAGCACCGTTCCAGGCATTGGGTGTAAAGCAGTACCTAAAATTAATGAAAACATTCCATTCACAGAGCCACCATTCTAGGGGAAGAGACAGATAATAAAGAAAATAAATTTTCAAAGTAAATAATATGTTGGATAGTGGTAAAAACAAGGGATAAAAATAAAGAAGGGATGTCATATTGTGAAAGTGAAATTTGAACAAAAATCTAAGTGAAGTGAAGGAGCAAGGCATAATTGTAGCTGGGCAAGAA
Organism: Tragelaphus eurycerus; assembly: GCA_935064755.1. NCBI lineage: Eukaryota > Metazoa > Chordata > Mammalia > Artiodactyla > Bovidae > Tragelaphus > Tragelaphus eurycerus. The sequence continues at coordinate 27,700,372 of CAKXYN010000023.1, forward strand.
TATTCCAGGCATAAGACAGTGCACTTGAGTTGCCTGCATGTCTAATATATTTGAAGACAGAAAACAGAAAAAATTGATAATAATAAAGCAAAATTTAAAACTAGTTTTAAAAATTTAGTGAAAAGAATAGGGCATATGTTTGTGAAGAGTGTGCTCACAAGCATGTACACATATGTACATATAGAAAAAGCCTTATTGGAAAAACAAAAAATGATTAAAAGTAGGATTAAGGGTGATTTTTGTTCAATTTTTACTTTTTGTTGTTTTAATTTTTTCTAACAACTGTCTTTCACACTAGAATTTTTAAAACTCACCAGATAGGGATGGATTGAGCACCTGGAAGAAATGTACAATTATAAAATGAAGATAATAAAACCACCCACTTGATATTAAATATCAAATTTTATGAATACATGTAAACTCATGCCAAGTTCTTGGTCTTATACAGCAAGTGATGAACAGAGAACCCCATCAATAAAATCATTTTCACTCTCTTCCCAGAAGAATTGCTCAGCCAACAAATACCCAGACAGGAAACTTACTGTCTCATAGTGAGAACATCAGCCTTGTGCTTAATTTAATTTATGACTTCACAGCAACTCACCAAAATTTGAGATAATGTCTTCACATTCTTTATTAGTTTACTGAAACATCTAAACAGGCACAGTTGAGCCCTTAGCAGATGGCAAGCTTCAGTCCCTGAAATGGGATTATAGTTCTTTCTTGGCCAGGAGCTGACAGATGTGTATCATCACATGCCTCCAGGGCAAAGACTGGATGCTCAGAGTTTACAGGGGAACAATTGGGTTTAAAGAGTGCATTCCAGTTCTGCCAGCTAAATCAATATGTGACAACTGACAGCTGGAACTATCAAGTCATGGTGGGTCTGGAAATTGCTCTTAACCTTTGCCTTCATTTGCAGACTGCCAACTCTGGAGAGAAACATCCAAAATGTGAGTGGATCAAATGGAATACTGCACAGTGACATTCTGATTAGGCTGCTATTTTTATAGATGGGTTACAGGGTCATTAGATCTTAAGCTGAACTGCTTTCTCTTTATATTGTATTCCCAGCATGTTACCTAGAACAGAATAGGTAAAAAGACCTACTGTGTGATGAGAATTGGTCTTCCACATGATGAATGCCCTCAGGTAGCACAGACTTGTCTACAGAGAGGCCTGTATGTGCTGGACAGTCTAGAAGGTCAGTGAACATTGAGCCAAAGCCTAACTTCCAGTTTGTATTGAGCTAGGATTAGACTGAATAGGTGTTTTTTTTCCCTTAGTTGTGCAAATCAGCTCAATTCAACCTGGAATTCCATCACCCTCCCAGGTTCCTGGGACTCAACCAAGTTTTCAGTGGCACATGTATAGCAGATATTTTCTTCTTCTAGGTCCGTTTTTTTTTTTAAATTATAATTGGTAATATCTTAATTATTTCTGTTAGTTTTATGTATCTGTTAGGGTAACATAACTGCCATAACTTGCAGTGATTAATACTTTCAAAAGATTATGTTTAGTTCAAGTTTACAAGGCAATATGGAGGTTCCTAGTCTGTAGATGGATTTCCTCTTCCAGATTTCCTCCCCCTAGCAATTTGGGAACTCAATCCTGAATATTCACTGGAAGGACTGATGTTGAAGCTGAAGCTCCAATCCTCTGGCCTCCTGATGCAAACAGCTGACTCACTGGAAAAGACTCTAATGCTGGAAAAGGAGAAGGGGTGGTAGAGGGTGAGATGGTTACATAGCGTCACAGACTCAATAGACTTGAATTTGAGCAAATTTGGGGAAACAGTGAAGGACAGGGAAGCCTGGCATGCTGCAGTCCATGAGGTCACAAAGAATTGGACACAACTTAGTGACTGAACAACAGGAGCAAGCAGTTTGGGTCTTAGGCTTCTGCCAACTTGTTTATCTGTCAGCTGCTGAGGCCCCCAGAACCATTTGCATCCAACCTGTTAGAGGAAGACAGGAGAATAAAAATGCTCTTGATGGATTCTTAGAAACTCTAAGCTGAAACCTATTCCTCCTAGTCCCATTTTAGGCAAAATGAGCCATACAGCCATCTTTGGGTTACAAGTGGGATCAGGACATGTTGCTTTTTGTTTAGCAGTTTGTCATTTGGCATCTTCTGGAAGGTGAAGCATGACTGGTGAACAATTAATCATCTCTGCCAGAGTGACTTGAATCAGATTCTTTTCAGCATCCAGAAGTCTTTGGAAGATGGCATGTCAGAGTTCCAATCTATTTCCTTCTAGGGACAGAACTTTGTGGAGGTAGAGATCGAAGGGGAAACAATGACCGATGACTTCCTCCCAACCATCTGGAGTCCTAGAGCTACTGCGGCTGGACCTGCAGTTCATCAGCTCACACAACTAGGGGAGGATCTATGGCTAACTCCCTTAGATCAGATCAGATCAGATCAGTCGCTCAGTCGTGTCCGACTCTTTGCGACCCCATGAACCACAGCACGCCAGGCCTCCCTGTCCATCACCAGCTCCCGGAGGTCACTCAGACTCACACCCATCAAGTCAGTGATGCCATCCAGCCATCTCATCCTCTGTCGTCCCTTTCTCCTCCTGCCCTCAATCCCTCCCAGCATCAGAGTCTTCTCCAATGAGTCAACTCTTCGCATGAGGTGGCCAAAATACTGGAGTTTCAGCTTTAGCATCATCATTCCTTCCAAAGAAATTCCAGGATTGATCTCCTTCAGAATGGACTGGTTGGATCTTCCTGCAGTCCAAGGGACTCTCAAGAGTCTTCTCCAACACCACAGTTCAAAAGCATCAATTCTTCGGCGCTCAGCCTTCTTCACAGTCCAGCTACTTCAGTATTCTTGCCTTGAGAACCCCATGAACAGTATGAAAAGACTCCCTTAGACAGCACCTATTTAAAAACAATAGGCTCTTCACTCTAGGTGGCCTTCCCCCATCGTTTTCCTTTGTAGCTATTTCTTAACTAGCAATGGACTTATTTCACTGAGGCAGCCTCAAACACTGGAAAGAGCATGGGCTTTGCAATCAAACAAGGACAGGAATAACTATTTGGTTTTGAATTCCTGTTCTATTGCTTATGAGGATAGGATTTTGGGTGATTAAATGAAACTGAGCCTTGGCTTCTCCGTCTTCCAAACGCTAATACATCTGATCTCAAAGAAACTGACGTGTATTTGGCACTTGGTAAATGGTCTCTGTTTTCTCTTCAGGATAACAATTATAGGAAGTTATTCAAAAGCTGAACATTAGTAAGGTAAGCTTTGAAGATATTCTTTTGGTGATGAGTATACCAAATGTCATTACAGGGCTCATGATAATTTCACAGAAAATATAGACATTTTTGTAACTTTTTCAGAGGAAAAGAATATCTTTAAGGCCTACCTTGTGCTATGTGCTAAGTCGCTTCAGTTGTGTCCAACTCTCTGCGACCCCGTGGACTGTAGCCTGCCAGGCTCTTCTGTCTATGGGATTCTCCAGGCAAGAATACTGGAATGGGTTGCCATGCTCTCCTCCAGGGGATCTTCCTGACCCAGAGATCAAACTGCCATCTCTTATGTCTCCTGAATTGGCAGGCAGGTTCTCTATCACTAACACCAATCTGGAAAGCCCAAAAGCCTACCTTGGCTCTCTTTAAAGTATTTTTGGAAAACTGTTTGAAGGGCCAAAAAGATGGAGCAACCAAAAATAAGAATAAAAATGGATATTCTCCAACTAAGAATAATAGTGCCTTCAGATGCCTATTTCTTCATAGATGGTGATAGAGATCTGCTCCCTAGGCAGGGTAGACAGTGACTTGCACTTTTCCATGGGATAATGTCCAGTTGTCTTGGTTACTATTCCTAGGGGCATAGATTCCTGGATTGCACAAGGGGCTCTTAAGTATTGTTCTGAGGGGATCATTTACTCTCTTATTTATTCGGGTTAACATCTTAAGGAAAATTACATCAAGTATCTTTTCTAACCACAATGGAAGTGGCATTGTTCTTGCTCAGTTGTGTCCGACTCTACAACCCCAAGGACTATAGCACACCAGGCTTCCCTCTCCTTCACAGTTTCCTGGTGTTTACTCAGATTCAGGTCCACTGAGTCAGTGATGCTATCTAACCATCCTGTCCTCAGTTGCTCCCTTCTCCTTTTGATTTCCATATTTCCTAGCATCAGGGTGTTTTCCAATGAATCAGCTCTTCGCATCAGCTGGCCAAAGTATTGGAGCTTCAGCTCCAGCATCAGTGCTTCCAATAATTATTCAGGACTGATCTCCTTTAGTATGGACTGGTTGGATCTCCTTGTAGTCCAAGGGACTCTCAAGAGTCTTCTCCATCACCACGATTTGAAAGCATCAATTCTTTGATACTCAGCCTTTTTTTTATGGTCCGACTCTCACATCCATACACGACTACTAGAAAAACCATAGCTTTGACTATATGGACCTTTGTCATCAAAGTGATGTCTCTGCTTCTCAAACCATAGTGATATGTATGAAATGAGAAATACATAACAAGAAGTAAGCTGGGAATTTTGTAAATCAGTGGAAATGAAATAACACACTCTGAAATAATCAAGGAAAATATAAAAGAACAATAAAAAGTATCTTGAAACAAAAGAAAATGAAACCACAACATACAAAAATCTATGAGATGGCAGTGAAAGCTTCTAAGAGGGATGTTTGTTGTTGGAGGAGGTCATCAAGAGGCCACAGCCACCTGCTGATCCATAGCTGGACCCTAACAATGGAAAGGTTCTCACCACCTCTTCTGTCCTTGAAATGTACATCTTGCCCACTGTTTCCATGGCTGGAACCATATTCAAGGAAGGACATAGCTTTCCTTGAGAGATAAATGTGTAATTTCAACCATCTGGATGGTATATGCGACTGGACGCAGTTCACTAAAGATTTAAGCCTTAAACTTCACATCATTTATTCAGCATTTATTTTATTTATCTGATACTATTCTAAGAACACAAAAATTAAAATGAATTACATATCTCTTCTTTCTTGGAAAAGACCTCCTTGTCTGGTAAGTATAAAACATTGTTGTGGTTTAGTTGCTAATTCACGTCTGATTCTTTGTGACCCTATGGACTAAAGCCCACCAGGCTCTTCTGTCCATGGAATTCTCCAGGCAAGAATACTGGAGGGGGTTACTATTTCCTTTTCCAGGGGATCTTCCCAACTCAGGGATTGAACTCATGTCTCTTGCAGGTGAATTCATTTCAGTGAGCCACCAGGGAAACCCAATTTAGTCCTTGCTGCTGCTACTGCTGCTAAGTCGCTTCAGCAGTGTCCAACTCTGTGCGACCCCATAGACGGCAGCCCACTGGGCTCCCTTGTCCCTGGGATTCTCCAGGCAAGAACACTGGAATGGGTTGCCATTTCCTCCTCCAATGCATGAAAGTGAAAAGTGAAAGGGAAGTTACTCAGTCGTGTCCGACTCTTAGCGACCCCCTGGACTGCAGCCTACCAGGCTCCTCCATCCATGGGATTTTCCAGGCAAGAGTACTCGAGTGGGGTGCCATTGCCTTCTCCAAATTTAGTCCTTAAATATCTGCAATTTGTGGGGGAAAAAAAGTACAAACTATGATGAGAATAATGAAACAACTGATACCAGGAACCATCTTCCTGAAGATTATAAATACAATTTGAAAATTCTGGAGTGAATAGTATGATACATTCTATGCTTTTATTTCCTAGCCAACTGTGTAAATGTTGCATTTGGCAAGGAGATATTAAAAAGTTCTGCAGACTCTTCAGTAGAAGACATAGGCAATTTTAATCAGAGTTTGACATTAACACTCATTCATTTGCATGCCAGAGTGCAGTTTCACCTCTATATAAACACCAGATTATTGTTTTCGCAACAGCTTGGAAGTCACCAGGTGGAAGAATAAGCAGCACTTTCAGCCTCAGAAACAATGAAAAGGGTAAATGAACTTTGTGTGAATCTTCCAGCTCTCATGATATTTTCTCTGGCCTCCTCCCCAGGATGCTTTATCCAAAAAAGAAAGAAAAGAAAAAAAAAAGGAAACCAATTCTCACACCTACCTCATGTATATTGGAATCAGAGTACTGAAAATCGAGGAAATTTGTTTTTCATATGGTTGAGTGACATATCAATGAAATAAAAATGTTTGTGTTATACAATTTCAGAAAATTCTTAATGGATAAACATTCTTAAATGGATAAATTAGTTTTGCAGACTTAAAACAAATAATACTCTGTGTATTTACCATATTATATTTTATGTGTACCAAAAAAACCCAAGAAATTGACAAGTATATTCAGTATAAATATGAATATGATTAAATATCAATGTTTTAATGTTAATACTGGTGTTTCATAATAGTCTTATTTCAAAAGAAAATATCATTTAATACTTAGGAAATATGTAGAAGAGTATAAAATGATCAGTATGTTTAACTCATTGTAGACATCTGAAAGCAAGCTTTTAACTATTCAATTAAATTAGGATGTGTAATATGTTAACAATTTTTATATGCTACATTTCTCTATTTTACAAAGGAAAATATTTCAATTTGCATTTTATGAGCTAGTATTATATTTTAAAATGGAAATATAATGTAAAGAATTACTTAGGGAGAACCTATTTTAAAATTCAAAGATTTAAGCATCCTTATTTTTACAGAAGTTGATTTAAATTTCAATGGACAAAGAGATGTCCAAAATTTTATGAAAAGTGCTTTCTTTCCCATTTCAGGAAATGAAAATTTCTAGTAATTTTATCTTATACAATAATGCAAATTTTTGAAAGATGAACACCATGCTGGGGAGTCATGTGAGGAATATCAAACTCTTTCTGAATATGTAAAAAACTATAATTCCACATAGTTATTAAAATGTGAGCAACTTCTATTTTCTTTGTATGTTCTCTTGCTGTATAACCAGTCACCCAGAAATTTAACAGCTTCATTTTATTATGCTTATGGGTTTGGAATTTCAGGAATTTAGCAAAGACCAACATGAAATGTTGGCTTTCCTTTGTTGCATACTATCTCAGGCTCAGATTGGAAGAGTGGGAAGCTGGAGGAAATTCAGTAACTTGGGTTCCAGCGCACTGTGAATCTGGACAAAATGCTCTATATAAATATAGTGCTCTGGGCTTCCGTCCTGGTCCAGTGGTTGAGAATCCACCTTGCAATGCAGAGGACACTGCATCAATCCCGGGTCCTAGAAGAGCCTACATGCTGTGGAGCAACTAAGCCTGTGTGCTGCATCTACTGAGCCTGCAGGCTGGAGCCCGTGCTCCACAAGAGAAGCCACCATGACAAGAAGCCCATGCACCACAACTAGAACGTAATCCCCGCTCACTGCAACTAGAGAAAAGCCCACGGGCAGTAACAAAGACCCAGCACAGCCAAAAATAAATGAATAAAGAGCTCTTTAAAAGGTAAATACAATCTTCTAATCCATAAAGCTAAAATCCTGGTGGTGGCTCAGACAGTAGAGAATCTGCCTGCAGTGCAAGAGATCTGGGTTTGATTCCTGGGTCAGGAAGATCCCCTGGAGAAGGAAATGGCAGCCCACTCTAGTATTCTTGCCTGGAGAATTTCATGGACAGAGAAGCCTGGCAGAATATAGTCCAGGAGGTCACAAAGAGTTGGACATCACTAAGCGAAATCCATAAGACTAAGAAAATAATGCACAGTTTTTTTTTCAGGGTTGTGTGTAACACATATATGTATGGATGTGTGCCTGTATACTTAAAGATTTGTGCACGCATATATATCTCTATGCTTACATCAACTCACATTTCCTAAAGTAAACGAAATTGGTCACCTAGCCTTATTTGGTAGGAAAATTTAATTTTCATACCAACAGGAATTCATCTACTTACAAAAGCACTCTAAGTGTATATAAACAAAGGGAAATTTCCTTTGTAAGTCTGCATGGGGGGCAATACAAGACAATGATTGAAAGACTTGGCTGTGGAGCAGAATGCTTAGATTCAAAGGTTGACCCCACAAATTAATGTCGGCAGGGCTTTAGGTAAGTTACTTAACTTGTCTGCACTGTAATCTTCATAATATGTAAAATTGATATTTAATTAATATAATTTTTAATTTAATATTTAGTACATACATCACAAATGTGGTAAATAAATGAGTTAGCACAGGCAGAGTCTTAGAAGAGTAAAAGACATATGGTATGCTAGTAAATGTGGAAACAACCCAGGCTTTATAAAGTAGCTGTAAGACTTACAGCAGAGTGACTATGAAATATGAGGTGGTAAGAAGTAAGGCGATCATCTCATACTGATGGCACAAAAGGCTGCCAATACTGAAATGCTTTTACTGATGGTTAAAAATGCAGTTTCCAGTAGAGCTTTCATAAAATCAAAGAATATTGATACAATCTGCCTAGCTAAAACGTGAATTTTTAACTCAATCAAAATTGCGTGCATGTGTGTTAAGTTGCTTCAGTAATGTCTGACTCCTTGCAACCCTATGGACTGTAGCCCACCAGGCTCCTCTGTCCATGGAATTCTCCAGCAAGAATACTGGAGTGGGTTGCCATACTCCTCCTCCAGGGAATCTTCCCAACACAGCGACTACACCGGAGTCTCTTTTGTCTCCTGCATTGGCAGGAAGATTCTTTACCACTAGCGCCACCTGGGAAGCTCCTCAATCAAAATTGTTCTCTTGCAAAAAGTACATCTCTTTTCAAAACTGTGGTTCTTCACATCGAACATTTCCTATGTGAGAATTTGGAAAGCATAGTGGTTGGTAACGTGTACAGAAAAAAATATCTTCCACTCTGGAAGAAAATAAAAAATTTCCTGCCATGAGACCTAGCAAAGTGAACACTGGAAGGAACGTAAATGAAAGAGCCATCCATACCCAAGGAACCCCATTCCCATGATCCTGGCTCTTCAGCACGTAGGAATGACAAGCCAGAGATGTGGGGCTCCAGGAAGTAATCTTGAACAGTTGGCAGGAGAGCCAGAAATACCTCATTTTTGTGCACATATGCGAAGGTGCTCTTGGTCTGTGTCAGAATTTCAGCAGTGGCTTTATCAGACTCTGAATTTGATCCACTTTCTTATAATATCCAAGACAGAAAGAAAGCAACCATCTGTTGGATCACCAAGGTAGAAGTCACATTATAATGCGAGAAATTAACCAGAAGGTCTGAGTCAGTGGGACCATTGCTGTGGTTCTGTCATGAGCAGAAAATAAACTCTGACGAATATGTTCCATCTTTAGGATAACAGTCAGTCTACCTCAGCCCAAGTATGCTTACTTCAGCCTGTAGACTTAATAAAATTGTGAAGTCTTTTCTGTGGCAATGTCTGAAATTGATTGGTGCCAAGTCAGTGTCAGAGCAAGAGATGCTGCTCATTTTAACCGAAGTGCTTGGTGTCACCATGAAAATTGAGCCGTCACTCATCTGAGCCCTGCTTTGGGAAAAACATGCAATGGTTGTGTTCCCTCATGTATACCTACAAAGTGAAAGTGAGAGTGAGAGTGCTCAGTCATTTCTGACTCTTTGCAACCCCATGGACCAGTAGCCCACCAGGCTCCTCCATCCATAAAATTCTCCAGGCAAGAATACTGGAGTGAGTTGTTATTTTCTTCTCCAGGTTGTTATTTCCTTCTTCCCAACCCAGGGATTGAACCTGGGTCTCCCACATTGCAGACAGGCTCTTTACCATCTGAGCCACCAGGGAAGCCCTACATCTACAAATGGGTGTCCAAATGAGAATAAGGTACGAGTACAGCATGTAGAAGAGATATTTTATGATACAATAAGCCAAACACAGGTGTGGATTCCAACAGTCAAAAGAGGGCTGTGAGTACAGAAATGGAAACATTGATTATCTTCTCCTTCTCTTCTTACCACATACCTTTGTTCTGGCTCCCTGTGCTCATAAAACATGGCAGAAAGCTTTACCCCCCTTTCCTATAGCGCTTAAGTCCTCAATATTCTTCAAGGCTCATTTCTTCTATCTATGAATGAAGGCTTTACTGAATGTCTCACCTCTACTCACCCATGATATTTAGAACTTTAAACAGTGCTGGCTGCCTTCAGTATACATTTACAAATTGATTATATTCTATATTTTGATCATCTCAAATACTACCGATTTCTGAAAATATCCTCTAACTTAACTACCTCAGAAACAAGCACCTATCCTCTGTCTTCTCCTAGTCAATAGTGATTGGTTTTTTTGTTTGTTTTCTGATAGCAGTTACTGCTCTGCACTGCAATAATCCTGTGAGTTCCCTCAAGGGATTAGAAAATGCCTTTCTCTTACTGTATCCCCACCATCTAGCAGAACCTTGCACAGAATCGCTGCTCCCTAAGTGTTTGCTGAATGAGTAGTCCTTTCCCAGACTCTCGCAGCCCTAAAGATGAGTAGGGGCAAAAGAGCTGTCAAATAAAAAACAAATTTAGATTTAAGTTGGTGTTCAGTCACTCAGTTGTGTCCAACTCTGCAACTCCATGGACTGAAGAACACCAGGCTTCTCTGTCCTTTATCTCCTGGAGTTTGTTCAGACCCATGTCCATTGACTTGGTGGTGCCATCCCACTATCTCATCCTCTGTCGTACCCTTCTCCTCCTGCCCTCAATCTTTCCCAGCATCAGGGTCTTTTCCAATGAATCAGCTCTTTGCATCAGGTGGCCAAAGTATTGGAGCTTCAGCTTCAGCATCAGTGCTTCCAAATTCAGGACTGATTTCCTTTAGGATGGACTGGTTTGATCTCCTTGTTGTCCAAGGGACTCTCAAAAGTCTTCTCCAACACCACAGTTCAAAAGCATAAATTCTTTGGCACTCAGCCTTTATGATCCAACTCTTATATCCATACATGACTACTGGAAAAACCATAGCTTTAACTTGATGGACCTTTGTCAGCAAAATGATGTCTCTGCTTCAGAAGGATCATAAAATTTGTAAGTGACTAAAAGGTCAGGCAAAAAAGGCTTTTCTTTAAAGAAAAGGAATAAACAAGGCAAGAAACACTCAAGGTGAGAAAGTGAGATGAGCATTGATCTGCTCTGAAACTTGGTGTTTTTTTTCTAGGGTCAACAGTTTCTGGAGGAGTTGTTAAGGTTGAGTTGTTCTGGGTCATGTTTGCTCAAGGATGGGGTAAGAAGAGGAGCTTAACTAAAATTTGCTCAAGTCACGTTAGCATATATTTCATCTAGATTGGTCAGTGGTTACAAACAATTCAGATAATAATTTATAAGACAAAGAGCAAATTTGGAGTGTCTTTGTTTGGTCCAGCCATATTTAATGAAGGAGGGCATCTGCTTGTTTTATTTATGTCATATGGGTAAGGGTGCCTGCCCTACCTGCTCAGTTGCTTCAGTCCTGTCCAACTCTTTGTGACCCTATAGACTGTAGCCCACCATGTTCCTACATCCATGGGATTATCCAGGCAAGAATAGTGGAGTGGGTTCCTGTACCCTCCCCCAGGGGATCTTCCCAACCCAGAGATGGAGCCACCATCTCCTGCATTGCAGGTGGATTCTTTACTGCTGAGGCACTAGGGAAGCCCCATGGTAAGGGTAGTTTTTGGCATTAAACCATTTCTTGGAAGCCTGGGGAGATTTCCTACCTGTTAGCAGTTTCCAGGAGCAGTCAGGTAAAATTTAATACTGTCCTAAAGTGATTATTTGACTTCAAGGTCACAACAGCTCTTACCATTTGCCAGGCATTGTGCTTACTTTATCTCTGACTTTTATGTGGTTAAGCTTATAATTGGGGAACAACTTTCCAGAAAGAAGGAAAAGCAAGAGTGAAGGTCCTTAGGCAAGAAAGAGCAACGAATCATTTGGGAAGAGAAATAAGTCTAGTCAAATGGAATATTAAGAAAAAAACTAAACTAAAAGATTAAGAAAAATATTATATGATCTCTGAGTGAAGAAGGTATTTAAAGATGAAATTGGAAACTAATTGAAGAAAAGAGCTGGTTTTGACTCTAGGACATACAGAGACTTCTATAAATCAAAGAATGTCTGTGCATCAAATCTTTGCTCCTTGTTTTGCTTTGAGTTCCTGGAGACCAATTTCTATGAATCAGGACCCTGGGCTCCCACTGCCTTCTGGCTTCTGGACTATACTGGCCTGTGCATGGCGTCAGCAGGTCAGAAGAATCCTCTTCCACGGTTCCAGGTTGGACTCCAGTAACACTGTTCCCTCCTATTGCCTTTCCAGGCCTAGAGAGGGTAACAGCTCCCTGCTGGTAATTCTTGGGTGTTTCATTATTCCTCGTCTGGTCCCTTAACCAGGCCCATAGCTTTGTAAACTCTTTTAAATTAAACCCTTTGGTTATGCCATCTGTTTTCTGCAGTAGTCTGGATTGAAATATCACAACCAAAACAGTAAGTGACAAAGGGAAAGAAAATGCTCTAACCTGCAAAACAAAAGAGCTTTTACCAATTTCACAAGCATCAAATGACATACTCCTTAAAACTATTAAGAAAATTAACAATGAATAACTCAGTAAAGATGAACAAGTGGCCACAACATTAAAAAATATGAATGTCACTAGATAACTATGCAATAGATACTTGGATGCTTATAGGCAGAATTTTATTTTATGTCAGTTTCTGTATTTCTTGAATTTCCTACTAAGAATAGCTTTTGTGCTCAATCACTCAGTTATGTCCTACTCTTTTGTGATCCCACGGACTGTAGTACACCAGGCTCCTCTGTCCATGGGATTCTGTAGGCCAGAATACTGGAGTGGGTTGCCATTTCCTCCTCCAGGGGATCTTCCTGACCCAGGGATCAAACCTGCATCTCCTGCATCTCCTGCATTGGCAGGCGGATTCTTTACCTATTGAGCCACCTGGGAAGAAGAATAGCTATTATAGGGAAATTAACATTTTTTCGTAACCTAGTAGGTTCCTGGGGAAGGCAATGGCACCCCACCCCAGTACTTTTGCCTGGAGGAGCCTGGTGGGCTCCAGTCCATGGGGTCGCTGGGAGTCGGACACGGCTGAGCGACTTCACTTTCACTTTTCATTTGCATGCATTGGAGAAGGAAATGGCAACCCACTCCAGTGTTCTTGCCTGGAGAATCCCAGGGACGGGAGAGCCTGGTGGGCTTCTGTCTATGGGGTCACACAGAGTCAGACACGACTGAAGCGACTTAGAGCAGCAGCAGCAGCAGCAGCAGCAGCAGCAGCAGCAGCAGTAGGTTCCTGGAGGTACAGTCTGTGAATATGATGGCCCTCAGAATACTGGGTCCTCTGTAGTTTCTCATTCTCATGAGAATCCACACTCATTCTCCAGAAATTCATCAAAATAAACATTCAGGTATTTCTCCAGGTTGTAGCTCTGGTGTCTCCTGCTCAAGCTAAATTCATCTTGGCTGTGATCCTCTAGAGTCTCCTTTTCCTACAGATTTCCATGGGGCAGGGTGTGCTGTGCCCTCAATTCTCTGAAAGGATTTTGGACACATGCATCAGTGCCACTGTCCTCCTATCTGGGGGGAAATCTACAATCCAAATGATATGAAAAAAATCTAACAGTCTCTTTGCCTTTAATAAATTTAATCATTCCTAAAACTATCTCCTTCTTCCCCTACCCTGATAAACATGAAGATGCTTTAAGAAATCATTTATTTAGAAATCATTCCTAAAAATATCTCCTTCTTCCCCTACCCTAAAAAACATGAAGATGCTTTAAGAATGACTATATTTATTTCAAAATGATAAAATAAAATAAAATATATTTAAATTAATCCTGCAATTTCTAAAGTAAGTAAACATGTATTTTGAGAATTTGCAGTGCCTTTTAATTATGCATTAGGGAAATCAATCTGAATTACTGGTATAATTTTTCATGTTAAACCTACACAAGTCCATGGCAGAAATCATCACTGTAAATGTTTATATGTAAATTAGGCTTCTATTGCTTCAAGCCTCATAGAGCAATTACTCAGCTTCTTTCAAAGTGTGATTTATTGATCAGCAATTTGTAAAGATGGAAAGATGTTAGCTGATTTTCCCCTGTAGGTTATTCCATTGGTTGGAGTTTTGAAAAATGCTTTCATTTTTTGTAGGCATGTTAGCCATGCAATGTCACCTGTCATTGAATTCCTCTCTGTGAAGTTGCATACATAGTATTGTAGATTCCTGGGTACTTTTTGTTGTTGTTGTTCAGTCACTCACTCGTATCCTACTCTTTGTGACCCCATGGACTGCAGCACACCAGGCTTCCCTGTACTTCACCATCTCCCAGAGCTTGCTCAAACTCATGTCCATCTAGTCTGTGATGCCATCCAACCATCTCATCTGCTGTTGCCCCCTTCTCTTCCTGCTTTCAATCATTCCCAGCATGAGGGTCTTTTCTAATGAGTCAGCTCTTCACATCAGGTGGCCAAAGTATTAGAGCTTCAGCTTCAGTCCTTCCAAGGAATATTCAGAGTTGCTTTCCTGTAGGATTGACTGGTATGATCTTGCAGTCCAAGGGACTCTCAAGAATTTTCTCCAACATCACAGTTCAAAAGCATCAATTCTTTGGTGCTCAGCCTTCTTTATGGTCCAACTCTAACATCCATACATGATTAATGGCAAAACCATAGCTTTGACTAGACAGACCTTTGTTGGTAAAGTAATGTCTGCTTTTTAATATGCTGTCTATGTTTGTCATACCTTTTCTTTCAAGGAGCAAGCATCTGTTAATTTCATGGCTGCAGTCAGTGTGTGCAGTGATTTTGGAGCCCAAGAAAATAAAGTCTCTGTTTCCATTATTTCCCCATCTATTTGCCATGAAGTGATGGGACCAAATGCCATGATCTTCATTTTTTAAATATTGAGTTTTAAGCCAGCTTTTTCAGTCTCCTCTTTCATCTTCATCAAGAGGCTCTTTAGCTCCTCTTCACTTTCTACCATAAGGGTGGTGTCATCTGCATATCTGAGGTTATTGATATTTCTCCTGGCAGTCTTGATTCCAGCTTGTGCTTCATCCAGTCCAGCATTTCTCATGATGTACTCTGCATATAATGTAACTAAGCAGGGTGATGATCAGTACACAACCTTGACATACTCTTTTCCCAATTTTGAACCAGTCTGTTGTTACATGTCAGGTTCTAACTGTTGCTTATTGATGTGCATACAGACTTCTCAGGAGGCAGGTAAGATGGTCTGGTATTCCTATCTCTTGAAGAATTTTCCACAGTTCGTTGTGATCCACACAGTCAAAGGCTTTAGTGTAGTCAATGAAGGAGATGTTTTTTTCTGGAATTCTGTTGCATTTTCTATGATCCAATCAGTTCAGTTCAGCCGCTCAATTGTGTCCAACTCTTTGCAACCCCATGAACTGCAGCATTCCAGGCCTCCCTGTCCAACACCAACTCCTGGAGTCCGCCCAAACCCATATCCATCGAGTTGGTGATGCCATCCAACCATCTCATCCTCTGATGTCCCCTTCTCCTCCTGCCCTCAATCTTTCCCAGCATCAGGGGCTTTTCAAATGAGTCAGCTCTTTGCATCAGGTGGCCAGAGTACTGGAGTTTCAGCTTCAACATCAGTCCTTCCAATGAACACCCAGGACTGATTTCCTTTAGAATGGACTGGTTGGATCTCCTTGCAGTCCAAGGGACTCTCAAGAGTCTTCTCCAACACCACAGTTCAAAAGCATCAATTCTTTGGTGCTCAACTTTCTTTATAGTCCAACTCTCACATCCATACATGACCACTGGAAAAACCATAGCCTTAACTAGATGGACCTTTGTTGGCAAAGGAATGTCTCTGCTTTTCAATATGCTATCTAGGTTGGTCATAACTTTCCTTCCAAGGAGTAAGCGTCTTTTAATTTCATGGCTGCAGTCACCATCTGCAGTGATTTTGGAGCCCAGAAAAATAGTCTGACACTGTTTCCACTGTTGCCCCATCCATTTGCCATGAAGTAATGGGACCAGATGCCATGATCTTAGTTTTCTGAATGTTGAGCTTTAAGCCAACTTTTTCACTCTTCTCTTTCACTTTCATCAAGAGGCTCTTTAGTTCTTCTTCATTCTCTGCCATAAGGCTGGTGTCATCTTCATATCTGAGGTTATTGATATTTCTCCCGGCAATCTTGATTCTTCTTCCAGCCCAGTGTTTCTCATGATGTTCTCTGCATAAAAGTTAAATAAGCAGGGTGACAATATATAGCCTTGACGTACTCCTATTCCTATTTGAAACCAGTCTGTTGTTCCATGCCCAATTCTAACTGTTTCTTCCTGACCTGCATATAGGTTTCTCAGAAGGCAGGTCAGGTGGTCTGGTATTCCCATCTCTTTCAGAATTTTCTACAGTTTATTGTGATCCACACAGTCAAAGGCTTTGGCATAGTCATTGTTGGTAATTTGATCTCTGGTTCCTCTGCCTGTTCTAAATCCAGCTTGAACATCTGGAAGTTCTCAGTTCATGTACTTCCTTTCAAAAATCTGTCTTTAAAAGTAAGCAATCAAACTAAATACCAACAGATTGTATGAAGTTTAAAGTATTAATTAATATAACTAACCATAGTGATTGGAGTAACTATAAAATAATTAGCTTTGTTTCTCCCTCTCTTTGATTATCAAAATATTTAAAATGTATGGGTATATAGAATTTTGGAGCAAGTAAGGAGGACCTGAGAAAGCAAGATATTTTTGAATGTTAAAAATTTAATAAGAAAAGGAAAGACACTATAACCTACTACTTATGGTTTCAGTACTAATAATATAGAGTCAGATTATTATGTCTCCAATACATTAATCATCTTTGCTTAAACTTAGTTAACTTAGAAACATGCATTTCAGTGAAACTTAAAGAAAATTTTCAGTAAAAAGTTGCTGAGAATGTGATTTTTGAGAATGACAAATGCTGAGTTAGCTGTTCCCTTTTGTTTGGAAACATAAAAGTCAATATGTTTACAAAACAATCATCAAAAAGTTAAATCCACTCTTATTCTGTATTTTGATATCTTAAAATTGAATTTTAGACTAATGCAAAATGCAAAGTTATTCTGTCTTTCGTCACCATTAGGTTGAATTCTGACTCCATTTTGCTCTTAATTTTAATCATTTTCAATCAAGAGCTGATAATGTTTTGGTAACTGAATATTTACTGATCTTAGTACAAACAACTACATATATATGTACATATGCATTGTGGTTTCTCCTATCTGTTAAGACCCAACCTGAGCCATGACAGGCTCAGCAAACTACGCTAGGCCTAAAGTTTCAGATTCCTAGACCTGAGTCATGATCCCTGGAATTATACCTCTGAGCCAATCAGAAGAGTCCCAATTCCCGCCAAATTTGAGCCAATCTGGATGGGAATGCGGGATTCAAAATTCACACGCTCATCACCCGCCAGCTACACCGTTGCAGAGACAAAGAACCGCCTGTATAAAAGCAGCTGTGATTCAAAGCTCAGGGCTCTTGTCGAGACTCCACTGCGTTGGATGAGACTTGAGCCCTAGCTTGAGCTAGCAATAAAAACCCCTTTATGCTTTTGCATTGCTGTGGATGTCTTATTCTCTCAGTTTTGGGGACTCGTACTTTGGGCATAACACTATCAAGTTAAGGAAAATCATCAGAAAGTATTTTATTAGAATGAATTTATTTCATCCCAGCAAAATAAACGTGCTGCTGCTAAGTTGCTTCAGTCGTGTCCGACTCTGGATTTTACCACCAATTTTGAAAGTGCAGGCAAAATTTCATTCTTTTGCCTATGTGTGCATGCTTGCTCAGTTGCTTCAGTCATGCCCAACTCTTTGCACTCTGTGGACTGTAGACTTCCAGGCTTCTCTGTCCTTGGGACCTCCCAGGCAAGAATACTGGAATGGGTTGAGATGCCCTCCTCCAGGGGATCTTCCCGACCCAGGAATTGAACCTGCATCTCCTGCATTGCATGCAGATTTTAACCACTGAACCACCTGGGAAGCACTTTTCTACCCATTTTATGTTAATTCTAGATTTAAGAGAAACACCTCAGTCATAGTAAGGGAACATCTTTACATCTGATGTGGCTGAGTATCACTGTCCCACTGTATTCACGAGGGATTGGATATAGCCGTCAGGTAACAAATCCTCAGATGCTCAAGACACTTAAATAAAATGTTATAGTATTTGCATATAACCTATTGCTCATACTCCTGTACAATTTAAATAATCTAGATTAGTTAAAATACCTATACAATGTAAATAGTAAATATAATGTAAATGCTATGTAGATAGTTGTCAGTGCAAGGCAAATTCAAGCTTTGCTTTTTGGAAATTTCTGGAATGCTTTTTCCAAATATTTTAAATTCATGATTGATTAACTCCATGAGTGCAGAACCTGCAGATACAGAAGAGCCAGCTGTGGTTACATTTCCTGTCTAACACCTTTTCCCTAAGTGTTACAGAAAAAGCCATTTCCAGTTCTGAGTTTTCCTGTCCAATCAGAAAACGGCTCATCTTCTCTTCCCTCACATCATTATTTCCATTTGCTAGAGAGACAGGGAGGAAGCTGTGTGACCTCACTGATTTTGTGTATTTATGTCTAACTCTTACCCAGAGAGCTGCAGCAGCTTGCTGGGTTTTATATTCTAATTTTCAAGGTAGATTCAGATTTCAGGTGTCTTGACTACTTGACTTAAACCTGTTACACTTATTACCCTCCTACAAAAATCCTGTCCCCTGTGAAACACTTGGAACATGGTTTGTAGGTCTTTCTTGAGAAACCATAATTTCAATAGTCTGAGTATTATCCAATGGGAGATTTAGTTGAATTTACTGGTTTCTACTAGAAAACGTGGTAATTGAAATTGATCCAGAGAGCTATGTCAGAACAAAGGAGTTCTGCTGCAATATTACCAAGAGGTTTTATTTAAAGCAAACTGGAAAAGTTCTGGGCTGCAATGAGTATTTCAACTGCCAAGTTCTAAGAGGAAATTTATTAGCAATATGCACAATTGATGTAACAGAGACAATGCAAGAGGGAAATATCTGCTTTGACTACTCTAGTTTGACACCAAGGCATGAATTTTACAGCTTTTAAGCTTCTAAATAATTGATTTGAAATTCTCCCTCCAAATACCCATGCATATATATCCTCCTATCATTTATTCTCCATCTCTGCTTTCTTACTTTCTACCCTCCTACGAATGAGCAACTCCTTTGGAAATAGTTAAGAATAAGTAAGATAAAACAAAAGAAAACAAGAAAGATATAATGAACACGCTCTTAAAAATGCATAATGTTAAGTTGCAAGATAAAAATTTCTTTTTGGAATTTGCTGTTAAATACAGCTGAACCTTAAATTTAGTAATTTTGCTTTGCAGCAGAAACTTAAAGTTGAAAACATGGCACAGGTGATTCAGTGACACAAAGCAGCTTTGAGAAATGGACATCTTAATACATCTTATTTTGTTCTAAACTCAGCAAACCAAACCTATTTATTCAATTCCTTATTCCTCCCACTAAGTGTTGCAAATTCTCTGTATTATACGGTCTTAAAACATGTAAGGAAAGGAAAAGTGTACAACCACAGGTTTAAACTGTTGTCAATATTATACATCAAACCTTCTCTCCAAAATCAAGTAACTGCTGACTTACTATGTCAGTCAATATTTGCTACTAAAAATCTTTAAAATCTCTATGAGTACTTTTTTTATACATAAACAGATATCAAAGAAAACATGTGGAGATAAACACTGATCTTTTCTACTGTTGTAAACAAGATAATTGCTAAATAAAATCATTCAAAGGGCGTGATGTAAATACATTGAAGATATACAGCTACTAGAGAAATACAGTGACTAATCTTCAAGTAAGTTCATGTTTGCAAAGAAGATTCTTTGGTGAAAAAGATTGTTTCATCAAGTTAAGGCTGCACAAAATACTTCAGCTGTTTTCTCATCTAAATCAAATGTCATTATAGAGGATATTTTCATTTATTTCCCCTGTTCTTCCTATTATTTTGAATGCCCTTATGGTTTCTAGGCAACCATGCTAATACTTCTCTTTTAAAAATCTACTGCACAGGAATACTACTCTTAAAAAAGATTGGTGGCCTTCCTATGAATATTTTAAGTCAGAAATAAATGCTAACCAGAAAAGAAGAAAAATATCACAATTATAAGCATCAGTTTTGAACACTATGGTGCAGAAAGTTAAATAATGGGTAGCCTGTATATTATGAGCTCAACAATGACCCAAGAAAGAGGAAGAAGGTGCAGTTAAGTTGATTTCCAGGAAAGATGCACGGAGAAACTTCATGTCACATTCTGACCAGATCATTTGATATTCATGCTTGTTAAGTCCTGGGGAGGGAATGAGGGAATTAATTTCAAAACAGCTGTGACAAGCACACCATCTGAGATAAACAAGGATAGCCTGGACAAGAGACGATCAATTGGGCAAGATGGTCTGCTTGCAAATTGGCACAGGCTGTAATGGAAGAGACATTGTTTCCTTACATTTACTTTGCAGAAAACAGATAAATGATCATGAGGTATGAGGCAGAAATAAGATGATTTTGGCTTAATGAAATTTTTTAATGATTAGGATTGGCTGCAGGGGGTTAGACTAATTCAAAGGCAGTGAAATCTGTAATTGTACGTGTTTAAGGGAGATGACGGTCTTATGTATGTCACTGGACCCCCACACATCCCTTCTTGGGTGTCTCATAGACATGTTGACTTGAATGTGCCTTCAAACAAGCTCTGAATCTTCCCCCTCTGCTCTTTCTCTCTGCTTTTCCAATCTCAGTGGCCATTGTTCAGGCTGAAAATAAAAAAAATTATCTGTAACTCCTCCTTTCTGTTTCTCATCTTTCACATCCAATACAACAGCAAATCCCATGGCTTAACATGTATTTAAAAAGCAGACTGTCTCATCACTTTTCTCCATTTATCATCTCCTACATCCATCAACCCCCATCTCTATCTGCTGTCGTCACTTGCTTGGGTTATTGCGGTGGCTCCTTAGTGATGTCCCTACTTTCACATGGGGTCCCTGAAGCCTATTCTTTGCAAGGACATTTTGTAAAAAATCATAACCAATCATGTTAATCTTTTGTTCAGATCCCTCTGATAACATTTCATTACACTTGGAATAAAACCCAAAGTTCATATATATTAAAACTAAGCCTCATGTTCCTTGTGTGTCTGAGTGACTCACTCACATCACTTTTTACTTCCCTTCTTTCCTTTTGCTTCAACCTCTGGAACCATGTGGTAGACCGTAGGCACCAACACATTCCTGCCACAAGGTCTCTATTCTCAATGCTCCTTCTGCCTGAAATGTTATCCCCCAGTTATCTACATGGTTTTCTCTCTCATTTCAGTTAAAGCTCTGCTTAAATGTCAGTTTATCAAAAGAGACCATCCCCAAATTCTCTTTATAATGTATTACAGCCATTACCCATCACCTCTATTCCCTTTCTCTTTACAGAACCATCTAATATGTTATACTTCTGCTTACTTTTTTAGCATCTGAATATCATGACTAGAACACAATTCTATAATCTCTTGTTTGACACTCTATTCTCAGACCCCAAAATGTGGTGTCCCATAGATGATGCTCAAAAAATATTTTTTTTATTAATGTTATTAGAAGCATTTCAACATGAGCAAGAGATTGGAGCATGCTAAGTTACTTCAATCGTATCCAATTCTCTGCGACCCTATGGACTTCTCTGTCTATGGGGCTCTCCAGGCCAAAACACTGGTGTGGGTTGCCGTATCTTTCTCTAAGGGATCTTCCCAACCCAGGGATCGAGCTGCATCTCTTGCATTGGCAGGCAGATTCTTTATCACTGAGCCACCAGGGAAGCCCCATAAGGTTCCTTATAAATCTGCAATTCTCCTATCACCACCAAGAGATATATTTTGTTTATTCTCTAGATTAGTTATCTTTTGCAAATTAACTTGAGTATTTTCTTTAATTTTTTCTGAAAGTACTTGCTCTTTATGTTCCAACACCCCAAAATTTCTTATGAAGCCCATTAATTTTATGGAAACTGTTTATGACTACCAGGTTGTTATGTTACAAAATGTTAGATTCATTTTAGTTCTCCTGTCATTACCATCTTAACTATTTAACTTCTTTTCCTGAGGAGCCTTCTGAGCACAGTTATAAGAGAGTTATAATGACTCTTTAGCTGGCAACTTTGCCAGTAGGATTGCCATTCAAAACTGTTTATCATAGTAGTTTTAACTTACCAGAGATACAAATGCTATTATTAGCTCTTCAGGTTCTTACTACAGGGGGTATATAAGACTAGGTTTTGAAGTTTGCAATTTCTCTCACAGGCATATGAAGCTAAGACAATTTGCTTTAGATGGATTCTTAGAAACTGGTGGGTTATAGTTTTCATATAGATCAGCAAGTTGCTTTCCAGATAAATATATGTTACGTTGTTTGCACTGAGAGCCCAAGACGATCTAAAGATATGAAAATGGCAAATAATAAAGAGCTAAGTATCACTAAATGGTAGCACAGATTTATTCATCAATCTTAAAAATTTATTTATATTCATTGTAAATATGAACGCCTATTCTGGCCCACAAAAACTCCTGGTGGTAGAGTGACTTTAAGAAGTTTTCCGTCTGTCTGGGAGGCACATAACTGGATCTGACACAGTGTGTCAGATACATTCTATTTGAAATAGAGTTGATTTATAGCATTGAGCCAGTCACTACTGTACAGCAAGGAGATTCAGTTATACACACATAGATATTGTTTTTATATTCTTTTCCATTTTGGTTTATCACAGCATATTGAATATAGTTTCCTGTCCTATACAGTAGGACCTTGTTGTTTATCCAAGATGTATGTAATAGTTTATATCTGCTAATCTCTAACTGCAAGTCCGCCCTCCCTCACCCCTTCTTCTTCGGCAACCATAAGTCTGTTCTCCACGACGCACTGTGTTTTATGTCACAGTTGCAGTGAGTACTCTGCTCACTTATAGTGAATGCTGATTTTTCAGCTCCGTTGTGGAAATAAAACACTTGCTTATGAGGAGGTTGTGTGTGTGTATGTGTTAGTCACTCAGTTGTGTCCACTTCTTGGCGAACCCACAGACTATAGCTTGTAAGGCTCTTCTGTCCATGGAATTCTCCAGCAAAAATACTGGAGTGGGTGGTCATTCCCTTCTCCAGGGCATCTTCCCAACCCAGGGATGGAAGCCAGGTCTCCTGCTTTGCATGCAGATTCTTTACCCTCTGAGTGACCAAGGAAGCCCCTTGAGGAGGATACTGCAAAATAATACTTACATGGAAAAATGGTCATTACAGTGAATATAATGCTCAGTTTGGGTTTGGAAATGATGTGCTACTTCCTCATCACAAAGAAAATAACTTTCTGGTAACATAATTCAGGCCTTCCCTGGTGGCTCAGATGGTGAAGAATCTGCCTGCCATGTGGGAAACTCAGGTTCAATCTCTGGGTCAGGAAGATCCCCTGGAGAAGAGAATAGCTGTCTACTCCAGTGGGCTTCCCTGGTAGCTCACCTGATAAAGAATCCACCTGCAATGCAAGAGATCCCAGTTTGATTCCTGGGTTGGGAAGTTCCCCTGGAGAAGGGATAGGCTACTCACTCCAGTATTCTTCCCTAGAGAATCTCCATGGACAGAGAAACCTTGTGGGTTACAGTCCATGGGGGTCACAAAGAGTCAGACATGACTGAGCGACTAAGCACACATATACCTACTCCAATATTCTTGCCTGGAGAATTTCATGGACAAAAGAACCTGGTGGGCTACAGTCCATTGGGTTACAAAGAGTTGGAACATGACTGGGAGACTAACACTTACTTTACTTACAACATAATTTAACTAGTAACCAATGATTTCACATTGATGTATTGTCCACCTTGTCATTTATTCTTTTGTTTCTCTGGTGATAGTAAAGTATACCTAGAGTGGAGTGATCTTAAATGAGATCATGTGGTGAGACATAAGCTTCATTCAGTAGAACTGAGTACCAGTTCCCACTTTAACACTAACCTATCAACCGACAGCCTGTCTTTCATGGCAAAATAACCTGCCTTGGGTTGTGCTATCTTTATTTGATTATAAAAGGGCTGAACAAAATCATCTCCAAGTGAACTCACTGGCCACATCTTGTTCTAAAATGTGACATTCAAAGGGGAACTAGTGTAAGTAACTCAAAAGCACCTTCATTTTTTTTCACTCAGACCTAGTTCTTTTTCAATGAAAAGCACAAATTTCAACCTTAATCTGTTGAAAACTCTAGCCAGTCCTCTCCATGAAAAAACCTTTCTGTGACAATGGACATGTTCCATAGCTGTACTGTTCAGTGTGGTGAACATGTTCAGATTTAGTGCTTGAAACTACTCTAGAGCAACAAAGGAACCGATTTTAGATGTTATTTAATTTCATTAATTCTAATGTAAATGCTTCCCGCTGGTAAAGAATCTACCTGCAATGTGGGAGACCTGGGTTTGATCCCTGGGTTGGGAAGATCGCCTGGAGAAAGGAAATGCTACCCACTCCAGTATTCTGGCCTGGAGAATTCCATGAACTGTATATATGAGACTAGTGACTAACTTACTGAGCAGCACATCTAAAGCCACTATGTATCGGGACTTCCCTGGAGGTCCAGTGGTTAAGACTCTGTGCTCCCAATGCAGGGCGTGGGGGTTTGACCCCTGGTTGGCAACTAAGATTCCACATGCCTCCCAGTGTGGCCAAAAATAAATTAACTAATTAGTAAAAAAATGAAAAAAATACCAACAGGATTTGCAAAACATGTGACAAAAGGTTAATATTAAAAATAAAGACACTGTACAATTAATATAAAAAGGACATGATAACATGTAAGTTTTTTTTAAAGCCAGTGTTCATTGGATATGTTTTCTGTTCTGCATTTCTACTTTAATGAAGCAGTATCATTTGTACAATGAACTGCTAATGAAAACTAGGATGCTAGTAAAAGAAAAACATTTAGAGTACATTGTGCATAATGGAAATTATCACCCACCGTTGCTTTGCTTTCACCATATGTGTTCAATGGCATTTATATAAATTGGAAAGGATCATTTCTTTTATTAGCATTTTAAGTCAGTAGAGTAATACTTTTTAGTGTGTTCCACTCCTCGTTTTTTCTTGAATATGTGAAAATGTCATTGAAGCTTAAATTAGGAAGGTACTTTAAAGGTCATGAGATTAGTGTATCCTTTCCATTTCTTTTTAGGGTACCATATAGTCTATTTTTCAGAATTTTTACCTATATAAATATGCATTAAATAAAATTAACTTCGAATAAATAAGTGAAAATGACTTCATATTTCAAAAACTTGAAAATATTATGGATACACTTTAACAGGACTTCCCTGATGGCTCAACTAGTAAAGAATCGCCTGCCAATGCAGGAGGTATAAGAGACGTGCATTCAATCCCTGAGTCAGGAATATCCCCTGGAAGAGGAAATGACAACCCACTTCAGTGTTCTTGCTTGGGAAATCCCACAGACAGAAAAGCCTGGTGGACTATAGTCCATGGATCACAAAGAATAGGATACAACTGAGTGTGCATCACACACACACACACATACACACACACACAGTGTTTCTGAATTGTTTTTGGAAGAGACAATTATATGCTTAATAAATCAGTAATAAAATATGAAAACAAATACCTCATAATACTGCATTTGTGACCAACTGTGCTGTTGTCATAGTCTTTTTTTTTTTTTTTTTTTACAAAAGTATTGTGTATGCTGTAACTCTGAAATATATTCCAGGAATTCAACAGATGAGGATAATAACCATGTAAATAAACACAAAAGCATCTACAAATGTTTGTTGAATGCCTATCTTGTGCCTAGTATTCTGAAAAATATAAAGAAAAATATATTTTTTCTGTTTCAAGAAGTTCACAGATTAATGAAGAGACAAGAAAGAACTATTCAATAAATCAAAAATCATTCCAGTATTTAAACAATGTTTTTTTCCAGTAGTCATGTATGGATGTGAGAGTTGGACAATAAAGAAGGCTGAGCACTGAAGAATTGATGCTTTCGAACTGTGTTGCTGGAAAAGACTCTTGAAAGTCCCTTGGACAACAAGGAAATCAAACCAGTCAATCCTAAAGGAAATCAGTTCTGAATATTCATTGAAAAGACTGATGCTGAAGCTGAAATTCCAATACCTTTGCCACCTGATGTGAAGAGTCAACTCATTGGAAAAGACCCTGATGCTGGGAAAGGTTGAAGGCAAAAGGAGAAAGGGGTGGCAGAGGATGAGATGGTAAGATAGCATCACCAACTCAATGGACATGAATTTGAGCAAGCTCCAGGAGATGGTAAAGGACAGGGAAGCCTGGAGTGCTGTAGCCCCAGTGGCAGAGTCAGACGCGCCTTAGTGACTGAACAACAATGGTGTGAGTTATGCACAATAAGGAAATTTGAAGAGACTCAAACATAAAGCTAGTTTTCTTCTTGGTATATTTGCTGAGTCATTGTACCATTGATACTAAGGAAGTGGGGAACTAAGCTAACTGTTACTAAAAGGCACAGTGAGAACTCTTGCAGAGAACTTGAAATAATTAGGGAAAAGAATGGTTGGAAATGACAGTATTTACTAGATTTTGTAGATGGGAAAGTCAGAGAGCTGGTTCCTCTGCATTATTTCAGCAAGAAGCTAAGGAATTTCCAGATGCCCCCTCAGATATGCTCTAGCTTCCCTGGTGGCTCAGATGGTAAAGCATCTGCCTGCAATGCAGGAGACCTGGGTTCGATCCCTGGGTTGGGAAGATCCCCTGGAGAATGAAATGGCAACCCACTCCAGTACTCTTGCCTCTTGCCTGGAAAATTCCATAGACAGAGGAGCCTGGTAGCCTACAGTTCAAGGGGTTTCAAAGAGTTGGACACGACTGAGTGACTTCACTTTCATACCTAAGGATCGGGGATTAAGCTCAGTCGAATGAGCGTTACTGGTAGTAACTTAGTTCAGACCCATTTCAACTTTCTATTAGATTGAGAGGTCGATCAAGGTGATCAACCTGTCACCCTGTCAGCATCAACCTTAACTGATTAAAAAGCTTGATTGTAGAACCATATTCCTCTGACTGTACTCTACATGGCTTCATTTTCTGGCAATTATGATGGACTTGTACTTAATGAAGACTTAACAAACATTAATATTGTCAGAACATAATCCAGTGCTCATAATATATGTATCCCAGAGTGTTAAGATTTTTAATTAATGTGAACAACATGTACTTGCAAGGATCTATATGTTGTGACAGTGTCTAGGCCACTTTTTTATATTGAAAGAATCTCAGAGCTAGAGCTCATCTAATTGAGATTGTCTTATCTGACCAGAGAGAAAATTGAATGCACTAAGAGTTTTTATGTGCCCACGTCCCCTAATGACATGCTTGTTTCTCATATGGTAAATTTCCATGATGTCAAATTCACTGATAGAGGATCACATTTGTATCCAGTCAGAATTAATGGGATAATGTTATTACAGACATAGCTTTAATTTACCCACTGTTGATTTAAAAAGAAGCCCAAAGTTCTGAGCTCATATGCATGTTTATCTTGATCCTTTATCTTGTTTTGTAGATTTAGCACCACTGGTCATTCTGATAAATCAGTCCACACTAGGTAACAATCAGAGTTAATCTAAAGACTCTGAAATCATATGCAAGACTTTGTGGTTTATATCTATTTGCATTTTTCTGGTGAAAGAAACCCTCTAAACAGTTGCACCCTACTCCAGTACTCTTGCCTGGAAAATCCCATGGACGGAGGGCTTGGTGGGCTGCAGTCCATGGGGTCGCTAAGAGTTGGACACGACTGAGCGACTTCCCTTTGACTTCTCACTTTTATGCATTGGAGAAGGAAATGGCAACCTACTCCAGTGTTCTTGCCTGGAGAATCCCAAGGACGGGGGAGCCTGGTGGGTTGCCGTCTATGGGGTCACACAGAGTCGGACACGACTGAAGTGACGTAGCAAAGCAAAGCAAACAGTTAATATCCTTGCTTTAGATATGTAAACATTACACATTAATGTAATAAATCTCAGGTG
Source organism: Tragelaphus eurycerus (assembly GCA_935064755.1). Classification (NCBI taxonomy): domain Eukaryota; kingdom Metazoa; phylum Chordata; class Mammalia; order Artiodactyla; family Bovidae; genus Tragelaphus; species Tragelaphus eurycerus. The sequence goes on from CAKXYN010000023.1 coordinate 27,728,364, forward strand.
AGTAAAAGCAATATACTGAGATGCTACAAGCAGACCAAACTTAGCAACAAGGTAATAGTTATTTTTTCTTTTGAGGAAAATCACCATTGGATACCAGTTCATTTTTTCAAGACAAAAGTGAAGATACTGACTTAAGTCTCTTTTCTCAAACTGAAATTCATAGTGTGGAACATGTGCATCTGATGTATCTAAAAACTGACTTATCTTTTTAAAGTATAATGCTATTTAACATCTTTATTTAGATACAATTCATCTACCATAAAATTTGGGATTCCCCAATAGCTCAGTGGTAAAGAATCCACCTGTCAATGCAGGTGATGTGGGTTTGATCCCTGGGTTGGAAAGATACCTTTGAGAAGGAAATGGCAACCCACTCCAGTATTCTTGCCTGTAGAATCCTATGGTCAAAGAAGTCTGGTAGGCCACAGTCTATGGGGTAGCAAAATTATCGGACATGACTTAGCAAATAAACAACAACAACCATAAAATTTACCAATTTAAAGTATACAATTCAAATGTTTCTAGTATATTCACAGAATTGTGTCAGTCAGTTCAGTTCAGTCACTCAGTCATGTTCGACACTTCATGACCCCATGAACTGCAGCACGCCAGGGCTCTCTGTCCATCATCAACTCCCAGAGTCCACTCAAACCCATGTCCATCAATTGGGTGATGCCATCCAGCCATCTCATCCTCTGTTGTCCCCTTCTCCTCCTGCCTTCAGTCTTTCCCAGCATCAGGGTCTTTTCAAATGCGTCAGCTCTTCACATCAGGTGGCCAAAGTGTTGGAGGTCCAGCTTCAACATCAGACCTTCCAATGAACACCCAGGACTGATCTCCTTTAGAATGGACTGGTTGATCTCCCTGCAGTCCAAGGGACTCTCAAGAGTCTTCTCCAACACCACAGTTCAAAAGCATCAATTCTGCGGTACTCAGCTTACTTTATAGTCCAACTCTCACATCCATACATGACCACTGGAATAACCATAGCCTTGACTAGATGGACCTTCGTTGGCAAAAAATGTCTCTGCTTTTGAATATGCTATCTAGGTTGGTCATAACTTTCCTTCCAAGGAGTAAGCGTCTTTTAATTTCATGGCTGCAGTCACCATTTGCAGTGATTCTGGAGCCCAGGAAAATAAAGTCTGACACTATTTCCACTGTTTCCTCATCTATTTCCCATGTAGTGATGGGACCGGATGCCATGATCTTCGTTTCCTGAGTGTTGAGCTTTAAGCCAACTTTTTCACTCTCCTCTTTCACTTTCATCAAGAGGCTCTTTAGTTCTTCTTCACTTTCTGCCATAAGGGTGGTGTCATCTGCATATCTGAGGTTACTGATATTTCTCCCGGCAATCTTGATTCCAGCTTGTGCTTCTTCCAGCCCAGCATTTCTCATGGTGTACTCTGCATATAAGTTAAATAAGCAGGGTGACAATATACAGCCTTGACATACTCCTTTTCCTATTTGGAACCAGTCTGTTGTTCCATGTCCAGTTCTAACTATTGCTTCCTGACCTGCATACAGATTTCTCAAGAGGCAGATCAGGTGGTCTGGTATTTCCATCTCTTTCAGAATTTTCCACAGTTTCTTGTGATCCACACAGTCAAAGGCTTTGGCATAGTCAATAAAGCAGAAATAGATGTTTTTCTGGAACTCTCTTGCTTTTTCCATGATCCAGCGGATGTTAGCAATTTGATCTCTGGTTCCTTTGCCTTTTCTAAAACCAGCTTGAACATCTGGAAGTTCATGGTTCACATATTGCTGAAGCCTGGCTTGGAGAATTTTGAGCATTACTTTACTAGCGTGTGAGATGAGTGCACAGAATTGTGTAACCATTGTTATTTTTGTTAGTTGCTAAGTTGTGTCTGACTCTTTATGACCTCATCGCCTGCAGCACACCAGGCTTCCCTGTCCACCATCTCCTGGAGCTTGCTCAAACTCATGTCCCTTGTGTCCATGATGCTATTCAACCATGTCATCCTCTGCTGCCCTCTTCTTCTGATAACCTCAATTTTTCCCAGCATTGGGGTCTTTTCCAATGAGTAGGCTCTTTGCATAAGGTGACCAAAGTACTGGAGCTTCAGCATCAGCATCAATCCTTTCATTGAATATTCAGGATTGATTTCCTTTAGGATTGACTGATTTTATCTCCTTGCTGTCCAAGGGACTCTCAAGAGTCTTCTCTAACACCACAATTTGAAATTATCAATTCTTTGATGCTCAGCCTTTCTTTAGGATCCAACTCTCACATCTGTACATGACTACTGGAAAAACCATAGCTTTGACTGCATGGACCTTTGTCAGCAAAGTGATGTCTTTGCTTTTTAATATGTTATCTAGGTTTGTCATAGTTTTCCTTACAAGGAGCAAGTATCTTTTAATGTCATGGCTGCAGTAACCTTTACCACAGACTGAGTAGTAGTCAGCCCTCATTCTCCTACCCCCAAGCCCTTGCAACCACTAATCTACTTTCTTCTCTATAGATTTGCCTATTCTGAACATCACATAAATGTAATCATATAACATGTGCTCTCTTGTAGCTGACTTCTTTCACTGAGCATGTTATTTTTTCAGTCCACATCCATTTTTATTGTGGAGTAGTATCTATTGTATGGGTGGACTGGTTTTATTTGTCCATTTATCTGTTGATGGATATTTAGATTGTTTCCATCTTTCATTACTATGAAAGATAACTTTCAATTATTATGAGTTATAATGATGTTATGAACATAAAGGTACAAGTTTTGTGTAGACATGTCTCTTCATTTCTCTTAGGAATGGGATATCAAGGAGTGTAATTGCTGGGTCATATGGTTAAGTCTAGGTTTAACATTTTGCAGGTCTGCCAAACTACTTTACAGCATGGCTGCACCAATTTACATTCTCACCAGCAAAGTATGAAGGTTCCAAGTTCTCCACATCCATATCAGCTATGACAACTCAACAGTTGTTATTGTCTGTCCTCTTTATTAGAGTAATCATCCTAATTGTGTGAAGTGGTGTCTCAATGTAGTTTTAATTTGCACTAATGTTAGTGCTTTTCTGCATTTCAAATTCCCTGAATCAGATTCTGTCTAAATACAGTGATATAAATAAATTGAATTCCAGCTTCCAATCCAGTCTAATCAGTGCTGAACTTTAAACAGAATAAAAATGCTGTAAACTTGGATACAAGCAGATATTTATCTTGCTACAAATAAAATTATTCCCTGGAAGCTACTAAGAAGATTCCCCATAGCAAATTGTTTGATGTTTAACACCAGGCCATCCTTAGAAGACAATAAGAGTTCTTTTCTTTAGCCATTCTCTTCATTTTTGTAAATTTCAAATTATTTCATTACATAAAGATATTAATGTATTATTTACAAAATTGTGGACCTGTGTTCTCTTGTGGACCACCTTGTGCTGTTCATTTCATAGAAAATAGCTTCTTGATTGTATTTTCATCAGGGCATTGCTTCAGATGGCTTTACAATTTTCAAAAATCATAAATGTTCCAATGCAGCTTCACTTGTAGCCTGCTAAATGTGTTTACTGCCCTGTGTTTTAGACACCTGTACCTTGAAAGGAGCCGCTGTGCAGGGCGCAGCCTACTGAGTTATTTTCAAAATACAGAGTATAGGCAGAAGGCTGTCAGAAATGGAAAAAAAAGTTATGAACTGGATTAGTTAGCAATATAGGGTGTAAAAACTATATTTCCAGACTTGTAGTTCAACTTGTTTTTCTATTTTCTAATTTTCAAAATCTTTACCTAAATGTTCCATCACTTAAAAATGAACAAAACCTATCATAACGGACATCTCACTCCATATCTGTTCATCTAAATCGAATTTTGCTTCCTTAAAACCATTTCAGATAATTCATTATGTCTTTCTCTTTAAGATAACTAACAGCCCATAAATATTTACTCATAAGATGATGCATGGTACTCACTTCATAGATCATGACCTATGAATACTAGAACAGCTGACGAAAGGGATTCATAGAGGCAATGGGTTTTCTTATGCTCTTAAGTTCTAAAGGAAAAAATAAAAGAAATAATAAGAAAAAACTATAAAATACAGTTACATACTATGGTATATTATTTTGGTATCATGCTTGACATTCTTCTAAAGAAGGTATAAAATTTACATCATGTATGCAAGCTCATGTAACATGATTGCCATCATAATAACATTTATTGATAATTTCTATACAATAAGCATTTAGTAAATGTAACACAGCTGAGCAACTCAACAAAAACAATACACTTTTAAAAGAGCAACACTTTGAGAAAAGTGTGCTTCCCCTGTGGCTCAGTGGTAAGGAATCCACCTGCAATGCAGGAGACACGGATTCAGTCCTTGGTCAGGAAGATCCTCTGGAGAAGGAAATGGCAACCCACTCTAGTATTTTTGCCTGGGAAATCCCCCGGAGAGAGGAGCCTGGTGGGCTACAGTCCATGGGGTCGCAAAAAAGTCAGACATGACTTAGCCACTAAACCACCACCACCATGAGACAAATACTGTTAAGTACTATTAGGACCTGTACATTTTACAAAGATATTTAATTAAGCAATTAAGTGATCCACAAAACTTCAAACACCGGAGGGGCTCCTAAGTTGGGTGCATATATATTTAAAAATATACAAGCAACTTCTACAGCTCAATTCCAGAAAAATAAATGACCCAATCAAAAGATGGGCCAAAGAACTAAATAGACATTTCTCCAAAGAAGACATACAGATGGCTAACAAACACATGAAAAGATGCTCAACATCACTCATTATCAGAGAAATGCAAATCAAAACCACTATGAGGTACCATTTCACGCCAGTCAGAATGGCTGCTATCCAAAAGTCCACAAGCAATAAATGCTGGAGAGGGTGCGTAGAGAAGGGAACCCTCTTACACTGTTGGTGGGAATGCAAACTAGTACAGCCACTATGGAGAACAGTATGGAGATTCCTCAAAAAACTGGGAATAGAACTGCCTTATGATCCAGCAATCCCACTGCTGGGCATATACACTGAGAAAACCAGAATTAAAAGAGACACGTGTACCCCAATGTTCATAGCAGCACTGTTTACAATAGCCAGAACGTGGAAGCAACCTAGATGTCCATCCACAGATGAATGGATAAGCAAGCTGTGGTACATATACACAATGAAGTATTACTCAGCCATTAAAAAGAATACATTTGAATCAGTTCTAAGGAGGTGGATGGAACTGGAGCCTATCATACAGAGTGAAGTAAGCCAGAAACAAAAACACAAATACAGTATACTAATGCATATATATGGAATTTAGAAAGATGGTAAAAATAACCCTATTTACGAGACAGCAAAGGAGACACTGATGTATAGAACAGACTTTTGGACTCTGGGACCGGGAGAGGGTGGGATGATTGGGGAGAATAGCATTGAAATATGTATAATATTATATCTGAAACGAGTCGTCAGTCCAGGTACGATGCCCGATAACAAATGCCTGGGGCTGGAGCACTGGGATGACCTGGAGGGATGGTGTGGGGAGGGGAGAGGGAGGAGGGTTCAGGATGGGGAACACGTGTATACTGGCGGTGGATCCATCTTGATGTATTGTAAAAGCAATACAATATTGTAAAGTTAAGCAAAATTAAAAAAAAAAAAGACTATTAAAAAAAATAAAAAAGACTATTAAAAAAAATTAAAAAAAAGAGAATTCCAGGCAGCTAGTAAAAAAAAAAAAAAACCACCAGAGGGGCAGAGTCAGTATTTAAACCCAGGCAATTAGGTTTCAGAGTCTGTTCTCTTAAATACCAAGGAATAGTGCCTCTACATAAAACTAAAATATTGATAATATTGATTTTAGATTTCTCATTCTAAAGGAACAATTGAACATCAACACTTACCCCCTCCTCTCCCTTATAAAATCTCAAGAAAAATACAGTGAAAATGAATGAGAAGAAAAAAAAAAAACTGTAACAATACTGGAAAAAATTATCTAGAAGAGCATAGATAATTTTATGAATTTCTGAAAAAGAAAAATAGAATGAAGTACAGTGACAGTCTGTAAAGGAGAAATCACAGTCCAGGAAACACTGCAGAGAAACCCGCAGTAAAGGTGAGGACATATTTACCAGGCACTGAGCTCAGTTTGGAGATTCACAGAACAAGTATAGGGAGTATGCATACAGACCCAGGATTGAAAGGCAATCTGAAGAAGAGCTGTGATGCCAACCAACCTCCTCACCTCCACCCTTATAGAGTGACGACATGGTCAGGGGTTTCCAGGGTAAATCTAGGATGACACTGACAAAAATAATATGGGATTATTTGCCTGGGGAAAGCTAGTCTTCTAGGTTGGGAGCCAAGACTCTAGAATAAAGACATCTTAATTCTGGCAGCACATGGATGCTTACACCCCTTGTACATCACTGATAGGCAGTGTGGAAGCCAGCAGCAAGTATGTCTAAAAGTGTCCTGAGGAAATCCAGAACAGATCCTAAGAGTTTCAGCATTATTTGTCATTCATAAATATGGATGGATTAGCAGGATTACCAAACAGTTGAGAAAGCACCAAAGAGAAGGACCAAGATAAATAAACTAAAGAACTGAGTCTGAAAGGAAAGAGATTATATACATTACTTACATAGAAAAAGACTAGGATATAGAATTAAACAGATGGAGAATATCAGAGATCAGTAAAGGGATGGACGATCAATCTAGGAAACTTGGTATTTATCAAGTAATAGGACCACTCTGCAAAGAATCCTCAGAATGTGCAGAGAGGCAGTAATGAAAGAAAGTGCAATTTCCATTTTCTTGATGGTGAAGAAAGATAGGGCTTCCCTGGTGACTCAGTCAGTAAAAGAATCTGCATGCAATGCAAGAGACCACCTGCAATGCAGGAGAAATAGTTTCCATCCCTGGGTCTGGAAGATCTCTTGGAGAAAGAAATGGCAGCCCACTCTAGTATTCCTGTTTGGGAAATCCCATGGACAGAGGAGCCTGTTGGGCTACAGTCCACAAGGTCTCAAAAGAGTTGGACATGACTTAGGGACTGAATCACATACTTGAAGAAAAATAAGTCTTCATTACCTGGAGGAACGACAAAAGGTATACAAATAAGTATCTCCTGCTGAAATAGCAGCACCTCAAAGGTCAAAAGGCTATGCAAAAATTTCCCAAGAGGAATTACAAAACACAGCACATTGCCTGTAAGGGAATGAAGATCAGGGGTGTCAGGCACCTTGTTAGTAATCACGGAAAGTGTAAGAAAATGGAAGAATCTTCAATGTTTCGAAGGAAGATGACTGAACCTAAAATACATATCCAGATATGTAACCTTGAGTGTCTCCTTCACTTTGGCTCCTCATCGGTTTAATCCATCTAATTTTATCAAGTACTACCCCTGCCCGAGTGGATGTGAGTGTCATTATTAGCAAAACATCATGAAGTGAGGGGAATGGAGAATATTAGAAAAATTCATCGCTGCCAACAGAAATAAAATTTTGAGAATGAACCTGAGTATCCTATTTCACTGTCTTTTAAGGGAATGGAGATTTACATCTGTTTTCTAATTCACTGAAGACAATTAAGAGTAGTCACCGAGAGGTCAATATGTGTTGAAAAATACAACTGGATATCCACATGCAAAAAAAATAAAATAAAATAAACATCATGCCCATCCCCCCAAATTAACTCAAGCTGGATCACAGACCTAAATGTAAAACACAAAACTACAAAATGCCTAGAAGATAATGTGGGAGAAAAGTGAGATGACCTTGGGTTTGGTGATGACTTTTTAGATGATGACATCAAAGATATGATTCAAGAAAGATTGATAAGTTGGACTTCATTAGAATTAAAATATGCTTCTTTGTGAAAGACATGTCAAGAAAATAAAAAGACAAGCTACAGACTGGGAGAAAATATTTGCAAAAGACATAGCTGATAATGGAGTGTTATCTAAAATACACAAAGATAATTTTGTTGCTTAAAATTCAGCAATAAAAAAAAGATTTTTAAAAAGACCTGAGCTGACCACCAAAGAAGATATACAGATGCAAATAAGCATATGAAAAGATGCTCTGTATCATATGTTGTCAGGGAAATGCAAATTAAAACAACAATGAATGAGAGACTACTACACAGTTCTTTTTTGTTGTTGTTCAGTCTCTTACTGACTCTTTGTCATCTCATGGACTGCAGCATGCCAGGTTTCCCTGTCCATCACCATCTCCTGGAGCTTGCTTAAACTCATGTCCATTGAGTCAGTGATGCCATCCAACCATCTCATCATCTGTCATCCCCTTCTCCTCCTGCCTTCAATCTTTCTGAGCATCACAGTCTTTTCCAATGAGTTGGCTCTTAGCATCAGGTGGCTAAAGTACTTGAGCTTCAGCTTCAGCATCAGTCCTTCCAATGAATAGTTCGGATTGATTTCCTTTAGGATTGACTGGTTTGACTGCCTTGCAGTCCAAGGGACTCTCAAGAGTCTTCCCCAACACCACAGTTCAAAAGCACCAATTCTTTGGCACTCAGCCTTCTTTATGGTCCAACTCTCATATCCATACATGATGACTGGAAAAACCATAACTTTGACTATACAGACCTTTGTGGGCAAAGTAATGTCTCTGTTTTTTACTACTCGGTCTAGATTTGTCATAGCTTTTCTTCTAAGAAGCAAGTGTCTTTTAATTTCATGGTTGCAATCACTGTCATAACACAGTTATTAGAATGGCAAAAATCCATAACACTGACATCAAACGCTGATGATATGAAACAAAAGAAACTCTTATTCATTGTTAGTGGGAATGAAAAGCGGTCTAACCACTTTGAAAGACAATTTGGCAGTTATTTTTTAACAGTATGAAACATACTCCTATCACACAATCCAACAATCATGCTCCTTGGTATTATACCAACAGAAAAATCTGCACAACCAAGATATTCCCTAACAGGTGAATGGATAAATAATCTGTAGTACACCCAGGCAATGGAATATTATTCAGCACTAAAAATAAATGAGCTATCAGGCCATGAAAAGACACAGAGGACCTTTCAAGGAGTATTACTGAGTGAAAGAAGTCAATCTGAAAAAGCTACATAAAATTCCAGCATTCCAGAAGAAGCAAAACTATGGAGACAATGGAAAGATCAGTGGTTGTCATGGGTTCACTGAGTAGAGACTGAGTACATGAAATGCAAGTTTTTTTTAGGGTGGTAAATTATTCTGTATAATAATATGTATAGTATTATTATAATATGTACAATATTATATATGCATAGATAAACATATTATATAAATAATATATGTATAATATTATATATGTGTACATATTATAATATGTATATTGTTATACACAATAATATGTATAATATTATACATAATAATATGTATAATAAAATAATTGTGTATAATAATATTCTGTATAATAACAATTATGGTTGATAAGTGATACTTCGCTTTAGTCAAAACTCACAGAACCTTACAGCGCAGAGAGTTATAACCTTAATGCACACAAAATTAAAAAAAAATAATTTAGCAGTGTCTGAGGATTCCAGGAAAGAAAACATAATGTGACAACTGCATTATACCTCTATGAAACAACTTCACTGAAGTGGATAGCAGAAAAATGTGCTAATATAGGTATCTTCAGAGATGCATACATAGAAAGGAGGTGACGCTAGTGGTAAAGAACCCATTTGCCAATGTAGATGACTTGAGAGACATGGGTTTGATTCCTGGGTCAGGAATATCCCCTGGTGGATGGCATGGCAACCCAATCCCATGGACAGAGGAGCAGAGTGATGGGCTACAGTCCAAGGGGTTGTACAGAGTGGGACTTGACTGAAGCTACTTAGCACACATGCATACAAAAAGGAAATTGGCTCAACACATCTGGGCACCATAAAATATCACTTTTCCACTCTTGGTAAAAACTTACACATACAATGTAATTAAATTGCACAACTTTGAAATCTACGATTTTTTCCCGCTCCTGATTATAAACTCCGAGTTTCTGAATTTCCAGCTTCATAGACCCTCACTTGTAACACTTTTAATGAGTTCCCCTTCTTTAATCACAATTTCTACTGCCCATCAATGCAAGCTCATTCTCCTTCTCAACAAATAAATGGGCAATAAAGCAATCACAACAAACCCACAAAACATTTAAGGTCACACCACTCAACACTTCAACTATAAAATTATAATTCTTGGGTTTTTCCAAACATTTATAACACTCTGAGCTCATTCGGTAAGAGAAAATATATCTATATCTGTCAACACATTTTAGTGATTTCTTCTTTTTTTGTGAGAGTCTCTAAGGGTTTCCTAATTAGAGGAATTTACAGGAAATGTCAAACAGTCTAAATAACTGATGTGTTGTAATTAAAGTCTTAGCAATTGAGCAAATTAACCTTTATATTTTAACAACATCAAACTACATGGCAATTTCCACAAAGTTTTTAAAGCAAGCAATTAGGAGAATTATAAAAACTGGGAAAAAGAGGGAAAAAATTTCTGGAATGTTACTATCATAGTCTGTGTGGAATTAAATTGATAGCAATGGTCTTTCTCTAACATTACAAATAGTGAAAGCGCTTCATTGTTAAAATATAAGACACTTATTTCAGGTGATGTAAAATTAGGTGAATAAAATATCTATAATTTTAATTGTTAAGGCTTTAGTAATATTTTAAAATTTCAGTATATGTGATGGTATATTGATAAGAAATGTAAACATTATTTTAAATGATAGTAAAATCAGAGACATTACTTTGCTGACAAAGGTCCGTCTAGTCAAGGCTATGGTTTTTGCAGTGGTCACGTATGGATGTGAGAGTTGGACTATAAAGAAAGCTGAGCACCGAAGAATTGATGCTTTTGAACTGTGGTGTTGGAGAAGACTCTTGAGAGTCCCTTGGACTGCAGGGAGATCCAACAAGTTCATCCTAAAGGAGATCAGTCCTGGGTGTTCATTGGAAAGTCTGATGTTGAAGCTGAAACTCCAATACTTTGGCCACCTGATGTGAAGAGTTAACTCATTTGAAAAGACCCTGATGCTGGGAAAGATTGAGGGCAGGAGGAGAAGGGGATGACAGAGGATGAGATGGTTGGATGGCATCACCGACTCAATGGACATGAATTTGGGTGGGCTCCGGGAGTTGGTGTTGGATAGGGAGGCCTGGCGTGCTGCAGCTCATGGGGTCAAAAAGAGTCAGACATGACTGAGCGACTGAACTGAAATGAAAATCAGATAGGGCTTCCCAGGTAGCTCAGTGGTAAAGAATCCACCTATCAATCCAGGAGACATGGGTTTGATCCCTGAGTAGGGAAGATCCACTGGAGAAGGAAACGGCAATGCACTCCAATATTCCTGCCTGGAAAATTCCATGGACAGAGGAGCCTGGTGGGTTAGAGTCAAAGGGGTCGCAAAGAGTAGGACACAACTTAGAGACTAAACAACAACAGCAACAACATTGGCTTTATTGTCAACAACAGCAAAGTTGTATAGAGATTGAAAAGCTGAACAGAGTTGTTGAATTATTGTTGATTTTTACACAAGTATTTATATGCTCATACAAGTCCAGAATTGAATAGAAAAAGAATACATCATTTTGTTTCAATTTATTTCAGCTTATTATTTCATTTGAATCATTTAAAAGTCATAGTAACTGAAAATCATGCTCAGTTATGAAGTGAAAATAACAGTAGCTAAATCTAGGAACTGAATAGAACACCTAGAAGACAGTATTGCGTGTAATAAATAGGCAACAAAGAGCAGCCCTGGGATTTCTTTGGAAGGAATGATGCTAAAGCTGAAACTCCAGTATTTTGGCCACCTCATGCGAAGAGTTGACTCATTGGAGAAGACTGATGCTGGGAGGGATTGGGGGCAGGAGGAGAAGGGGACGACAGAGGATGAGATGGCTGGATGGCATCACTGACTTGATGGACGTGAGTCTGAGTGACCTCCGGGAGGTGGTGATGGATAGGGAGGCCTGGCGTGCTGCAGTTCATGGGGTCGCAAAGAGTCGGACACGACTGAGCAACTGATCTGATCTGATCTGATTTATATCTGAATTTCCTGATTTATGTGTCTGGTATAACAAGATAACTGTAAAATTTGTATATTTAGTATAATTTTTAGAATTTAAAGATAATTTATTAGAAGTAAGTTATAATAATTTTTTAAGTTCTACGTAGTTCTCATAATGTTCTATTATGCTATCTCTGCTCTCAATTATTTTGAATTTATATATAAAGCAGGAAAAAATTAGGGTGACTATTATACATGCCTTTCCTTTTTATATACATCTGAGCAGAAATTCAAAGTCCTTACTGCTAGTATGAATTTAAAACAAGAAGTTGACTAGGTAAGAAAATCTCTCTTCAAGTAGTTTATGTGACGCTACAGATATGACACATCTTATGAATTTCTTAGTCTAAGAATGAGGTTGAAAAAAATTTCCTTCTTACTACTTTTATATAAGTAAAAGTACTTATTTTTATATAAAAGTACTACTTTTATATAAGTAGCTTTTCTATAAAACCAGGGAACTCTACATTATTTTTAAAACTAACTTTAGAATCATTGATTTTTAAGAATAAATCTTTAAATTTCAAATATATTAATCTTGGGTAGGTAGTCTTTTCATGTTCAAAAGTTGTGTGTCATGAAAAACTGTAAAAATATAAGCTCTGAGCATCTTCCAGCAAAATATAGTGTTTTATTATGATAAATCCAATTTGCCTTTTATAAAATAATTCCTTGGGATATGGTCAACTTTTTGTTCGTATCTGAGTCAAGATAAAATGAGAAGATTTCAGAATAGAGCAAATACAAATGGACTGTCTTGAATTTTCCTAAAACTGTATGCCCTCTGATGGATAAAGATAAGAGGCTTGTGGAAGCTTCCTGATGGGAGAGACTGGCTGTGATTTATGGACCTAACATTCCAGGTTAGGTTACCATACAAGGTTACCTTGATTCATTGACCTAACATTCCAGGTTCCTATGCAATTTTATTCTTTACAGCACTTGACTTCACTCCCACCACCTGACACATCCACAACTGGGCATTGGTTTTGCTTTGGCTCAGCCTTCTCATTCCTTCTGGAGCCATTTCTCTGCTCTTCTCCATTAGCATGTTGGAACTGTGGCACTGAAGAAAACTCTTGAGAGTCCTTTGGACTGCAAGAAGATCCAACCAGTCCATCCTAAAGGAAATCAGTCCTGAATATTCATTGGCAGGACTAATGCTGAAGCTGAAGCTCCAATACTTTGGCCACCTGATGTGAAGAACTGCTGCTGCTGCTGCTGCATCGCTTTAATCGTGTCCGACTCCGTGTGACTCCATAGACGGCAGCCCACCAGGCTTCCCGTCCCTGGGATTCTCCAGGCAAGAACACTGGAGTGGGTTGCCATTTCCTTCTCCAATGCATGAAAGTGAAAAGTGAAAGTGAAGTCGCTCAGTCGTGTCCTGCTCTAGGGACCCCATGGACTGCAGCCCACCAGGCCCCTTTGTGCATGGGATTCTCCAGGCAAGAGTACTGGAGTGGGATGTGAAGAACTAACTCATAGAAAAGACCCTGATGCTTGCAAAGATTGAAGGCAGGAGGAGAAGGAGATGACACAGGATGAAATGATTGGATAGTATCACTGACTCAATGGACATGAGTTTGAGCAAGCTCCAGGAGATGGTGAAGGAAAGGGAAGCCTGGTGTGCTGTAGTCCACGGGGTTGCAAAGAGTCAGACATGACTGAGCAACTAAACAAAAACCCACCACAGCACTGCAGGTGGAGAGTTAGACTGGTAGGAAGATTGAAAAGATACCCCAGAATCATTGAAAGTCAATAGAATACCTTCCATAGATTTACTTTCTTGCCGTGAATTTTTATTTTTATCCTACCTTGGCTTTCTTCTATGACCACAGAGCTTTCTTGCAATTGCCAAATATAAATTCAGAGACTTTAGTTTCTACTAAAATTTGAGTTGATTTTAAACTGACACCAGTGAGACTTACATATCCTTATGGCATTTAAAATGCTTTTCTTTCATATGCCGACTTGTCACTATCTCTCAGGTGATTTGAATGCAAGTCAAGGCCAACTTTTTATTGATATTTACTTCGACACTGATGCTGACAATTTGGACTTCAAGTGACAGCATCAGTACTGATGGCAGCAACAGAAAGTCAATGGGCATCTTTGTTAAAAAATGTGGATTTCAAATGTATTTTAAATAAAAGGGACGAGAATTTTTGATTTGGGTTCCTTGAGAGATTAGAATAGACAGTGGCTGAATAATAAGCATAGATTTTTAAATGGAAAAGAGAATTCAAAAGAAACATTATGTAGCTATTTTAAATAAAACATGACCTTAAAGGAAATAAAGAATAATAAAAAGAGGACAAAGGAGAGGAGAGAAAAAATGATAAGAAAGGTGGCAGAATAAAGACAAAAAAATTTGGAAGCCAGACTGTTATATTTCCTTTTTCATTTGTTAATTTTAAGATAAAGGCAAATCTCAGTCTGTTTCCTGTGATAATAATGGCTTATTTTGTCTTTCTCACCAAACATTTACCAAACCTCTTCACTCTCCCTCTGATAAAGTACTTCCATGTTGCATGACAGAAGAGGGGCTGTGTGAAAAACGGAATCTGAGAAAACCTAATAGTTTTATAAGATGTAAAAATCTAAGCTTTATAATATTTTTATTCCTTAGGAGAGTCAATGACACTGTTTCTATTGAAAGTATAATTGAATGCAACACCAATAAGAATGTATCTAGAAAAACACAGAGCAAGCATACACACCCAGGAAAACACAAAGTTCTGTACTCCATGCCACAGAGACCGTACAGAGCTGAAAATGTTCCAAGGAGTGCAAAGAAGTCATTATTCAGGAAACGGATGGGGCTCAGATTTGGGGATTCCTCGTTAATTGAGAAGACTTTGTTTTGGACATTGTGGTAAATGGAATGAGACCTCCCCCCACCCCCAGAGATGCCTACATCCTAATCCTCAGAACCTGTGAACATGGTGAAGGGACTCAGCAGATAGGATTAAGTTAAGGATTTGGATTTGCAAGATTATCCTGGATTAATGTAACCACCAGGATCCTTATAAAAGATGGAGAGAGACTGAAGAAGCTACTCTGGTTTTGAGCATGGGGAAAGAACCAGGACTGAAGAAATAAACACAGCATCTAAAAGCTGGAAAAGACAAGGAAACAGATTCTCCCTGGAAGCTTTAGAAGGAACACAGCCCTGCTTATCTTGATTTTTAGCCCACTCAGATTCATTCACACTTTGGACTTCCAGAATTACAAGAGAATAAGTCAGGATTGTTTCAAGCCACTAAGTGCGGGGTAATTTTTTGCTGTAGCAACAGGAAGCTAACACAAGCACCTGTAATGAACTAAGCACAGAGGACACAAAGATGGATCAGACTCCATCCATAGATTAAGAGGACCATTTTGCAGTGATGATGTGGATGAAAGAGTAACAGCACACTGAAAAGCATGATTGTAATAATGTGATCGAAACATACTCTGCCCCAGTAAAGGAAACATCTCATCTAATTCTGACTTGGAGAAATGAAGTTGGTTTTGTTGTTAGAGGCCACGGTCAAGATAAGTCTTGAAAGATGGGTAGGGTCCTGCCTAGCAGACAAAGGAGAGAAATTCATTCCAGGCTAAGAGAGCATATGCCTGCAAAAGTCAAAACACTCAGACTGGAAAATTCATATTCAAGTAAATAGGAATTTGTTTAGCAAATCTCAATATTCTAGAAAAAAGGAGCCAAAAGGTTTTTTTTTTTTTTTTTTTAAATAACTGTTAGAAGTCAATGGCACCCCACCCCAGTACTTTTGCCTGGAAAATCCCATGGACGGAGGATCCTGTTAGGCTCCAGTCCATAGGGTCGCTAAGAGTCGGACACGACTGAGAGACTTCACTTTCGCTTTCCACTTTCATGCATTGGAGAAGGAGATGGCAACCCACTCCAGTGTTCTTGCCTGGAGAATCCCAGGGACGGGGGAACCTGGTGGGCTTCCGTCTATGGGGTCGCACAGAGTCGGACACGACTGAAGCGACTTAGCAGTAGAAGCAGAAGTAATTTAGGGAGACTATGTTATCTTTATTCAAATAAAGCTTTTCGGGATATTCAAGTGCTCATGGTGATATGCAGGAATGCTTGCTTCACATATGCTAATTTATCTATGTATGTTTGGCACTTCACAACCCGACATAAGATCTCCAAACTAAAAATACAAATAAAGTAAGAGGAGTCAAGAGGAAAATGAGAATGAGTAGATTGATACTAGAATACCTACAGAAATTAGTAACTGAATTATTAATGTCCCTGTCATTCAGCCATTGCTGTTGTTGTTTAGTTGCTAGTCGTGTCTGACTCTTGGACCCCATCCACACAGGCTCCTCTGTCCATGGGATTCTCCAGGCAAGAATACTGGAGTGGGTTGCCATTTTCTTCTCCAGGGGATCTTCCTGACCTTGGGATGGAACCCAGGTCTCCTGTATTGGCAGGTGGATTCTTTACCCCTGAGTGACCTGGGAAGCCTCATTTAGTCATTAGGTCTCTGTTACATCTACATGTTTCTTGTTGACAAGGACTCTGCTTTATATTTATCTTACTATTCCTCTAGTTATAGAATGTAATGCTTGTACACTGGCTGCACGTCAAACACTTTGAGAATCAGACTTAATGTATGCAGTCAACTGTCACATAATAATCATGATCTGAGATTATTTTCTCTGGCACATAAAAACAGGTTAATGATCTGAATGGAATATCTCAAACTCTTAAACTTGACATAACCATATGTTTCAATACTTTTTCTTAATTTCACTAATTAAGAACACAACATGGGAATTATGTCAAAAGGGAGATACAACTTATTCAGCAACTTCATTTATATCATGGAGAAGGAAATGGCAACCCACTCCAGTATTCTTGCCTGGAGAATCCTGTGGACAGAGGAGCCTGGTGGACTGCTGTCTATGGGGTCACACAGAGTCAGATACGACTGAAGCGACTTAGCAGCAGCAGCAGCAAAGGGTAGGTGCTTTTAAAATGTAAGAAGTGAAGTTATTGAGCTCCTCCACCATTCTAAAGATTTTTTTCTCAGCTAGTAACTTGCAGACGGCCAAATTCAAAGATGCCTCTAACCCCTGCACCATGTAGTTATATGTTGCATTGAGCTTTAAAAAAAAGGTGTGAAACTTTATGAGAAAGATGCCAAAGAGCACTTAAAACAAGCAATGGCACCCCAGCCCAGTACTTTTGCCTGCAAAATCCCATGGACGGAGGAGCCTGGTAGGCTCCAGTCCATGGGGTCGCTAAGAGTCGAACACGACTGAGCGACTTCACTTTCGCTTTCCACTTTCTTACGTTGGAGAAGGAAATGGCAACCCACTGCAGTATTCTTGCCTGGAGAATCTCAGGGACAGGGGAGCCTGGTGGGCTTCTGTCTGTGGGGTCGCACAGAGTCGGACACGACTGAAGCGACTTAGCAGCAGTAGCAGCAACTACCCAGGTAAATTATTTTTTACTCAGGAATCAACCTTTTTTGAGGATAGTCTTCTAGTACTCACTCATATCCTGACTGTCTGAAAATGGTCTTATTTTATTAACATGTCATTTAAATATCCTTAGCTTCCTAATAAAAACAGTACACACACAGAGAGAAACACACACACACACACTGCCTTATAAAGAAAAATGAAGCAATATAAAAAGAAACATTTACTCACACCTCCACATCTGTATCCATATACCCTTTCCTTTACTTTAGTAGGACTATCTCTCTAAAGCCAAATCTTCCACTTTTCCATTAGTTCTCATCCTGTATCACCTGACTTAAGATAATTTTCAAATATTTTTTCCCATGCTATGGATTGTCATTTTACTTTCTTGATGGAATACTTTGAAGAACAAAAATTCTACATTTTGATCAAATCCAACTTTTTTCCTTTGACTCACGTTTTTGGTATCACATCTGTGAATCATTTGCCAAAGTTAGGATCATAAATATTTACCCCTATGCTTTCTTTCAAGACATTTACAGTTTTAAATTATAGTGAAACCATAAATTTAAGTCTGGATCTCTTTTAATTTAATTTTTGTTTGTAGTCTTAGATAAGGGTCCAAGTTCATTCTTTTGCCTATGGCTATGCAATTGTCCTCCGCCCATGGGGGAGCCTGGTGGGCTGCAGTCCATGGTGTCGGGAAGAGTCTGACACAACTGAGCAACTTCACTTTCACTTTTCACTTTCATACATTGGAGAAGGAAATGGCAACCTACTCCAGTAGGTTGATTGCCTGGAGAATCCCAGGGACGGCACGGAGCCTGATGGGCTGCCATCTCTGGGGTTGCACAGAGTCAGACACGACTGAAGTGATTTAGCAGCAGCAGCAGCGTACAATTGTCCTAGCACAATTTGAGATTTTTTCACATGTGTACTAATTTAAAATTTTTATATCTTCTTACTGAACAAAAGTGCTTTTGTATACAGTTTCCCTCTCTATCCTCAATGATGCTTTTTGTTATCACAGACTATTTGGTGTTTTGCAAATGGTAACTCACACTTTCTTAGAGATTTTATATTTATTTTGTAATTTTTTCCATCATTTTAAATTTCAATGTTTCTGTATCCTTATGTTTTACTCATGTCCTTTTTAAATGTCATGTTGCTGGATTTGTTTTTTTTCAGATTTTCCAATATCTTTGTCTTTCAACTTGTTAGTTTAGTTCATTTACATATATTGTGATTATTAGTATATTTGGACTTGATAAAATAGCCTTCCTGGATATTTTCTACATGTTCGGTTTTTTTCAATTATTCTCATTTCTCTTTTCCTTCCCTTTTCAAAAGTCAATTCATGTTTTTATTTGTTTTGTTTTCCTATTGATTTTCATACATAATTAAGAGAGAATCAGCATGTCTCATTTACTAAGATATCTACAGAGCCTGGAACTTAGATATCTAGAGTGCCTGCCACTTATTAAATACATATTGACAGTTTGATGCCTAGAAAGCACTGTGGTTCCATTTCCGTTTTATGACCAAAGAGATTGATGCTCTGTTGAGTGGAAGGATTGACATGCAAGACCTCACACCAGAAAAAGAGAGAATAAACATGCATCCCCTTAGGTTTCATGAATCAGTATTCCAGGCTTCTCTGGTGGTTTAGATGGTAAAGAATCAGCCGGCAGTGCAGGAAACCTGGGTTCGATCCCCAGGTCAAGAAGTTCAATTCAGTTCAGTCGCTCAGTCGTGTCCAACTCTTTGTGATCCCATGGACTGCAGCACTCCAGGCCTCCCTGTCTATCACCAACTCCCAGAGTTTATTCATATTCATGTCCATTGAGTTGGTGATGCCATCCAACCATCTCATCCTCTGTCATCCCCTTCTCCTCCTGCTTTCAATCTTTCCCAGTGTCTGGGTTTTTTCAAATGAGTCAGTTCTTCCCATGAGGTGGCCAAAGTATTGGAGTTTCAGCTTCAGCATCAATCATTCCAATGAATATTCAGGACTTATTTCCTTTAGAATGGACTGGTTGGATCTCCTTGCAGTCTCAGGGACTCTCAAGAGTCTTCTCCAACACCACAATTCAAAAGCATCAATTCTTTGGCATTCAGCTTTCTTTATAGCCCAACTTTCAATCCATACGTGGTGACTGGAAAAACCATAGCTTTGACTAGACAGACCTTTGTTGGTAAAGTAATGTCTCTGCTTTTTAATATGCTGTCTAGGTTGATCATAACTTTTCTTCCAAAGAGCAAGCATCTTTTAATTTCATGGCTACAGTCACCATCAGCAGTGATTTTGGAGTCCATCAAATAAAGTCTGTCACTGTTTCCATTGTTTTCCCATCTATTTGCCACAATGTGATGGGACCAGATGCTATGATCTTAGTTTTCTGAATGCTGAGTTTTAAGCCAACTTTTTCATTCTCCTCTTTCACTTTCATCAAGAGGCATTTTAGTTCTTCTTCATTTTCTGCCATAAAGGTGGTGTCATCTGATATCTGAGGTTATTGATATTTCTTCTGGCCATCTTGATTCCAGCTTGTTCTTCATCCAGCCCAGCGTTTCTCATGATGTACTCTGCATATAAGTTAAATAGCAGGGTGACAACAGACATCCTTGATGTACTCCTTTTCCGATTTGGAACCAGTCTGTTGTTCCATGTCCAGTTCTAACTGTTGCTTCTGGAAAAGGGAATGGTTACCCACTTCAGTAATCTTGCCTAGAGAATACCAGGGACAGAAGAGCCTGGTAGGCTACAGTCTATGGGGTTGCAAGGAATCAGACACAACTGAGTGACTAACACTTTCCCTTTCAGTTATCTGTATTTTACAGAAGACTTTAAAAATACAGAATAACAAAAGAATCAAATATTTTAGTCATTCATCAAGCCCTTTTTACATGTGAGGAAACTGAAACAAATTAAAGTATATGCTCCATAAAACCAACTAGTAAATGCTGTGATTGCTTCCAACTAATGCCTAGGAAATTAAATATAATATATTCTCTTTGTTAACCAAGTTATTCCTCCCCCCCCCCCACCCCCGCCACCCCCCGCCACCCTTTGGCTACACTAGGTCTTAGTTGCTACATGTGGTATCTTCCCCCCCACCCCCCCTGCCCAGACTAGGGATCAAACCCAGGCTTCTTGCATTGGGATCACAGAGTCTTGGCCGCTAGACCACCAGGGAAGTTCCAAGTTGTTCCTTTTTTTGTTTAAAAATAAAATTTAAATAAAGTAAGCCAGGGGTGCTGATTTGTGACAAAAGTAGGTGATCTGTCCTATGGGATCACTGGTGAATATTGCATTCCCAAAACTCCAGTGCTAATGATTTCTGTGATTTGACTCCACTCACTGTGGTAAACGTTTAGTGTTTGTAAAAAGAAGAGCAAGAAGGAAATAGAACATTTTCCATGTAATTTTCCATTTGTGTACTCTGACTTCATTAAAATTGCATACTGATCCAATCCCTTGGTTTTGCTAATAGCTCCACAGAGGGATAGTCATTACTAGAGCAGGAGCACCACAATCCATTTTCTCTGATCATTGTTTTGTGATATTGCTAATTTGACAGCTCCTGCTGAACATGGGCTCATTATTTTGTGTCATTGTTTTGGCAAAAGGAATATCTGATGTGCAGCAAAGTAACTTAGAAAGATGATGATAGGTTAGAAGAAGGAGTAGTTTTTCTCCAGGCATGGGAGAGAAGAGCCAAATTGAAATGGTAAGGAATGAACTGCTTGACCCCTATAAGACACCTTCTCCTTCAAGGTTCGAATCCTCTGCAACTTTTTTTGTGAATTCATATGGTTAGATAGCATCACTGACTCAATGGACACGAATTTGAGCAAACTCCAAGAGACAGTGTAGGACAGAGGAGCCTGGCGTGTTGCAGTCCATGGGGTCACTATGAGTAGGACACAACTTAGTGACTGAACAACAATGACCTAAATTTCATTGCAACAAGGTGGATATGCCCACTTTCTTTTCTGTGCTCTAGGGTCTATCTATTTATCTATCTATCGTCTTCTATCTATATTTATCTATGTAAACACATACTCCTAGAATTTCACATTGTTGTTCATTCACTAAATTGTGAATCTCACATATATGATGCTTATTTTATATAAATGTACCTCTAGACCCTGTTTTTGTCATCTAATTACTTTCAGGGAAAAACAAATAAACAAAAAAAGCTCCTGTCTGCCTCTCTAACCTCAATTTGCTGTGTTACTCCTTGCACTATACCCTGAAGCCATATTTTACTTATTTACTTGGCACATATTCTCCAACATCAGAGTCCTACAGTTCTCCCCACTCTTCATGATCAAGCAGCTATTTTTACTCCCTTCCACTTTTTCTCCTTCCTTCCTATCTCAGCCTGTATTAATTCTTTTTAAAAAATAGATATCTGCTTAAAATAATTTATCAAAAGACCTTTTGTCATATTTCACCCCATTTACCCAAGTTTAAGTCTCCTACAGAATTCTTCTTTATATCATTTATCACATTGTAACTCCATGCTTAATGTCTGGTATCCATTGGATTTGGACTTTAAGGGGTTTGTTTCCTTCACCTCTGTCTCCCTAATAACTCTCCAGTCACATAGCGGTTCCCATTAAATACTTATGTAATCAATGAATAAACATGGCATGTTTTTTTAAACTGTGTACCTCTATTTTGTTTGATTCTTCGACTTTGAATGACCTTCCTCTGTATTTTCCTTACTTGCTCTTTATGATCCAGTTCTGGTTTCATTTCTCCCAGAGGTCTTTCATAACCTCTTTTCTCCTCCGTGGTCTCTCCTATCTCAGTGTATTCCTCTTTTCTGTGTTCCCAGAGGACACTGTACAAACAGTTCTCCTAAGCCTCTGCCACACAGGAGTGCAGCCCTAAGTCAACATATACGCCTTGCAGAACTCTGATACCTCATGAACCGTAGATCATTTGCTTTTTCTCCATTATATGTCTAGAAAAAATGCACCATACTGGAACTTAACATAGATGCCCCAAAATATAGTTGAAAGTTTAAAAAAGATATTTGAATCATAATAGAGATATTTGGATTATAACGGATTAAAAAGATTATCATAGAGATTAATATAAGCTTTAATGTTCCACTCAACATTAAAGCTTGCCGTAATCATCCATAGAATAGAACTAAGGGGGAAAAAGGGCTTCCCCGCGGTCTCAGCAGTAAAGAATCTGTCTGTAATGCAGGAGTTGCAGGAGACATGGATTCGATCCTTGGGTCAGGAAGATCCCCTGAAGGAGGGCATGGAAACCCACTCCAGCATTCTCGCCAGGAGAATTCCATGGACAGAGGAGCCTGGAGAGTCCATGGGATCGCAAAGAGTCAAACCTGACTGTAGCAACTGAGCACAAAGGGAAAAAGACATGTGATGAACAATGTAGATTTACAGTGAGGTTTTATGGTCTTTCTTATAAACACTGTGAAAATAGTTGACTTTTTCTTCTTTCTCATTATTGTTTGCCCACTTGAGTTTTCTTGAGATATTTATCATTATAGGTTTTTTAAAAATAAAGTATAACTAAAGTGTCCCTGAAGAGTTATATATGTGAAATTTGTTTTTGAGAATAAGTTGTTGCTGGTCCTTGTCACCTTATAAATGGTCTACTGAATGTAAATATCTCACCCTGTGCTTAACACTTTTCCGTCTGCTTTGAAGATGCTAGTGCATGCCAGGTTCATTGCCGAGGAGAGGAGGCCATTTTCTATCTACTGGGGTGGGGTGCCATTGCCTTCCCCTCTATCTGGCTTAGTTTGTCCTAAATACAGTCAATTTTGTTTATTTCATGTTATGAGAAGAACTCCAAGGCACAGTTTAGTGGCAGGAAGAAAGAAAATGAGGTGAAGGCAGTAGCTGTCAGTAGAAAAACAACTGCTGACAACTTTTGATCAAAGTACAATCACTGTGGCAGATTTATTTTTTGCTGCCACCAAGAATATATGCTTCTAAGGTGATGTATGCCAAGTGAAACACTTCCATGAGAGGGTCAGGGAAAGAGCTCACTTAGCAAGAATGTGTGATTAATTTGTCTCCTAAATTTATGAGACAGTGCAGTCAAGCCAGTTTGAAAATAGCAACAGGGCGATTACAAGTGACTGGGTAAACAATGTATTAACTGTGGGTGGAATTTAATCTCTTCATATGTTCTAAAAATTCCAGTTTTTGAAAGCAGTCCATGGACAAAGAAAGGGTGAATATTATCGTCATAAGGACTCCTGCAAGAAAGGAAGGGCAGAGTGGGGGGATCTGGTCCTGAAACACTGATGTTTCCATCCTTACATTTCTAATAAGTAGGCAGTCTTCCAGGTATTTTGGGATATGAAGTCAGAAATTGGATTTCCTTACTTACGAAATTATAAAATATTTAATGAGAAGTGTCTGCTTCCCTGGTGGCTCAGAGGTTAAAGCATCTGCCAGCAATGCGGGAGACCTAGGTTCGATCCCTGGGTCAGGAAGATCCCCTGGAGAAGGAAATGGCAACCCACTCCAGTATTCTTGCCTGAGAATCCCATGGACGGAGGAGCCTGGTAGGCTACAGTCCACGGGGTTGCAAAGAGTCAGATGCGACTGAGCGACTTCACTTTGTGCCTTTTGTTTGTCTGTTGATGCATCTTTCTGACAACTTTAAAATAACAGTAGCTACTGTATATTGAACACATATTGCATATATAGGACTTTACATAAATACATCTGTAATGGTATCAAGATATGATTATTGATTTTATTTTAAGGAATCAGAATAAGACTCAGAAAGACCAAAGAACTGGTTCGGAGTCATATATAGTCAGTTCTACAGTTGGAATTTGAATGTGAATGAACTGCAAAGTTTGTCTTTCTAAGCAAAGTTCAGAGATCGGGCTATTAATATGGATCTAGGAGTCTATATTGAACACACACTGGAACTACATAAGACTCAACTTGTATTGAAACGTGCCAGACAATGTAATGGAAACAGGTATACCAGAAGGCTGATTTGGTATTAAAAGTACATGACCTGGGCTTAGTGGATTTGATTCAGGGGAAATTGAAGCGATGTAGTATATTCATCAAACTATCCTTCAAAGTAGGAGTGAATAAGTGTTTTTTACGGTCTGCACCACACAGCGAAATATTAATAGTTCTTCCTTGTGAAGCTGGGTCTGTGGCCCAAACACAGCTCATGACCGGCATTATACGCGCGCTTTAACCACTAGGTGGCGCTAAGCCTGCAGAGTTAGGATGAGTCTTAGGAAGTTAGGAAGCGTAGCCGCTCAGTCGTGTCCGACTCTTTGTGACCCCATGGACTGCAGCCTACCAGGCTTCTCAGTCCATGGGATTTTCCAGGCAAGAGTACTCGAGTGGGTTGCCGTTTCCTTCTCCAGGGGATCTTCCCGACCCAGGGATCAAACGCGGGTCTCCTGCATTGTAGGCCCATTTTATCCTCTGGGCCACCAGGGAAGCCCTTAGGATGAGCCTTAGCTAAACTTTATGGGGTTACATCGATATGCATCTTTTCCGGATATGAATGAACACCACTTTTCTCGTATAGACTCCCTAATATAAAAATATCTCAAGCATTTGATTCTAAATTATACTTACTTCAGCTACTATTTATATTCTGCTCCAGCTTTATCACCCCTCCCCCCATGGGTGGCTTGAGTGACATTTTTGAATTGGCTATGCTAGAGCCTGTGTAGATCGTGAAGGAAATGTAAGCATATTGAAATGGTCCACATGCACTCTTCTAACGAAGTGACATTCTAGACATGATCATTGACTCTCCAGGAACAAAGTACATCTGCAGTAACTAACTCCTTAGTAGGGTCTTATGAATAAGAGAATTGGCTGTCCTACTGTGTGACTGAATCTCAAAATCCAACCCTGCCTTTTGATTGCTCACGAGAATTCATTTATTAAAACTACATCCTGGATGGACTTATGTTTCTAAGCCAATTTAGTTTTAGTGAAACAGAAGCAAGTCTATAAAGCAAACACTTTCTTTTCCTTCCCAAATATATTACATAAAAAGCTTGAAAACAAAGAGAATATGTATCAGCATAGAAACATAGAACCTCAAATGAGATATCAGAGAAAAGTGTTACTTTTTCATGGCAAGCTATGCAGTATGCTGAAACTTAAAACTCTTCCAATATAAGTCAAATTGATGGAAATTAAATTTACAAGGCAGAAATTAAAGACCAATTATGGACAGAGTATAACACTTGCTATTATAAAAGAACAGATTATATTCTCATTACTCTTTCAGGGTAAAATGGGAATATAATTGGAATATATTTAAATAATGAAACATTTAATAAAAAACTTACTGTTTTTCCTAATAAACATAGTGGTATATGAGGTAAGACTGATGAATTTAATCATTTCATTGTAAAGATTAGATACCGTAGAAAACAAAAGTAAATCATGCATCTAAATCCTTCAGGACCTTGATCATGGTGACTCCACAGAATTCTACAGTTAGCGATTCACTTCATGCCAGCCTTGTTTCTTCTGAATTTCTCTTTCTCAACTTCCTTGCTAGAATCTGGTCACTTCTTGAGAGCTGGCCACTGCTACATTTTGATTGAACAAGAATGGAGGTCAGGGCTTCCCTGGTGGTCTAGTGGTTAAGAATCCATCTGCCAACACAGGAAACATAGGTTCAGTCCTGTCCAGGAAGATCCCACAGGCGGTAGAGCAACGAAGCCTGTGTGCCCCAACTACTGAAGCCCCACACTGGACCCATCATTACCTTGCCTGCTATCCATGCTTTCCAGGGCAGAGACCCAGAGCAGCCCTAAGGATGGACTCTCATTCATGACATAGGATTGAAGGTGCTGGGGCTAAAGCAGGCAGACTGATTTCTCACTCCACTACACTTGGAAAACCGCATCGAACTAAACAACCAAACTCCTGTTTTAACAATGCATAGAGCCTGCTTGGGAAGATATGTATAAAACAAAGGCACATAAGAAGCAAATAATAAAATAAAGTATGATGAAGATATAATTTATATCTTCATTATAAAGTATATCTTTATATTTTTTTGCTGCAGAAGACTCCTGAGAGTCCCTTCAACAGCAAAGGGATGAAACCGGTCAATCTTAAGGGAAATCAACCCTGAACAATCATTGGAAGGACTGATGCTGAAGCTGAAACTCCAGTATTTTGGTCATATGATGTGAATAACTGACTCATTGGAAAATTCCCTGTTGCTGGAAAAGATTGAAGGCAGAAGGAGAAGAGGGCATCAGAGGATGAGATGGCTGGATGGCATCACCGATGCAATGGATATGAACTTGGGCATAATTCAGGAAGTGGTGAGGGACATGGGGACCTGGTGTGCTGCAGTCCATGGGGTTGTAAAGAGTTGGACACAAATGAGTGACTGAAGAATAACAAGAACATAATGAAGATATAAGTAGGAAATTAATAAATTGTTGATGCTGTTGTTTGTTGTCAAATTCCTAGACCAAAAATGCCAGCTCATTGTATTTTTAACTGGATAATTTTTAAAGCTAATAATTGGTTTCTCATATTTATTTTTTAAAATCTTCCCTATAATCTATCTGTTTAGATATTTTGACCATTTTATATCAACATATAGATTTTGATTGCCTAAAATTGTTCCTTATAAATTAATAACATTACCCTTTGCCACATGATTGTATTGAATAGCAATTATATTTTCATTTGCCTATTTATCTTTTGATGATCCCATTTGTAATTATTATGCGTGGCTTTTATTTTTATACATTAAAATATCTGAATTAAATATTTCAATCTTTCCCCCACTGTTATCCCATGCTTAGTAAGTCCTTTATCCATTTCATAATAACTTAAATGATGTTCAGCTCCTATGCTTTCCCAGACAATTCTTCCTAATTGAAGAGCTTGTTCAAAAGTACAGCGGTCATATTATCAATATAAAAACAGCTAGCATGAATTGAGAACTCTGTGCTTTATCTCATTTAATTATCTTAACAATGCCATGAAATAGGGGGTATTGTTATCTGCAGGTTACAGGTAATAAGAGTGAACACAGAGAGATTAAGAATTGAGCTCATGACCAGATGCTGAGGCTGGTTTGAAAGCTTAGATTCCCCCCGCCCCCAGATTTACCAATAGTATGTTGCTCTTGGGGGGTGTCCTAGGCGGCACTAGTAGTAAGGAACCCCCTTGCCAGTGCAGGAGACATAAGAGAGGAAGATTCGATCCCTGGGTGGGGAAGATGCCCTGGAGGAGGAAATGAAAACCCACTCCAGAATTCTTGCCTGGAGAATCCCGTGGATGAAGGAGCCATTTGCAGGCTACAGTCCATGGGGTCGCAAAGAGTCAGACATGACTGAAGAGACTTGGCACGCATGCATGCACAGGCTGCTCGTGGACATTCTTATTCCCGTTTGTTTAACTGTGTGCCAGCTTTTCTTTTGGGAGATTTTTCCATCTAATCATTTTTTTCTTTATTCTAAAATCCCAAGATGATGTGGTTTGTTGGATGTCTTTCATTCACTGAAAGGCAATGGGGCAAGCATGCTCAGTTCTCTCAGCTGTGTCCAGCTCTTTGCAACCCCATGGACTATACCAGGCCAAACTTCCCATGCAAGAAGACTGGAATGGGTTGCCATTTCCTCCTCCAGGGGATCTTCCTAACCCAGGGATCGAACCTGTGCCTTTTATGTCTCCTACACTGACAGGCAGATTCTTTACTGCAGAGCAATTGGAAGCCTCTGACCTAGGCAAACAACCCTTTAATTTTGAAAATTTCACTCATTCAATTACGGAACCGCTTATTTGATCACTTCATTTTAAAATATCCATTTCTTCCTATTCTGTTTTTTTTATGGAACTCCGACTAGGAGGTAGCTGGACCTTGTGGATAAATATTTAATTTTAAAAAATCTTTCTCGTCCTATCATCTTTCTCTTTGTGCTTTTGTTATAATTCAGTTCAGTTCAGTCGCTTAGTCATGTCTGACTCTTTGCAACCCCATGAATCACAGCACGCCAGGCCTCCCTGTCCATCACCAACTCCCGGAGTTCACTCAGACTCATGTCCATCGAGTCAGTGATGCCATCCAGCCATCTCATCCTCTGTCGTCCCCTTCTTCTCCTGCCCCGAATCCCTCCCAGCATCAGTCTTTTCCACTGAGTCAACTCTTCGCAGGAGGTGGCCAAAGTACTAGAGTTTCAGCCTTAGCATCAGTCCTTCCAAAGAAATCCCAGGGCTGATCTCCTTCAGAATGGACTGGTTGGATCTCCTTGCAGTCCAAGGGACTCTCAAGAGTCTTCTCCAACACCACATTTCAAAAGCATCAATTCTTCAGTGCTCAGCTTTCTTCACAGTCCAACTCTCACATCCATACATGACCACAGGAAAGACCACATAGTCTTGACTAGACGGACCTTTGTTGGCAAAGTAATGTCTCCCCTTTTCAATATGCTATCTAGGTTGGTCATAATTTTCTTCCAAGGAGTAAGCATCTTTTAATTTCTTGGCTGCGAATTACAGGAGGACTATTCTGAAAATCTTCTAATATCTTCTTGTACTGGCTTGTTAAAACTTTGGCTATCATAATTTAAATTCCCATGAATGTTTTCTTTTCTTTTTCATATCCATCTTCGTTTCATAGATGTGCTGCTCATTCTTACCAAAGTGTAAGCTACTTTATAAAAGTAGCTTTTATAAAGTTTGCTTTCGGTTACCTTGAGTTATGTTCTTGCTTCAATTCATTTTTTTCCTGTTGATTTAGGCTTTGACCTTGATTTTAGAGGGTTTTGGACCTATCCTGAGGCCCCTGCCTTTGAATTCCCACTTGAGTGAGGCACTGACAGTTATGCAGTAGATCTGGGTGTGTCACATGACTTTTTAGTGAGTGGAGGGACAGTGCTGTAAAGCGACCTAGCAGAGGTGCCTCTTTCCTTAGTTGACCCCAAATGTGAGCAATCTCAGTAGTGAGCAATGCCTTTTTCTTGAGCAGTTGCTCCAGAAAATACTTCATTTTCTTGCTTTGGTGACTGGAGAACATATATTTGATGGCCTCTGTCCTTGGAGCCAGGATGAGGAATGAACCTGAAGCACTCATGATTCCTGCACACATTTTCACTTACTCGCTATGTCTTCCAGAATCCTTGCCACCACATTCCAAGCATCTTGAGTTCAATTCTTCTGAGAACAAACATCTACCTGCTGAGGTTGGGGGAAAGAGAGTTACCTGATGGCTTGCTGGATGAAGAAGAGATCCCAGGTTTCATCTACTCTGTAGATGACCAATCTCCACTTGGGTCTTAGATGATCCAAGACTCAGACCACCTCACATCCTCTGATGCATCCAAGTTTCAAACTGTTCTGACCCCTCCGGAGTGTGCATATCTGCTGGCTCTTTGAGACCCCACTGACTGTAGCCCACCATGTTCCTCTGTCCATGGAATTCTCTAGGCCAAGAATACTGGAATGGGTTTCCATGCCCTCCTCCAGAGTATCTTCCTGACCCAGGGATAGAACTTGCGTCTCTTAGGTTTCCTGCATTGCCAGGTGGATTCTTTACCACTGAACCACCAGGGAAGCCCCCTCTCTGGAGTAAATTGAGGATTTATCATCATTCTTCTCTGCAGGCACTTAGGTTTCAGCTTTCTCTCCTCTACTAGTTGGGAAATAAAAAGTTTTTAAAATATGAACTGCTAAATAAATTATTTCTTTTTTTCAAATAGTTGGAGAAAGAGGTCAAAGTCATGTTTTTAAAAGTAATTTATATTCTGAACTATAAAAAACCTTTGTTCCCAAAGTGCCTAGAGATTTCTACTTATCATTGTGTGTGGTTGTCACTAAGGCAACCCTGCTCATTCTATCCACCATCTTCTGACCAGGTAAACTTTCTTTTTTTTTTAAAAGGAAATTTTTAATTTTATATTTTGGTAGGAATTAACATTTAAAATATGGTTGAATAAGAAGAAAAAATTGAAAAATGGATACAGGAAAAGAAATGGATACAGGAGCGCCATCAGTGATATGAAGCACTATTTTTCATGGCTCTATATAGCATCTTTTCATAGCTAGGTGCACAGCTGGCCCTTAATCACATTGTGATGTGGCCAAACATTTTCAGCAACCAAATTCATTTTCCTTGTTTTTTCCCAGGCCTATTCTAAAGTACGCACTGCTGCTGCTGCTGCTGCTAAGTCGCTTCAGTTGTGTCCGACTCTGTGCGACCTAGAGGCTATCAAGTCCAGAGTTTACCTTGACCAGCACTTGAACAAATTTCTTAAGAGGTGATCAACACAGCTCTCAGCACACTGAGACCTCTCATATGTGGGGTACAGAATTCAACTATTACCATCAGAAACATTGTTACATGTCTGTGTTGCAGTGCTTTGTTGGTTAAAGCATGGTAAAGAACATTTCTCTGACATTACATTGAGCTTATCTTACATTACATTAGCTTTACATTACACTAGCTTTGTAGCCCTTATAAAGAGCATAGGATCTGGAGTCATAAAATTATATTAATATAAGAAGTCTCATTTCACTGCCACCTAGAAGCTCTGTGACTGGATAAATGATCCTTTTTGAGCTTCAGTTTACCTCAATGTGGTAGATACAGATAATAACAATTTGCACTGTGTCCTCTGAATTTCTTACTCCATAATCAGCACACTCCCCTATACACTCAGTATTTTTTCTGAAAGTTTCCTCTACCGCTTGCTTTAAGCGAATGCTGGCCATCTCCTGAGAATACTTGCTGTCAGGTAGAGGACTCTATTTTTAAAGAATATATTTTTAATATTTTATATTTTAAAAGAATCAACTCACAATTAGATAGTCAGGTCAGATCAGATCAGATCAGTCGCTGAGTCGTGTCTGACTCTTCGCGACCCCATGAACTGCACCACGCCAGGCCTCCCTGTCCATCACCAACTCCCAGAGGTCACTCAGACTCACATCCATCGAGTCCGTGATGCCATCCAGCCATCTCATCCTCTGTCGTCCCCTTCTCTTCCTGCCCCCAATCCCTCCCAGCATCAGAGTCTTCTCCAATGAGTCAACTCTTCGCATGAGGTGGCCAAAATACTGGAGTTTCAGCTTTAGCATCATTCCTTCCAAAGAAATCCCAGGGCTGATCTCCTTCAGAATGGACTGGTTGGATCTCCTTGCAGTCCAAGGGACTCTCAAGAGTCTTCTCCAACACCACAGTTCAAAAGCATCAATTCTTTGGTGCTCAGCCTTCTTAACAGTCCAGCTCTCACATCCATACATGACCACAGGAAAGACCATAGCCTTAACTAGGCGAACCTTTGTTGGCAAAGTAATGTCTCTGCTTTTGAATATGCTATCTAGGTTGGTCATAACTTTCCTTCCAAGGAGTAAGCATCTTTTAATTTCATGGCTGCAGTCACCATCTGCAGTGATTTTGGAGCCCAGAAAAATAAAGTCTGACACTGTTTCCACTGTTTCTCCATCTATTTCCCATGTAGTGATGGGGTGAGCCAATTCCTCCTATCCAGACACACTACCATACCTCCTCCCCCTCCCCTTGCTCTTCCAGATGTCCTTCTACCATGAGGTCTAGCCATGCTATTAGCATTTAGCACTCTGCTCTCACCATCACTGGCTTCTACTGACCTCCTTGTCAATTCCCTTCCATTATTGATTCTTCAGGACCTGGGTCACAATCTCCTTACACCCTTCCTGACAGTATTTTAAATAATTTTAATATTTATTAGAACAGCTTTCTGATACCCTGAGTTCTCAGCTCCTTGAGCCCTTGATCTTCCTCCAACACCATTTCGATTAATCTCTCAGGATGTTTTAATTGTTCTTGTGGCTCAGCCAGAAGTGAGGCTAGTGCTTGGGGAAACGGGGATGAGAGCCAGTGACAGTCCCTGCTTTAGCCAAAATTCTAAGTGTTAAATGCAGAAAGAATATTCCAAAAGTAAAAGTAATTTCAAACCAAGACTACTTGGCTCAGATGCAATTATTCTATTTTTGAAAGGCCTTCCAGTCTGGGAGCAAGAGCAAGAACTGGAGACACAGAGAAATAATGACCTGCGAAACAAAAGCTGTGCCTTTCTGTGCGTAGAAAACATTTTGTGAGGTTTTAAATAGAGTCATATTTATATCTTGAATTTCTCATGGAATAAAACTATAGACTATTCTGACTTTTAACCAAAAAAAAAATGTGTATACTGTCTTGTGAATTTCTCAAAACAGACAGAATTCAACTCAGGGCTGCTATTAAATCAAACAAAGATAAGTAATGGAAAATAAACATGTATTCTTTTGGCATCTGCAAAATTTAATGCCTTTTATATAGAATCTACAAGATCCATGATGTACAGTAATCTGCAAGGTGGTTAACGAAACCTACCTCATGAAGCTCTTGTAATGATGAAGTGCAATCGTAAGTGTGAAGAGAATTGCCACACTGAAGAGGTTTGATTTTTGACCATGCCAGGCTTTCGTACAAATGTGGTCTCTTGGGGATGAATGAGCTGAGCAAATCACAAAGGGCCAACTCTCAAAATGACTGCTCTAGAACCTGTGAGGAGAAGGCAATGGCACTCCAGTACTCTTGCCTGGAAAATCCCATGGATGGAGGAGCCTGGTGGGCTGCAGTCCATGGGGTAGTTAAGAGTTGGACACGACTGAGCGACTTCACTTTCACTTTTTCGCTTTCATGCATTGGAGAAGGAAATGGCAACGCACTCCAGTTTTCTTGCCTGGAGAATCCCAGGGGCAGGAGAGCCTGGTGGGCTGACGTCTATGGGGTCACGCGGAGTTGGACATGACTGAAGTGACTTAGCAGCAGCAGCAGAACCTGTGAATTTGACATTCCATGTTCAAAATGTATCGTGAATTCAACTTTTGTTCACCTCCACCACAGCTGTCCTCATGTAGGAAGAACCTTTCTCTCTTGTCTGGATCAGGGCAGAACTTTTGAGGTCTCTTCTTTTGCCACAAAAGGTCTGTCCCCAGGTGGTAGCCCTAGCGATTCCTTTATAAATGTAAATCTGAGTATGTTCTCCCCACCCCCCACCCCCATACTACAGAAGAAAACCCAGCTCTGTATCATGATTGATGAGGAATGCTCCCTTCCTTCATCCTTGCCATTCACCATACCTCACACTGGTCGGTGTGTCTTGATAGCTCATCTCTCTAACCCACTGGCTTGTAAAGCCATTTGGCACAGGGAGTTTCTGTCTGTTTTTGTCGCTGCTGTAAACCTGTGGCTTCAGACAGTGACCGGCACATGGGAGGCACTGAAAACATATTTGTTGAATGAATAAGTGAGATTCCTAAGTGAGGTTTCACAGCACATCAGCCATATTCTCTGGTGCCTAGATCTTAGACCTCGCGCTCACCAGAAATCGTCTTACACAAGGTCCTATTCCTACTACTGGCTTTGCCGTGTAGTCTCTCAGAAACAATATTTAAACTATTTCAGACTGTCAATCCATTGGCTCTACCACTTTCTCTAGACTTTACATCCATTTGATCCTTATCGTCCATTCTTCATACAGTTGCTGAAGTGATCTTTTCAAAATGCAGATAGAATCATAATGCCCCGTCTGTAAAAAAAAAAAAAAAAAAAAAACCACAAAAACAAAAAACACACTTTACTGGTTCCACTGTGCTTACAATCTTGTACAGCTGGCTTCAGCATCCTCACCTGACATGACCCTCACTTGTACTCACTAGCCTCTGGGCACAACTGGACTCCTTTCTATTTCTTGAAACTATACTTTTTCTAGCCTTAGGACATGTCCGTTGCTGTCCCTCTCCCAGGAATATTCTATCCCAAATTTTGACAGTGCTGCTTTATTTTGGTCATTCAGATCTCAACTCACATAATCAACCCTTGGGGAATATTCCCCACCTCCTAAAGTTCTTCAGTATGAAATCCTGAGCGTTTGTTTGTAAGAGTCCAATAATCAGGGTCCAATGTGGGCTTCCCAGGTGGTGCCAGTAGTAAAGAATCTGCCTGCCAATGCAGGCAATGCAAGAGATGTGGATTTAATCCCTTTTACTCCAGTAATCTTGCCTAGAAAATCCCATGGACAGAGGAGCCTGGCAGGCTATAGTCCATGGGACCGCAAAGAGTTGGACACGACTGAGTGACTGAACACAATATCAGGGTCATCGCTTGCATTTTCATACATAATCTGAAGTGCAATTACAGCATATAGTATAAACTATTGTCCACAACATAATAGGAGTAGAAATTTGTTCAAGGGGTTGGAAACTCCAGTTCTAAAATAATTCAGGTTATAATTGCCATTTCTTGTTTTACCAGTGAAATATAATTGAATCTTGACAACATGATTGTAATCAAAGGACACCCACAAGAGCACACAATCAATGCAGCCAAGCTTCCGAATGATCACATGCAAGAGACATTAATGGAAAAAGACACCAGAATCCACTGCATTTCTATCAGCATTAAGCAAGTGCAAATTAGATGTCTTCTGTGTCATTCTCTTGAGCAGCTTGGTTCCAATTGTGTTAAAAGTGATCATTGATCACCTGAAGAACCATAGTAGATAAATTAGTTTCAGCTTGATGTTATTTCTTATATAAACAGACTAATTTGTAAAAACCTTAGGCATCATAGATTGTGCTTAATGTAGTACACTAGCTTAATTACTTTTAAATGATCAGTGAGAAACTGAAACCAGTATGAAAATAATGTGAAAATAAGAACTACAATGACAACAGTTATGAATTAACAGTGAACTCAGTTATTCTAAGACTGTTTAGCAAATAAGACTGGTTTAAGGGAGCATGGTGAGCAAAATAAACATATGGAAAGAAGGCAGTCAGACACAAAATAAATAAGAAATGCCTCATTGATCAAGAAGTTGACTGCAGAAGAGCCTTACATAAGCTATAGTATGTGGAGTCAGGTCAGAAAGGAAAGAGGTGACATACACTTGGAGATTTGTCCTGTGACTTAACTATTTGTCCAGTTAGGGTAAGAAGGTTTCAGGAAATAATATTATACAGCCCTATCTGAACCGTCCATCTAAAGAAGCATTCGTTAATCAGTGTCACTAATTTAACAAGCACACATTAAGCCATGATAAAGTGTAATTTTCCTCCTATCAAACTGGGACAAAAATTGAAAACATTGAGTGTAACTGAAGACATGGTGATATAAGCATGCTCATACACCATTGGTTAGATTGTAAACTGGTTAGACTTCCAAAATTAAATTTAGAATTGAAATACACACGCCTGCACACATACACGCATGTTCCCACTTCTAAAAAACCTCCCACTAAATACATTCACATGTGCACAAAGATATTTACTCATCACAGTGTAAGGATGAGAGTTAGAATACAAATGTCTATCTGAAAACAGCAGTTGAAGACAAGATTCACATACTAAGAGGCATCCTATATCTCCTGTTAAAAAATTACATCGGTAAGTGGTGGGGGGAAGGGGGCATAGTAATGTTTATGGAAAGATCCTATGTATATAAAAAACAAAAGACTACAAAGGATAAATGGACATTTATATACATTTATACAAAATATAAAAACTTTATAAATACATAGAAGGATACTAGAAGGTCAGCCATGAAACTATTAGGGTGGTTACAACTGGAGAAATAATGGGAGAAAAGAAACATCCACATTTTTCTATTAAAAAAAATTATACACAGGTATCACTTGTGTTAATTAAAAATAATGAGTCTATGAACTTATTTTCAAAATAAAGCAAGACTAGATCTGCAATGACAGACAGAGGCTAAATCAGAATAAACATTTGACTGGGAGCCTTGAGACACGGACCACATAACTGACTAGTTCTGTGACTTTGTGCATGTCATTTAAACTCTCAGATCTCAGTTACTGTGGTGGGCCGAGCAACAGTCAGCATACGGCAAGGCCCTCATCCTGGAAACCTGTAAACATAAAAGGAGCTTTGCAGATCTTGAGATGAGGAGATTATTCTGTGGACTGGATATTATCACAAGGATCTTTACAAGAGCGAGGCAGGAAGATTAAAGACAGAGATGGTGATGTGGAAATGACAGAGGGAAAGAAGGAGACAGAGAAAGAGAGTGACCGAGAGATGAGACTGAAAGGCGCTATACTTCTCTGAAGATGGAGAAAAAGACCACCGTCCAAGAAATACAGTCTGCTTCCAGAAGCTGGTAAAGGCAAGAAAATGTCTTCTCCCCTGGAGCCTCCAGAAGCAACCAGCCCTGAAAATGCTTTAACGTTAGTTCAATCGCATGGAACTTGGACTTCTGAGCCCCAGGATTGTAAGATATATTGGTGATGTCTTAAGTCATTAAATTTGTGGTAATTAATTACAGCAGAATGAGAAAATAAATACAGTTGGGACTTCCCTGGTATTTTAATGGGTTAAGACTCCACCTATAAACTGAAACTGTAGAATTGGGTTATAGATGATAATAAATTCAGTAATTATTAAAAGAGTAAGCATTTATAAATACTTTATATGTTAGATGGAATTCCCTAGTGGCTCAGATGGTAAAAAGTCTGCCTGCAATGCAGGAGACCTAGGTCCGATCCTTGGGTTGGGAAAATCCCTGCAAGATCCCCTGGAGAAGGAAATGGCAACCCACTCCAGTATTCTTGCCTGGAATAATCCCCTGGATGGAGGAGCCTGGTGGGCTACAGTCCATAGTTTGATAATATGCTAAGGGTTTCAAGGAGATCCAACCAGTCCATTTTGAAGGAGATCAGTCCTGGGATTTCTTTGGAAGGAATGATGCTAAGGCTGAAACTCCAGTATTTTGGCCACCTTGTGCGAAGAGTTGACTCATTGGAGAAGACTCTGATGCTGGGAGGGATTGAGGGCAGGAGGAGAAGGGGATGACAGAGGATGAGATGGCTGGATGGCATCGCTGACTCGAATGTGAGTCTGAGTGACCTCCGAGAGCTGGTGATGGATAGGGAGGCCTGGCGTCAGGGGGTTGGACATGACTGAGCAACTGATCTGATCTGATCTAAGGGTTTCACATACATATTTCATGTAATGTCATAGCAGCTCTATGTATGGGCACTATTTATGTTCTCCACTTCATGTTTACATGAGAAGACAAAGCTTTGAGAGGTTTAGCAACTCTCCAGTGAGTAATAAAACTGAGAAACACACAGAGATCGGCCCTTTTCTTATGGCAGTTATCAAGTGAGCCAATTTTGCTACCCTAAATGTGGGATGGTTGTGATGCTGACTATTTCATGGGTGCTAAGTCGACTAAGCCAAAGCCTTTGACTGTGTGGATCACAATAAACTATGGAAAATTCTGAAAGAGATGGGAATACCAGACCACCTGACCTGCCTCTTGAGAAATCTGTATGCAGGTCAGGAAGCAACAGTTAGAACTGGACATGGAACAACAGACTGGTTCCAAATAGGAAAAAGAGTACGTCAAGGCTGTATGTTGTCACCCTGATTATTTAACTTATATGCAGAGTATATCATGAGAAATGCTGGGCTGGAAGAAACACAAGCTGGAATCAAGATTGCCAGGAGAAATATCAATAACCTCAGACATGCAGATGACACCATCCTTATGGCAGAAAGTGAAGAGGAACGAAAAAGCCTCTTGATGAAAGTGAAAGTGGAGAGTGAAAAGGTTGACTTAAAGCTCAACATTCAGAAAATGAAGATCATGGCATCCGGTCCCATCACTTCATGGGAAATAGATGGGGAAACAGTGGAAACAGTGTCAGACTTTATGTTTTTGGGCTCCAAAATCACTGCAGATGGTGACTGCAGCCATGAAATTAAAAGATGCTTACTCCTTGGAAGGAAAATTATGACCAACCTAGATAGCATATTCAAAAGCAGAGACATTCCTTTGCCAACTAAGGTCCGTCTAGGCAAGGCTATGGTTATTCCAGTGGTCATGTATGGATGTGAGAGTTGGACTGTGAAGAAGGCTGAGTGCCAAAGAATTGATGCTTTTGAACTGTGGTGTTGGAGAAGACTCTTGAGAGTCCCCTGGACTGCAAGGAGATGGAATCAGTCCATTCTGAAGGAGATCAGCCCTGGGATTTCTTTGGAAGGAATGATGCTAAAGCTGAAACTCCAATACTTTGGCCAGCTCATGCGAAGACTTGACTCATTGGAAAAGACTCTGATGCTGGGAGGGATTGGGGGCAGGAGGAGAAGGGGACGACAGAGAATGAGATGGTTGGATGACATCACTGACTCGATGGACGTGAGTCTGAGTGAACTCCGGGAGTTGGTGATGGACAGGGAGGCCTGGCATGCTGCGATTCATGGGGTTGCAAAGAGTCGGACACGAATGAGTGACTGAACTGAACTGAAGTCACTTCAGTCATGTTTGACTCTTAGTGACTTTTTAGATTGTAGCCTAACAGGCTCCTCTATCCATGGGATTACCCAGGTAAGAATATTGGAGTAGGTTGCCATTTCCTACTCCAGGGGATCTTCCTAACCCAGGGCTCAAACCCTCATCTCTTAATGCCCGTGTCCTGCACTGGCAGGAGGGCTTTTTACCGCTAGTACCACCTGGGAAGCCCAAGGCTTCTGCTTTTGGAGTAACTCTCATACAGTATGGCGAGTTTGTTCCAGACAATTAAATGCTGTGCCCTTTGTGTGCATATTTGAATGTACAGAGGTAGTAAGAAATAATGCTAGGAAACCAACACCTGTCACATAGTCTAAAGTTACTGAAAAAAGTTTTTATTTTCTGATTATTTAAAGCATGTGCAGATCTGTGGCTAATGAAACACAGATTAACAAGGAATCAATTTCATAGAAGGACACTGAGGAGTAGAGAAACCAGGAGGCC
Organism: Tragelaphus eurycerus; assembly: GCA_935064755.1. Taxonomy (NCBI): domain Eukaryota; kingdom Metazoa; phylum Chordata; class Mammalia; order Artiodactyla; family Bovidae; genus Tragelaphus; species Tragelaphus eurycerus. Next base: position 27,767,701 of record CAKXYN010000023.1, read on the forward strand.
TTCTTGCTGGAGACAAGGACCATCGATGATGAGGTTTGATGATTCACATGGTGGTCTGCTGGGGACCACCTACTTGGCTGTACGTGGTGCATTAGGACAAGGCATAGCTGAGATGTTTTTGAAATAGTTTTGGGCCAGTGCTTGGACATTTGGGGCAACAGTAACCAAGGTAATTAAGGAACTGCAGGAAACCACAGTTACAGCATAGAAAGTGTTTATGTAGGGTGCTACAGAACTGAGATTTCAGCCTGATTCCGTGTGTTCTACATGTGGTTCTCCAGAGGATTTCCTCCGTTGGTGGCAGAGGGTACGAGCTCTGGGATGTCACACATAGAGTTCCTCTGAGAAAACGCTGGGAACCTCTGACTCCACAGTCCACTCCAGGAGGGGCTGTTCTTGGACTGATGGTGCTGTCAATCCTACAATTTAATTAAATCCTTGTACTTCTGATGGTGGTAAAGAACCTGCCTGCCAATGCAGGAGACTTGAGAGACTCAAGTTTGATCCCTGGATCAGGAAGATTCCCCTGGAGAAGGAAAATGGCAACCCACTCCAGTCTTCTTGCCTGAAGAATCCCACAGACAGAGGAGCCTGGTGGGCTATGGCCCATGGGGTTGCAAAGAGTCAGACACCACTCAAGTGACTTTGCATACAAAAAGTTTCTGATAAGGACTTAATACCAAGGCTTGTGGATCCTAGGATTGGGGCTGCTGTGGACTGAAGAGTCCGCTTTCAGCTTCACCCTATGCTGCAGTCGGCTTTTGGGCCCTAAGGTGACTCCAGAGTCAAGCAGGTAAGTCCAGGTGAGGCACTGTCTCTTCATCTCTGCAATGTCACCATTCACACTCGAGAACCAATTGAGAGAGTCCACCAAATAGTCCTCTTAACTCTCTCTCTCTCTCTCACACACACACACATTGCTTTTGTGTTAATTAGCTGTTCAACTGGCAGTTGAAATTCTCAATAAACATGCCCTGGAGCAACCACCACCTCTCCTAGTAAGATAAGTAAACAGTCTCATCAGAGAGATGAGTTGGTGGCATCTGGGTGTTGGGAATAAATAAAATCTCCCATCTGGTTGAAAGGGTTTTGAAATCCCACTTCCTGCCCAGATTGTCACTGCGGCTGCAGCTGGATGACAATACTCAATATTACCAGCAACCTGCCCAGATCTGTTTAGTGAAGCAGCGTCATCCAGTTTTACTGATTAAAAATGGGTATTTTCTTGCCATGCCGAGATCTAGCAATCTTTATTTCACAAGGTTGTGACAGACCAGATGGATAAATAAAAATACTTGAGTTATGGAGAAGGCATAATCAACTGCCCTTTTCTGAAATGTATTATATCTCATCTGTTCACTGTTTTCCATGAAAACGGTGATAGGAATTTGAGTGGTAGCAAAAACTCTTCCTAAATGTTGAATACTGTGTACGTGTTGTGTGCTAGGTCGCTTCAGTGGTGTCAGACTCTGCGACCCCATGGACTGTAGCCCACCAGGGTCCTCTGTCCATGGGATTTCCTAGGCAAGAATACTGGAGTGGGTTGCCATTTCTTCTCCAGGCAATCTTTCCAACCCAGGGATCGAACCAGCACCTCTCCTGTCTCCTGCATTCGCAGGACAATTCTTTACCACTAGAACAACCTGTAAAGCCACTCGAAACACAATTAAGTGTTTAGGGAAAAAGTGACATTTTTTTCAAGTGTCATTAGTTTCATTAATTAATCCAATTTATCTACTTTTTACTCTGATAAGCTGACTCCTCTCTGATTATACCTTATCCAGGCACTTGCTTAGAAGATTCTAACAGACTTGCTGGGACATAACAGCAACATTCCCCAATAAATAGAAACTTGCTGGTGTGTCCTATGATTGAATCAAAGGTTAATTAACTGAGGAACAGTTGCACTAATTGGTGACACACTGAATTTTACTATTTTTCTAGAACTGATGATTTGGAAAGTAAACAGATTTAAATGGCTGAGCAATAGCTAGATACATGCAACTACAAAAAGACTTCCATATATATTTAATTAAATTGACCTTAAGCCATCCTGTAATGTTTATTTCAACAAATAGCTCACTGTGTGATCACTTCTGGAATATTTGTATGACTTGAAGCATCTTTTAGGTACAATCAGCATTCAAAACATCATTAAGCTTTACTGTGTGTGTATCATTAGTGTCTATAAAATATATTACATTGGGCAAATGATAGCGAAGAGATCCATTTCATTTATGTGGTTTGCATCTCACATCACCAATTACCAATAGACTGCATGAATTATTTATCATCTCAAGTTGGCTTTATATCAAATATTTTACCACTTATGTATATCAAAAATTGAAAGAGCAATTCTCTTATTTTCTCCTTGTCTTAGGAGAAAATATGCAGACAAACTTCTTAATTAAATGCAAAGCAAACTGAGACAGAAGGAAATCTTCCACAAAAGGAGATTATTTGATAAGAACTATTTTGCAAAACAAAGGAGGTCATTTCAGTCAAAAAGCTGAAATTCGATAGTCCTATTTGCAATTAACTGAAAAAAAGTTAGAGTTTGTATGCTTGGTCAGAAGTATTTGTTTTATTTTAATATATAATTTTAACAAATTATTACATACAGATGGGATAAACCAACAGGAATTAACCTTGACTTCAGGTTTTTTCTTCAATAGACAAGGGAATAAATCTGTAACCAGAAATGGAAATGAGACCCTGTCCATTCCTTTAATCTGTCTTTCATATCAACCTTACTATCAGTTTTGTTGTCTATTGTTGGTATAAACGTCTCATCCAATGATCCTCTTTAAGCATTCTCCTTTCAGCCTTCATTTCTTTAGCGTGAATTAAGAAGTCACTGTAGTTCTTACACATTTTAGTAAATATTGGTTGTTCACACAAAATAAAAGATTTTCAAAGGAAAAGGAAGAAAATAGCATTTGACCTTCTGTCATTCATACAATGATAATCCACCCTGAATGTTCCTTGCCCCTTTTTATCCCTCCTTCTCTCTAAAATAGCTCATTTCAATGGCTGCTGGCCCCTCCACTGATTCTTTTTTTTTTTCTAATTGGGGTGTAGTTGTTTTATAATAGGCAATGCCAAAGAATGCTCAAACTACCACACAATTGCACTCATCTCACACACTAGTAAAGTAATGCTCAAAATTCTCCAAGCCAGGCTTCAGCAATATGTAAACCGTGAACTTCCTGATGTTCAAGCTGGTTTTAGAAAAGGCAGAGGAACCAGAGATCAAATTGCCAACATCTGCTGGATCATGGAAAAAGCAAGAGAGTTCCAGAAAAACATCTATTTCTGCTTTATTGACTACGCCAAAGCCTTTGACTGTGTAGATCACAATAAACTGTGGAAAATTCTGAAAGAGATGGGAATACCAGACCACCTGAACTGCCTCTTGAGAAATCTATATGCAGGTCAGGAAGCAACAGTTAGAAGTGAAAGTGGAACAACAGACTGGTTCCAAATAGGAAAAGGAGTACGTCAAGGCTGTATGTTGTCACCCTGCTTATTTAACTTATATGCAGGGTACATCATGAGAAACGCTGGACTGGAAGAAACACAAGCTGGAATCAAGATTGCTGGGAGAAATATCAATAACCTCAGATATGCAGATGACACCACCCTTATGGCAGAAAGTGAAGAGGAACTAAAAAGCCTCTTGATGAAATTGAAAGTGAAGAGTGAAAAGGTTGGCTTAAAGCTCAACATTCAGAAAACAAAGATCATGGCATCCGGTCCCATCTCTTCATGGGAAATAGATGGGGAAACAGTGGAAACAGTGTCAGACTTTATTTTTCTGGGCTCCAAAATCACTGCAGATGGTGACTGCAGCCATGAAATTAAAAGACGCTTGCTTCTTGGAAGGAGTTATGACCAACCTAGATAGCATATTCAAAAGCAGAGACATCACTTTGCCAACAAAGGTTCGCCTAGTCAAGGCTATGGTCTTTCCTGTGGTCATGTATGGATGTGAGAGCTGGACTGTGAAGAAGGCTGAGTGCCAAAGAACTGATGGTTTTGAACTGTGATGTTGGAGAAGACTCTTGAGAGTCCCTTGGACTGCAAGGAGATCCAACCAGTCCATTCTGAAGGAGATCAGCCCTGGGATTTCTTTGGAAGGAATGATGCTAAAGCTGAAACTCCAATACTTTGGCCACCTCATGCGAAGAGTTGACTCATTGGAGAAGACTCTGATGCTGGGAGGGATTGAGGGCAGGAGGAGAAGGGGACGAAAGAGGATGAGATGGCTGGATGGCATCACTGACTCGATGAATGTGAATCTGAGTGACCTCTGGGAGTTGGTGATGGACAGGGAGGCCTGGCATGCTGCAGTTCATGGGGTCGCAAAGAGTTGGACATGACTGAGCGACTGATCTGATCTGGTCTGTTTTATAATATTGTGTTAGTTTCTGCGGTGCAACAAATTGAATCAGCTTATATGAATACTTACATACTCTTCCTCTGGGGCCTCCATCGCAGAGCACTAAGCTGAACTCCCTGTGCTATGCAGCAGGCTCTCACTAGCTATTTCTTTTACACGTGGCAGAATATATGTCAATTCTACTCTCCCAGTTCATCCCACCCCCGCCTTCCTTCCCCGTGTCTGCAGGTCTGTTCTTTACATCTGGATCTCTGTTCCTGCCTTGCAAATAGGTTCCTCTGAACCATTTTTCTAGACTACACATAGATGCATTGAGTACAACATTTATTTTTCTCTTTCTGACTTCTTTATGGTGGCACTGAAATCAAATTTTCATGTGCATAAGAGTTTCATAGGATGCCTTTAAAAAAAATGTGGATTCCTTGGCTCTGCCTCTGGATATTTTGAATCAGTAATTTTGAGTGGAACTCAGGAATCTAAGATTTTTAAATAAACATTCCCACGTAATGTTAATGAAGCAGAAAGTAGACCATACAGTGAGAAATACTGAAATAAAAACTATGAATAAATGCAACTTTTAATTAATCGCAACCAAGTCCCAGCAGTGGACTAGCCTTCCAGGTGGCCCCAGTGGTAAAGGGTCTGCCTGCCAGTGCAGGAGATACAGGTTTGATCCCTGGGTCAGGAAGATCCCCTGGAGGAAGAAATAGCAACCCACTCCACTATTCTTGCCTGGAGAACCTCATGGACAGAGGAGCCTAGTGGGCTACAGTCCATACTGTGTGTGTGTGTGTGTGTGCACGCTAAAGTGCTTCAGTAGTGTCCGACTCTTTGCAATCCCATGGACTATAACAATTAGCATCACCTGGGAAGCCCCAGGATACAGTTCATGGGGTAGCAAAACAGTCAGACACAACTTAGCAACTGAATACACACGCAAGTCCTAACAAGCTTGCACTAACTCTTGAAAAACACAAGGCATACAAAAACTTTTAATTGAAATGATCAGTTTTGATTGACATAAGAAACCAAGAAATCAAACATGTTCAGTTATGGCTTTTTCAATTTTATTCAAATTTACATTAAAATATATTACTAGAATCCAAAGTGATACTGTTAACTAAAATTCAGCATAAGGAAGTTGAGAATAAACTTCAAATAAGCCATTAAAATCCAATGTTGAAAAAAAAACCATAATTTACTTTATTCTGTACTCTTTATTTTCAAGAAACAAATGGAACTGAGTTTTATGGAGCAATGTAGAGACAATAATTAGAATTCTCCTATCATCCATTTGGGGCTTCACAGGTGGCTCAGATGGTAAAGAATCCACCTGCAATGCAGGAGACACGGGTTCAATCCTTGGGTCAGGAAGATTCTCTGAAGAAGGAAATGGCAACCAGTTCTAGTATTCTTGCCAAGAAAATCCCATGGACAGAGGAGTCTGGTGGGCTACAGTCCATGAGGTCACAAAGAGTCAGAAACAACTTAGCCACTAAATAACAACAACGACAACAAAATCATTCACTTGTTTTAAGAAATACACTTTTACCAAACAATTTGCTTCCCATACAGAGTCTCAGTGTAAAGCATTTCAATTTCCATTTTTAAAAAACCTTGGCACTAGTGTGGAACTGGGCTAGTGAAGGTTACTCATGTTGGTTATCTGTAGGGATAAAGAAAAGCTTTCCAACTTTGCTTTGATCAGTCCAGGCTAACAAATAAACAAAAAGCTTGACAGATGAAATAGTCTTTGCTTCCTTCTAAAAAAAATCCTAGAGAAAATATTAATTATGAATTACTAGAAGATAGAGGGTGACTGTAGCCATGAAATTAAAAGGCACTTATTCCTTGGAAGGAAAGTTACGACTAACCTAGATAGCATATTCAAAAGCAGAGACATTACTTTGCCAACAAATGTCCATCTAGTCAAGGCTATGGTTTTTCCAGTGGTCATGTATGGATGTGAGAGTTGGACTGTGAAGAAGGCTTAGCACAGAAGAATTCATGCTTTTGAACTGTGGTGTTGGAGAAGACTCTTGAGAGTCCCTTGGACTGCAAGGAGATGGAACCAGTCCATTCTGAAGGAGATCAGCCCTGGGATTTCTTTAGAAGGAATGATGCTAAAGCTGAAACTTCAGTACTTTGGCCACCTCATGCAAAGAGTTGACTCATTGGAAAAGACTCTGATGCTGAGAGGGATTGGGGGCAGGAGGAGAAGGGGACACCAGAGGATGATATGGCTGGATGGCATCACTGACTCAATGGACGTGAGTCTGAGTGACCTCTGGGAGTTGGTGATGGACAGGGAGGCCTGGCATGCTGCAATTCATGTGGTTGCAAAGAGTCAGACACGACTGAGCGACTGAACTGAACTGAACTGAATTGAGAAGATAGAGAAATTTGTAGACCTGGGCTTCGAGAACAGTTTTGTAAGTTCTTGAAGCATCCGGGAGAAGTATAGGTAGGAAAGGCAATTTCCAAGACACATTTGGTTAATTTCTCAATTATGTTAGAACAAACCCCACAGGGGACCATCCAATGGAATTCTCTCCCCTAGATCCTGGTTTTCTCCTCTCTTTCCATCTCACATCCTGACTTTGTCTCCTCCATCTCTTTTGGTCTAATCATCTACAGAGATAAATTGCTTTAACAATCTACCTAGAATACTTTTTCTAATGTGATAAATAATGGTCCCTTTGGAAATACTGAGAATCTTAACAACCATAAGTCTGAGAAGCTCTGTTACAAAGGAATTCAATGCATTAGCCAGAGAAATGATAGAACTGAAATTCAAACTCAGGTCAGCCTGATGCCAATGTTCTTGAACTTTCCACCTCCTCATCCCATCATCACTGACTATCTTTCAGAGTATTAACAAATGGATTGGTTTTCCCCCATTTAGTGGTGAAAATCAGTCTCACCAGGCTTCATCACTCATATGACTAACCTGTAGCACCCAAAGTCCAAGCAACTTGCTGGAAAAGGGGAGTCAATCTAGTAATTTGGTATCAGTGGAGAAGGCAATGGCAACCCACTCCAGTACTTTTGCCTAGAAAAATCCCATGGACGGAGGAGCCTGGTAGGCTGCAGTCCATGGGGTAGCTAGAGTCGGACACAGCTGAGCGACTTCACTTTCACTTTTCACTTTCATGCATTGGAGAAGGAAATGGCAACCCACTCCAGTGTTCTTGCCTGGAGAATCCCAGGGACGGGGGAGCCTGGTGGGCTGCCGTCTATGGGGTAGCACAGAGTCAGACACAACTGAAGTGACTTAGCAGCAGCAGCAGCAGATCATAAATTAGACCATTTTTCCAGATGATCTTTCCTTTCTGAAATCAAACAAACATGTGATCAATGTCAATAGACACTGATTAGCGAATTGCTTTACAACAAATGAGCTAGTTAAGTATAATCATTATTCTATCTTGCTAGTGACAAAAAATGTACCATGTAAACCTTGAAATGCTCAGAAATAAAACAGTAGAAATAGTAATAATACAAAAACTTAATGTATACTTTTTATATACCAGTCACTGCATAAGGTATGAGTTAATTACAAGTTTCATAATGCCATGAAGTGAAAGTGAAAGTTGCTCAGTCGTGTCCGACTCTTTGCAATCCCATGGACTATACAGTCAATTGAACTGTCCAGGCCAGAATACTGGAATGGGCAGCCTTTCCCTTCTCCATGGGATCTTCCCCAACCCAGGGATCAAACCCAGGTCTCCCGCATTGCAGGCAGATTTTTTACCAGCTGAGCCAGAAGGAAGTCTACACTAATTTTATTTACACTTTGAAAACGACTAAACAGAAGCTCAGATCAAATAAGTCACTTGTCCAATGTTGCACTAGTCCAAAATTATAACAGGAAGTGGTAAGAGCAGGTTTGAAAGCAACCATCTTTTACTCCATTGCCCACACTGTCAATTACTCACCCCAGTGAGTGGGGCAGTTTCTCCTAAGTTCATCAGTGGCTCAGACAGTAAAGAATCCAACTGCAATGCAGGAGACCTGTATTCAACCCCTGGGTTGGGAAGATTCCCCTGGAGGAGGGGTTGGCAACCTACTCCAGTATTCTTGCTTGGAGATCCCCTTGGACAGAGGAGCTTGGCAGGCTACAGTTCGTGGGGTCACAAAGAGTCAGACATGACTTGAGCAACTAAGCACAACACACAAGCTTATCAATGAGTCTTCCTCCTAATGAAATCCCATGCAAATGAGTTAAGCAGAGAAGGGGCTGATATTTTACTATTGACTATGTCAGAAAACAATGCAGAACCAGTGTTGCAATTCACCAAAGCATTAAAAATAGAAGTAAAGTTGTGTAACCCTCCTATTCAGGAGGCTTCCTGCACTGACATTTGACTGGCACAGCCAAGGGTGTCAATGTCAGGGCAGCCTGCACAAATGACTACACAGAAGGTTTAGAAAGAAATAAAAATGAGGAATTTCATAGTTACTCCAAAGCACTGTCACATGCTTACATCAGATATAATCACAACCTCATATGAATATCTAATGTGGGCTAGGAAGAAGATGATTTAAATACGTAAATTTATTTTTGGTAGGGGGAGGACAGGGACAGCGGGTACTGACCTCTCTAATAACAAAATCTTACAATTTATTCTTAACTAAAATATGTTAAGCTACTAATAAGACTCTGATATTGTGTACATATATATTATCTATATACATACCATGAAATTAGAAGACTCTTGCTTCTTGCAGGGAAAGCTATGACAAACTTAGACAGTATGTTAAAAAGCAAAGATATCACTTTGCTGACAAAGGAATAGTCAAGGCTATGGAATTCCAGTGGAGCTATTCCAAATCCTGAAAGATGATGCTGTGAAAGGGCTGCACTCAATATGCCAGCACATTTGGAAAACTCAGAAGTGGCCACAAGATTGGAAAAGGTCAGTTCTCATCCCAATCCCAAAGAAAGGCAATGCCAAAGAGTGCTCAAACTACCGCACAATTGCACTCATCTCACACGCTAGTAAAGTAATGCTCAAAATTCTCCAAGCCAGGCTTCAGCAATATGTGAACCGTGAACTTCCTGATGTTCAAGCTGGTTTTAGAAAAGGCAGAGGAACCAGAGATCAAATTGCCAATATCCGCTGGATCATGGAAAAAGCAAGAGAGTTCCAGAAAAACATCTATTTCTGCTTTATTGACTACGCCAAAGCCTTTGACTGTGTAGGTCACAATAAACTGTGGAAAATTCTGAAAGAGATGGGAATACCAGACCACCTGATCTGCCTCTTGAGAAATCTGTATGCAGGTCAGGAAGCAACAGTTAGAACTGGTCATGGAACAACAGACTAGTTCCAAATAGGAAAAGGAGTACGTCAAGGCTGTATATTGTCACCATGTTTATTTAACTTATATGCAGAGTACATCATGAGAAATGCTGGACTGGAAGAAACACAAGTTGGAATCAAGATTGCCGGGAGAAATATCAATAACCTCAGATTTGCAGATGATACCACCCTTATGGCAGAAAGTGAAGAGGAACTCAAAAGCCTCTTGATGAAAGTGAAAGTGAAGAGTGAAAAGGTTGGCTTAAAGCTCAACATTCAGAAAACGAAGATCATGGCATCTGGTCCCATCACTACATGGGAAATAGATGGAGAAACAGTGGAAGCAGTGTCAGACTTTATTTTTCTGGGCTCCAAAATCACTGCAGATGGTGAGTGCAGCCATGAAATTAAAAGACGCTTACTCCTTGGAAGGAAGGTTATGACCAACCTAGATAGCATATTCAAAAGCAGAGACATCACTTTGCCAACAAACGTTCGCCTAGTCAAGGCTATGGTCTTTCCTGTGGTCATGTATGGATGTGAGAGCTGGACTGTGAAGAAGGCTGAGCGCCGAAGAATTGATGCTTTTGAACTGTGGTGTTGGAGAAGACTCTTGAGAGTCCCTTGGACTGCAAGGAGATCCAACCAGTCCATTGTGAAGGAGATCAGCCCTGGGATTTCTTTGGAAGGAATGATGCTGTAGCTGAAACTCCGGTATTTTGGCCACCTCATGCGAAGAGTTGACTCATTGGAGAAGACTCTGATGCTGGGAGGAATTGAGGGACAGGAGGAGAACGGGACGACAGAGGATGAGATGGCTGGATGGCATCACTGACTCGATGGATGTGAGTCTGAGTGACCTCTGAGAGCTGGTGATGGATAGGGAGGCCTGTTGTGCTGCAGTTCATGGGGTCGCAAAGAGTCGGACACGACTGAGCGACTGATCTGATCTGATCTGATGGTTTTTCCAGTAGTCATGTATGGATGTGAGAGTTGGACCATCAATTCTCCAAAGAATTGATGTCTTCAAATTTTGGAGCTGGAAAAGACTCTTGAGAGTCTCTTGGACTGCAAGGAGATCAAACCAGTAAATCCTAAAGGTAATCAATCAACTCTGAATACTCATGGGAAGGACTGATGCTGGAGGTGAGCTCCAATACTTTGGCCACCTGACGCAAAGAGCCAACTTAATGGAAAAGACCCTGATGGTGGGAAAAATTGAAGGCAACAGGAGAAGGGGTCAGCAAAGGATAAGTTGGTTGGATGGCATCACCAATTCAATGGACATGAACTTGGGCATATTCCAGGAGATAGTGAGGGACAGGGAGGCTTGGCCTTTTGCAGTCCATAGGGTTGCAAAGACATAGACATAGTGACTGAACAACAATATGTATCAATTATAGACACACACACACACACTCATAGACTCATACATGCCTGTGTTTTCCTCCCAGAGTATGATGAATATAAGCTCTCTGTCTCTCAGTCACTCAGTCATGTCTGACTCTATAGCCGGCCAGTCTCCTCTGTCCATGGGATTACCCAGGCAAGAATACTGGAGTGGGTGCCATTTCCTTCTTCAGGGGGTCTTCCCAACCCAGAGATGGAACCCTCATCTCTTATATCTCCTACATTGGCAGGGAGATTCTTTACTGCTAGCAACACCAGGGAAGCCCAATATAAGTATATTATCTAAATAATTTAAGGGTCTTGCTCAACATTAATTATTGCATGCTTCTATAACATGGTGATATTCCCTGTAAGTACCAAAGTATTAATTCTTACATCTTATACATCATGCATGTATTAACTGCCTATGTTGTACCAGACCCTCAGATTATAAATATAAAGAGACATTAGGCTTTACTTTCAAAGAGTCTGGGTATTTGTTGAGGGGAGATGAAGGTTGACTACATACTGTAAGAGCTGTGTTCATTTATTCAATAAACATTTTATCATCTATGAGGCAATATAAAAGAAGCTAGGAGAAGGCAATGACACCCCATTCCAGTACTCTTTCCTGGAAAATCCCATGGATGGAGAAGTTTGGTAGGCTGCAGTCCATGGGGTTGCTAAGAGTCGGACATTACTGAGTGACTTCAATTTCACTTTTCACTTTCATTCATTGGAGAAGGAAATGGCAACCCACTCCAGTGTTCTTGCCTGGAGAATCCCAGGGACGGGGGAGCCTGGTGGGCTGCAGTCTATGGGGTCGCACAGAGTCAGACAAGACTGAAGCGACTTAGCAGCAGCAGGAATACAAAGGGCATTCAGACACAATTGCCACTTTTAAGTTCCTCTGGAAACAGAGGGCTTCCCTTGTGGCTCAGTTGGTGAAGAATCCGCCTGCAATTTGGGAGACCTGGGTTCAATCCCTGGGTTGGGAAGATACCAACTCCAGTATTGTGGCCTGGAGAATTCCATGGACTGTATAGTCCATAGGGTTGCAAAGAGTCAGACACGACTGAGTGACTTTCACTTTCACTTGAGTTTCCCTTGTGGCTCAGAAGGTAAAGAATGAGTTCAGCTGGAAATAGAGCAGCTAACTCTTTTAAGTTGTCACTGGAAGGATATTCGGAGAGTATGTTACCTGAGCAGAGCAGCCCTTTCCAGTGTTTAAGACTAAGTGTAGGAAGTCTTAAGTGTAGATATCCACATATAAATTTAATTAAAGTTTTTTTCTGTTATTATTATTTGTTTTTTTTTTTTGAGAAACAGACAGAGAACAAATGCATGAACACCAAGAAGGGAAAGTGGAGGTGGGCCGAATTGGGAGATTGGGACTGACATATGCATACTACTAAAATAGGTAACTAATGAGAACCTCCTGTGTAGCACAGGGAACTCTACTCAGTGCTCTGTGGGGACCTAAAATGGGAGTGAAGTGAAGTGAAAGTCACTGAATCATGTCGGATTTTTTTCAACCCCATGGACTGTAGCCTAGCAAGTTTCTCTGTCCGTGGAATTCTCCAGGCAAGAATACTAGAGTAGGTAGCTGTTCCCTTCTCCAGGAGATCTTCCAACCCAGGGACTGAACCCAGGTCTCCCACATTGCAGGAAGATTCTCTAACAGCTGAGCTACCAGGGAAGCCTGACCTACATGGGAAGGAAATCCAAAAATTTGGGGATTTATGTATATGTCTAGCTGATTCACTTTTCTGTACAGCAGAAGCCAACACAACATTGTAAAGCATCTGTACTTTCATGAAAATGTTAAAACATACAGTTTATGAGAGTTTTTCATCAGAGTTCAGTGATTCCACTTGAAAAGATTATTTGAACTATTTTTTCTTCTGAAGCTTGTGCAACATCGCCAATGTTTTCTTTTTCCTCTTTCACAGAGAGACAATGCTTGTACACACTATAAAAGGGAGGCCTGTTTTAGTATTTCACATCATCTCCTTCAAAGCGAAATCCTGTGAAACTGCATCTTGTAAAGGCCATGTCTCCTTGGGAGAAACTCACAAGGTCACTTCAAATAGGGGATTTTTATGAAAATAGATTTGCCTGGAGAAATTTTGAAATTTCTCATCCTTGTAAATAAAGACAAGTTTTCTTGTAAGTGCTTTAAACTTTAAACTGATGTAAGGAATTAAGGTTATTGGAGGAGAGGCATAAGAAGGAACCAAAATATCCCAGAATTACACAACCGGCAGGGAGCTCCAGGCATCTAGCCTTTTATTTATTGAAAGGATTACAGCTAAGGAGTTCAGATCAGATCAGTCGCTCAGTCATGTCCGACTCTTTGCGACCCCATGAACCGCAGCTAAGGAGTTACCTTAACCTTAAAAAACATCTCCCGAGAAATAGTCCCCCAGCCCTGTTTGGTAAAGTACTCCTGGAAGGTTATTCAAAGCTAAAATCCATTCCTCTTTCTTTTCATTTGTTTGTGGAAATGTGTGCGGATCCTCGCTTACAAATGACAACTCTCCAGAGACTGAAAATCTGCTACTTGGTTCGCCAAACCTGAGATCAACTTATCTCCATGTAAAGGGACCCAGGTTTCTTTAGCTTTTCCCTTATTCTCAATCTTTCAATCATTTACCTATGCTCCTTGCACATAACATGCACACATATGTGGTCAGTCGTGTCCGACTCTTTGCGACTCCATGGTCTGTAGCCCACCAGGCTCCTCTGTTCATGGGATTTCCCAAGCAAGAGTTCTGGCGAGGACTGCCATTTTCTACTCCAGGGTCTTCCTGACCCAAGGATTGAGCCTGCATCTCCTGCACTGACAGGCAGATTCTTTACCATTGCACTACCTGGGAAGCCCCTGCGCATAACAGGTCATTGATAAATATTCATCTCATTAAATGGACTTAGTTGATCTTTTCTGCTGCTGCTGCTGCTAAGTCACTTCAGTCGTGTCCAACTCTGTGCGATCCTATAGACAACAGCCCACTAGGCTCCTCTGTCCCTGGGATTCTCCAGGCAAGAACACTGGAGTGGGTTGCCATTTTCTTCTCTAATGCATGAAAGTGAAAAGTGAAAGTGAAGTCGCTCAGTCGTGTCCGATTTTTAGTGACCCCACAGACTGGAGCCTACCAGGCTCCTCCGTCCATGGGATTTTCCAGGCAAGAGTACTGGGGTGGGGTGCCATCTTTTCTGGAACGCTGATTAGGCCACATCTTGTTTCAGTTATAAGGACCTAATGTGGAGGCAGATACACCCAAAAGAGGATTTATATAATCCTGAGAAGAGTGCTTCATTGTTTAAAATATACTTACATACATGTGTATATACCCTTTCATTACCTTTTCAGCCAGACTTGTTTTCTGTAGCTCAGTACTGGGAATAAAATACAGAAAAGTACAGTCCCTGTATTTAAGGCACTAAAAATCTACTTGGGAGCACACATACACACTGTGACCCTAACTTAAATTTATAAATACAGACAGGTTTCACAGGGTCTCGTGAGAACACAGAGAAGTGTGCAGAGTGGTGGGTTTGGCTGGGTGAACAAATGGCAGAGCAGCCATCAGTTTGAAAAATGTACAACTAGAGAAGAGGAGTCAGATTTTAGGAAGGAAATTTTACTTGATGTAACAATCTGGATTTTTTCCCGGTCACTTCAGGGATATTTCTGGTACATGAAACAAATGAGAAGAGAAAAGGGGTTAAAAAAATAAAGGAAAGAAAATGGAAGACAAGAGGGAAGAGGGGAGGAGAAGGCAAGAAATAGAAAATGAAAGGAAAGCGAAAGAAAATGAAACCCAGGACCCTCTCCTTTGGAAAGTCCTGGACCACTACTTAATCTCTTCCATGTAACTCTACAGTCTTCTTACTGCCTTGTGGTAATGTTATTTTCACAATATGTGAAGATATAGCGCTTTATATATGATTGCACACTGGGTCTACCTTGAAGCACTTTTTAAATAAGCTGAGTAAGTGATTGAGGCCCTTTCTTTAGATTCCAACAGTGCTTTGCCAGGACTGCCCTTTGCACTTGGAATTTACCTGCCCCCACTGTTACTCCAAACTCACTGGGGACAGATTTGCATTCATCCCTATGGAGCTATTGCATGGTGAGGAATCCTCCAACCCGGTGCCTCCTAAGCATGCTTCTAGAGGAAATGAAAGTCAAAGTGTCAGTCACTCAGTCGTGTCTGACTCTGCGACCCCATGGACTGAGACACACCAGGCTCCTCTGTCCGTGAGATTTTTCAGGCAAGAATACTGGAGTGGGTAACCATTCCCTTCTCCATGGGCTCTTCCTGACCCAGGAATCAACCCAGGAACTCCTGCATTGTAGGCAGATTCTTTTCCATCTGAGTCACCAGGGAAGCTCCTAGAGGAAATGATCTATTCCAATTTTAAGCCCAGATTATAATGGTGTCAGCTTTACTGACAAATTCCTCTTCTGGCCTTTATCTGACTTCATATTCTCTCTAATTGCTCATGTTGTTCTGCCTAGGTTTCTTTTCCTTAGTCTATGTAGAGAATAGTGTCCAAAGAGTTGGCTACTTACATATCCCTTCCCTATTATATTCAAACCTGTTTATAACTTCCTGATTTTTTTTTTACCAAATCACATAATCACAACAAAAGGCTTTTAACCTTGTGGAAAACATTTCTCAAAATGAGTTCCATAAAATAGTAATTCTTTGAGATGCTTGAAGAAGGGAGGTTACGGACAAATAAGCTTAGAAAAATTATGGGTAATATCTGAACAACCATATGTTTTTGTTTTTTAATGTGTAACATCTTTCAAAATTAGCATTCTAAAGATCAGAGTAACCTGGATACATTTTAAAAATAGAGATCCATGGGGCCAAGCTTAGATTTTCAAAATCTTTCATGGGAAGCCTGAGGAATCTATATTTCATGTAACTTCCCTAGTGTCACGATGTTATCATGTTGCTCTGGGACTTCAGAATCAGTATTTGAGGGTTCCCATTCTACAAAAGTCTTCAAAAGCATTTTAGTGATCATCTGAAAGCACCTCTTTATCACTCTGTTAATCTACTAATAACTTCACAATTCTTCATAATAGCATTCTTTCCATTCTTAAGAAAAGTCTGTAAGCACTTGATGTATTTATAAAGATGGCACAGACCTAGACAGCAGAGACATCACTTTGCAGACAAAGGTCCATATAGTCAAGGCTATGGTTTTTCCAGTAGTCATGTATGGATGTGAGAGTTGGATCATAAAGAAGGCTGAACACCAAAGAATTGATGCTTTCAAATAGTGGTGCTGGAGAAGACTCTTGAGAGTCCTTTGGACAGCAAGAAGATCAAACCAGTTAATCCTAAAGGAAATCAACCCTGAATATTCATTGGAAGGACTATCGTGGAAGCTGAAGCTCCAATACTTTGACCATCTGATGCAAAGAACTGATTCATTGGAAAATACTCTGATGCTGGGAAAGAATGAAGGCAAAAGGAGAAGGAGTTAGCAGAGGCTGAGATGGTTAGATAGCATCACTAACTGAATGGACATGAATAGGAGCAAACTCTGGGAGATAGTGGAGGACAAAGGAGTCTGGCATGATACAGTCCATGGGGGTCGAGTTCGGACACAACTTAGCAACTGAACAACCACAAAAACATGATAGAGAGTGAATGAAGACATGCACTTCAGAAGCCATTTCAGATTTTAACTCTTGAATATTCCTATTCTTCATATATGCTTTTTTTCTTCCCAATGTCTTTCTCCAACTTAGTGTGTATCCATAATTTTTCAGAGCTTTAACATTCTTCGTGAACTAACTGGAAATAGTTAAAGCATATTAGTAAGCTATGAATATCTCAATATATAATTATTACTTTCTTAACAGATTCATAAAATTTTGCTTTAAACTATTGAAGCTACTTTACCAAAAACTGTGGGAAAAAATCTTAATTGTTTTAGAGCTGTTTGGAGTTTTCATCTTTATTTTCATTTATAAGAAAATTAGTCTGTTTCTGGTAAAAACTCAAGTAAGTCTAAAATGTGTAACAATTAATCAACATGTGAGTTATAAATAGTAGTCTAGTGTACAATTAACAGCACAAAATAATAACTGGGGACTGGTTGGCTTCAGAATGCCAATGAGAAAAAAATTAATGTGTAATAGAGATTAATTTTTAACTGAAAATAACATTTGCACTGAATGTCAAGAGCACAATTTTTTAGAAATTATCAGAACTACAAGGCAATGGAAAGATTTTTAAACTATTTTTTTTTAAGTGATTTGCTTCTTCCTTCCTAAGTTCACCCTCAAGATAATTAGAAATGGTTTGATAATCTTATGTTTTCTGACATCCCAACTTCCATATTTTTAGCTAAAGACACAGGACAGTTTCACATACCTAATAAAATCAAAGTTTGCTCAAATCAGCAGGAAATGAGCAAAGAAGATTTATAGCATAACTAAAGTCATCCTCTATTGTTTTAACTGCTTAGAAAATAGAAAAATATTTTTTATCACCACGTGAGCCAGAAATAGTGTTTAGAATTTGTGTATAGAAAATAGTGTTTAAATCTTGTCAGTGATAAAAAGTTAGATGCTTCAACAATCATGATGTGTAACGCTATATCCCATTCTGGCCTTTATTTCATAGAGGACACTGACCATCACATCTATTTCTAAGATCTGGCAAGCTTCCAATAAAGGCTAAGTCCCTTTTATAATCATTTAAATGTAGCGTTTATTTCCTGGCAGCTCTCCTCTGCTAAAGAGCAGTGAGCTTTGAGCAAACATGTTCCTCACTTTAGCAATCAAGTATTCTTTATGAATGAAGGAGAATTTCAGGCTAGATTTCTGCCTTGACACATAGTTTCCTCATGATTGAACCCTCCCCAGATTCTAGTAAAAAATGATTCAGGTTACAGTAGCTACAATTCATGACAGAAGCAATAAGAGGTCCAAGAAAGACAGCCATGCAACAGAACTGAAGGGCACAATCGGGAGTGTATCAACTGAACAAAAGATCATTCTGGTTGTTGCCAATGCAAAATCTGTGTGTGCGCACATGCACCGACACACCAGTGTGTGTTTGTGTGTTTATCTCTTACCAAACCGATAGGAGGAAAGTGTATATAATTGTTTTATTGACATATCCTTAAGATTCAGAACTTTCTTTTTTTAAATTTATTTATTTTAATTGGAGGCTAATTACTTTACAATATTGTAGTGTTTTTGCCATACATTGACATGCATCAGCCACAGGTGTACATATGTTCCCCATCCTGAACCCCTTCCACTTCCCTCCCCATCCCATCCCTCTGGGTCATCCCAGTGCACCAGCCCCGAGTACCCTGTCTCATGCATCAAACCTGGACTGGCAATCTATTTCACATATGATAATATACATGCTTCAATGCTATTCTCTCAAATCATGTATCACCCTGAGGTGGGAAAGATTAAAGGCAAAAGAAGAAAGTGAGAGAGAATGAGATGGTTCGATAGTATCACCAACTCAATGAACACAAATCTGAGCAAACTCCAGGAGAGTGAAGGACAGAAAAGCCTGGCGTGCTGCAGTCCATGGAGTCACAAAGAGTCGGACATGACTTAGCAAATTAACAACAACAACATATATTTATCAGCTGCTTGTACTTCTTTTTAAATAGAAATCATATATGTATATATTTTTTATCTTTTTCTTATTCATTGTTCATCTTTTTTTATGGACTTTCATTTGTTCTTTATGTAGTTTTACTATTAACATTTCTGTCCGTTATATTTTGTAAATATTTCTTCTTTACCGTATATAAAGAACCAAAGGAAAGTATATTCCACTTAATTGACTCCAGCTCCTGAAAAACCTTCTAAGTTTACAGTACTTTTTTTTGTACTGGAGAGAAGCCCATTTTCCTGCAGAGGAGAAATCTATAAATCAATGTTAACTATCCTAACTACTTATGTTCTTCCCATAGGTGAGCTCAATACAGGAGTAACTGCTGCAGTTGAAGACTTATTTTCTACCCCAAGGGAATCATGCTTGTAGGAATCTTCATCCAACACGATTCCTCCTTTTTTTGACATCTATCAGATCAGCTTCCCTATCAGTGTGTGAGATGTCACTAGGTTAGGTTACTTTTGGTTCTCTGAAGATAATTTTGAACTAATAATATAGTAAGTTGTCCCAGAAAAGAGTTACAATAATTCTCTTGATCAGTCTTTCAAGTCAGAAACTAAATCCTGCTCATAGGATATAGAAAATAAGTAATATTACACAAAGAAAATATTTAAATATTTGCTTAGGATAAAAATGTAGCCTTTAGAATCATTTACAAACTTTTCTTTCTGTTTGAGCCCTAAAAATAAATTTAAATTATGGATTTGAATACTTTCTTTTTTAACAGATTTATTGGAATATAACTTATATATGATAAATTGCATGTGTTTAAAGTGTACAGCTGGATGACTTTTAATATATACATATATATATGTTCCCTTGAAATCATCACTGCAGTTGGCAATAGACATATTCAGTTCAGTTCAGTTCAGGTGCTCAGTCGTGTCCGACTCTTTTCAACCCCATGAATTGAAGCGTGCCAGGCCTCCCTGTTCATCACCAACTCCTGGAGTTTACCCAAACTCATCTGCATCGAGTCAGTGATGGCATCCACCCATCTCATCCTCTGTCATCCCCTTCTTCTTCTGTCCCCAATCCCTCCCAGCATCAGGGTCTTTTCCAGTGAGTCAACTCTTCACATGAGGTGGCCAAAGTATTGGAGCTTCAGCTTCAGCATCAGTCCTTCCAATGAATACCCAGGACTGATCTCCTTTAGGATGGACTGGTTGGATAGACATATTAATCATTCTCAAAAGGATCTTCCTGCTTCTGTGTAATTATTCATTTTTAGTTAAATTATTACATAATCATAGGTTTTGAATCATATTTTTTTCCTTTGGTTTACATGTGAAAATTGTTAGTCATTCCTTTGCATCTGACTCTTCGAGACCCCATGGACTGTAGTGTACCAGGCTCCTCTGTCCATGGAATTCTTCAGGCAAGAATGCTAGAATGGGTCACCTTTCTCTTCTCCAGGAGATCTTTCTGATCCAGGGATTGGACCTATGTCTCCCTCACTGTAGGCACATTCTTTACCATCTGAGTCACCAGGCATATATTTATCCAATTTTTTGAGCACCTTTTGATGAAAGATGTTCTTTCTCCAGTGAACTGAGTTTGCAACTTTTCCAAAACCAGTTGTCCATATATGTGTATGTCTATTTTCAGATTTTCTATTCTGTTCCCCTTATCTACTTTTGCCAATATTAAAATGGTCTCGATTAGTATGCTGCTGCTAAGTTGCTTCAGTTGTGTCCGACTCTGTGCGACCCCATAGATAGCAGCCCACCAGGCTCCCCCGTCCCTGGGATTCTCCAGGCAAGAACACTGGAGTGGGTTGCCATTTCCTTCTCCAATGCATAAATGTGAAAAGTCAAAGTGAAGTCACTCAGTCGTGTCTGACTCGTAGCGACCTCATGGACTGCAGCCCACCAGGCTCCTCTGTCCATGGGATTTTCCAGGCAAAAGTACTGGAGTGGGGTCCTTTAGTACAGCTTTATATTAACTCAACATTCGGTGGAATTAATTGTCCAAATTTGTTCTTCCTTTACTAATTTATTTTGACCAATCTAGGTCCTTTGCATTTCCACATTAATTTTCCACTAGCTTGTCAAGTTTCAAGAAGAAAAGAATGACTTCTGGGATGTGAATAGAATTGTGTTAAATCTTTAATTTGAGGAGAATTTACATCTCAATAATGTTGACTCTTCCAATCTATAGATGGTGATCTCTCCATTTATTCAGATCTTTACTTCCTTTCAGTAGAATTTGAGAATTTTCAGTGTTCAGGTTTTTAACATTTTTTTCTGACTTCATATTATATATTTCATATGTTTGATACTACAGTAAAGAATACTTTTTTCATATATGATTATTTGGTATATAGAAATAGAGTTAATTTCTGTACATTAAGCTTTATGATGGCCTCTTGCTAATTCATTTCATTAATAGTATTAGATTTTTAAACAAATTTCCTTGAATTTTTCTACACAATCACCTCATCTGTGAATAAAGTGTTACGACTTTCTTTCCAATCTAGATGCATACATATATTGTCTCTCTGGCTCTGACTGAAATTTATTCTCCATTATTTTTGTATTCTGACATAAAAAATGTCATTGAGGTGTTTTAAAGTAGAATAACAGTTACGATTCTGAATGCTGACTCTACAATTTGCTATTGATTTACCTAGTCAAGTTATCTCCCAAAGAAAGGCAATGCCAAAGAGTGCTCAAACTACCACACAATTGCACTCATCTCACACTCTAGTAAAGTAATGCTCAAAATTCTCCAAGCCAGGCTTCAGCAATATGTAAACCGTGAACTTCCAGATGTTCAAGCTGGTTTTAGAAAAGGCAGAGGAACCAGAGATCAAATTGCCAACATCTGCTGGATCATGGAAAAAGCAAGAGAGTTCCAGGAAAACATCTATTTCTGCTTTATTGACTATGCCAAAGCCTTTGACTGTGGATCACAATAAACTGTGGAAAATTCTGAAAGAGATGGGGAGACTCTGATGCTGGGAAAGACTGAGGGCAGGAGGAGAAGGGGACGACAGAGGATGAGATGGCTGGATGGCATCACTGACTTGATGGACGTGGGTTTGGGTGGACTCCGGGAGTTGGTGATGGACAGGGAGGCCTGGCGTGCTGTCCTGGCTGGTTCATGGGGTCATGGGTTCATGGGGTCACAAAGAGTCGGACACGACTGAGTGACTGAACTGAACTGAACTGACGCTGCAGGTGTGCCCACGTGTGACATAGCACAACCATCCTAGTATCATTTCTCTTGGGCTCACTCAGGCAAATAAAAGGAAAGTAAAGGTAATAAATGCAACTTTTTCCCCAGCTGTGTCCCCACGGCCCTTTAATTTTCAAGAGTTTGAATTTGCTTTTCATAAGGACTGAGCTAACTTTCAGTTCTAAATTGTATCAATTTAATTATATCTCTTTATTCATCCACAATATTTGATTCTTGCTTAATTCATATTTGCTGAGAATAATAGTTAACTCTGATATACCACTTAAAATTTCCATTGGTTTTTCCAACAACTTTATGAGATAGGCATTATGATAAAGTCCATTTTTCAAAAGCAAAGATACTGAGGTTTAGTATATTTAGATAACTTGACTCAGTCAGTCAATTCAGTCACTCAATCATGTCTGACTCTTTGCAACCCCATGAACCACAGCATGCCAGGCCTCCCTGTCCATCACCAACTCCCGGAGTTCACCCAGACTTATGTCCATTGAGTCAGTGATGCCATCCAACCATCTCATCCTCTGTCATCCCTTTCTCCTCCTGCCCCTAATCTTTCCCAGCATCAGGGTCTTTTCCAATGAGTCAGCTCTTCACATCAGATCGCTAAAGTATTGGAGTTTCAGCTTCAACATCAGACCTTCCAATGAACACCCAGGACTGATCTCCTTTAGAATGGACTGGTTGGATGTCCTTGCAGAGTCTTCTCCAACACAACAGTTCAAAAGCATCAATTCTTCAGTGCTGAGCTTTCTTTATAGTCCAACTCTCACATCCATACATGACCACTGGAAAAGCCATAGCCTTGACTAGACAGACCTTTGTTGGTAAAGTAATGTCTCTGCTTTTTAATATGCTATCTAGGTTGCTAGCACCATCTTTCCTTCCAAGGAGTAAGGGTCTTTTAATTTCATGGCTGCAGTCACCATCTGCAGTGATTTTGGAGCCCAGAAAAATAAAGTCTGACACTGTTTCTACTGTTTCCCCATCTACTGGCCATGAAGTGATGGGATCAGATGTCATGATCTTCGTTTTTTGAATGTTGAGCTTTAAGCCAACTTTTTCACTCTCCACTTTCACTTTCATCAAGAGGCTCTTTAGTTCTTCTTCATTTTCTGTTATAAGGGTGGTGTCATCTGCATATCTGAGGTTATTGATATTTCTCCTGGCAATCTTGATTCCAGCTTGTGCTTCTTCCAGCCCAGCATTTCTCATGATGTACTCTGCATATAAGTTAAATAAGCAGGGTGACAATATACAGCCTTGACATACTCCTTTTCCTATTTGGAACCAGTCTGTTGTTTAATGTCCAGTTCTAACTGTTGCTTCCTGACCTGCATCCAGGTTTCTCAAGAGGCAGGTCAGGTGGTCTGGTATTCCCATCTCTTTCAGAATTTTCCACAGTTTATTGTGATCCACACAGTCAGAGGCTTTAGCATAGTCAATAAAGCAGAAATAGATGTTTTTCTGGAACTCTCTTGCTTTTTCAATAAAACTCACAAAATACTCTAGTGAGTGTAGAAGTCAAGATTCTTAGAATTCCAATAAATAGCATAAAGGAAAATAAACAAGTAAACAAAACAAAATGGAGTAAGCTTGCATCCACCACCTAAAAACCAAACGTCTTGATTGATACCTAGTTGTATAGTAAGAACTAGAAAACTTCAGGAGAGGTGGTGGAATAATATTGAGCATGAATATGAATGGAGTGAAGAGTCAACAGCAATGCCCACACCCCAATTATATTGACTGTAATAGATAGTGGTTTCCCCCACAAGAAAAATTTCTTAAAATAACAGATTTGTCCTGAGAAATATGATCAGGTGATACTTGGAATGGAAGGAGAACAGTATGGTAGTGCATAGTGGAGGCCAGCTGACTGTGTGGCCACCTTCACTGAAAGGATGGTTCAGAAAAAACTAACATGGGAAAGTAACAAATACCTATCTGTCTTAGCCTGGACTCTAAGTAGAAAAGGTTTCCATTAAGAATTTCTAAATTTAATATATCTCACCTGATTTGGGAGGCTTTATGGGTGGCTCAAGGCTATGGTCTTTCCTGTGGTCATGTATGGATGTGAGAGCTGGACTGTGAAGAAGGCTGAGCGCTGAAGAACTGATGCTTTTGAACTGTGGTGTTGGAGAAGACTCTTGAGAGTCCCTTGGACTGCAAGGAGATCCAACCGGTCCATTCTGAAAGAGATAAGCCCTGGGATTTCTTTGGAAGGAATGATGCTAAAGCTGAAACTCCAGTATTTTGGCCACCTCATGCGAAGAGTTGACTCATTGGAGAAGACTCTGATGCTGGGAGGGATTGAGGGCAGGAGGAGAAGGGGACGACAGAGGATGAGATGGCTGGATGGCATCACTGACTCGATGAATGTGAATCTGAGTGACCTCTGGGAGTTGGTGATGGATAAGGAGGCCTGGCGTGCTGCAGTTCATGGGGTCGCAAAGAGTCGGACACGACTGAGCGACTGATCTGATCTGATCTGATCTGACGGGTGGCTCAGTGTTAAAGAGTCTGCCCACTGATGCAAGAGATGTGGGTTCAATCCCTGGATTGGGAAGATCCCCTGAAGGAGGAAATGGCAATCCACTCCAGTATTCTTTCCTGGGAAATCCCATGGATAGAAGAATCTGGTGAGCTCACAAAAGATTCGTACACGACTTAAAGACACAACACAAACAACAACACAAACTGAATTTGGACATCACACTGAAATTAACTATTTAGATTGGGTGTGTGCCAAGAAAAGAATGTAGAAAGTACTCCTACAAGAATATGTTCCCTGGAGCACCTGCCAAATTGTGTGCTGCTATGGAAATGTTTTTTATAGGAACACACTTGTTTAAAAAAAAAAAAGTCTATTAATGCCTCCTACCAGGAGAATGGTAGTGAAATAACACCCCCAAATCAGTTCTTTCTTAAAAGCAAAGAGAAATGGTCAAAATCAATCTTTTTTTTTGGAATTGTAGAAATTAAGCAAAAACTTGGAACAATCTATGATTCAACAAATATCACTGAATCTCAGTAAGAACAACGAGCTTTGTGGCATTTCAACATATTTTGTTCCCTTCCTCCTTTCCCCAGTTCCCCAGTAGCCATACAACCAATAGACTTGCAAGCATGTTTGTTGTTCAATCGTTCAGTCGTGTTCAACTCTTTGTGACCCCGTGGACTGCAGGACACCAGGCTTCCCTGTCCCCCATTATCTCCCCTAGTCCGCCTAAACTCATGTCCATCAAGTCTGTGATGCCATCCAACCATTTCATCCTCTGTTGTCCCGTTTTCCTCCTGCCTTCAATCTTTCCCAGCATCAGAGTCTTTTTCAAGAGGTCAGCTCTTTGCAACAGGTGGTCAGAGTACTAGAGCTTTAGCTTCAGCATCCATCCTTCCAGTGAATATTCAGGACTGATATCCTTTAGGATTGACTGGTTTGATCTCCTTGCTGTCCAAGCTTGCTTGAAAGCATAGTAGCTGTAAAATCAGCAGCCTACGATAGAAGGTGCTAAAGGGGCCAGAGCAGGTTTGGAGCTCACTCAAAGACCCAATCCAGACAACTTTTACTACTGAACCTCCCTGGCTATTGTCAAGAGAAATATCATAATGAAGAAGTATCTTGATTCACAGGGCTTATTTTTATTTGAACTGACTCAGAATTTTATCACTAGGAAAATCCCTTTTCCCAGGATTTGGGGGTATCATTCACCACCATTCTCTTGTTCCTCCAGGTTCTTCCAGTAGCATTTTGGGTAGAAATGTGTCATCCTAAACGATCTATCCCATCCCTAAACTCACGTGTGTGGCCTTATCTGGAAATAGAGTCTTTGCAGATGTAGCAACATTTAGATGAGGGCATACCGGATTAGGGTGGGCCCTGATTCAACTTGTCTCCTTAGAAGAAAAGAAAACCTGGTTACCATAAAGATGTGAAGACATACAGAGGAACACCAGGCAAAGACAGAAGCAGAGACTAGAGGGGTTTATCTACAAACCAAGGAATGCAGAGGATTGCTGGCAAGTACTAGAAGCCAGGACAGAGGCCTGGTATAGATTCTCCCTCAGAACTTCCATAAGAGAGCAACACCAAGCCTACTAGACTTCCAGCCAACAACTGTGAGAGGATATAGTCTTCCTGCTTAATTCATCCAGCTGTGGGAATTTGTTACAGCAGCCCTAGGAAACTGTTAATGATACAGGCTTCCCTGGTGGCTGAGCGATAAAGGAATCCACTTGCCAATGCCGGAGACCCAGGTTCAATCCTTGAGTCAGGAAGATCCCCTGGAGAATGGAGTGGAAAACCACTCCAGTATTCTTGCCTGGGAAATCCCATGGGCAGAGGAGCCCAGTGGACTACAGTTCTTGGGGTCGCAGTGTTGGACATGACTTAGTGACTGAACAACAACAACCAAAAGGAAACTAACACACCCTCCAATTCCTCTGTCGCTTCTGTGCAGTCTTCCCCAGCTTGGGGATACTTCTGTTCCCAGACCCTGCACGTGTAACTTGTATCAGGTAGACTGCCTTTAGGCTACTGGAGCCACTTTTCCTGAAGATACAGAGAGCCTGACAAAGACCTTTATGAATTTTGATAAATGCATGGGGTATAGTAGTTAACATCCCTAGACTAGAGAATGAGCAAACAAGCTTTGGTGGGAATTATCTGCAGTCCAGTGGATAGTACTCTGTGCTTCTACTGCAGGGTGCATGGATTCAACCCTTTAGTTGGAAGTAAAATGGGAAAAATAAAATAAAAGCAACAAAGGAAGGAAAGAGGGAAAGAAGAAAAAGTTACATGTTTTATTATGCTTGATAACATCAAAATATAAAAAAAAAACTGTACACATAAAGACACTCATGCTGAGGAAAACTGAAGGCAGGAGGAGAAGGGGACAACAGAGGAAGAGATGGTTGGATGGCATCACTGACTCAGTGGACATGAGTTTGAGCAAACTCAAGTAGATGGTGAAGGACAGGGAAGCTTGGCGTGCTGCAGTCCATAGGGTCACAAAGAGTCGGACATGACTTGGCAACTGAACAACATAATCTTATAATCTGAGCCTACGATTTATAGTGATCTGCTTAAAAATTTGCATGTTAACTTCTTATTCCAGCCAAGTGAGTCTGTCAAGACAAGTACAGTAATTTAATTAAGCAGATGTTCATCACTTTCCAAAATGGATAATAAATTTAAAAAGTGGATGATAGGTGGACTTGGCTTATATGAGATCCTCTCATCACTCATGTGTTTGATTTTAAACAACTTATCTCTTAATTTCTTATACATTAACATCCCTAGATTATCTTTTCTCTTCTAAATTCAAACTTGCCTTTATCTAAGAACTGATATTTTTAATAATTGCCTACAAACCAATAATGCCATCTTAGAAGCATCAGCAAAATTGTAACACAATGTTTTTTTTTTAATTATATGGATATCTCACTGAACCTTTATTAATTTTATAATGGGTAGAGTTTACACTTAAGAAAGATGTCGTGAGTGATAAATATATAAACATAAAAACTTAATTGAGAAAATATGAATGAAGTATGTAAAATGAACACGTAAATTGATATTTGTAGGGTTTATACTTTTTATTGTATCTATTTGGAATTGTAAATTAAAGAACAAAATTAAAGATGTTTTATGAAATGTTGAAAGGGAACATTTTGAATTTTATGTCTAAATGTGAAAATAATTAAAGATTTTATGATATCATTTAGCTCTCTGGAGAAAGAAATTTGTAAAGAAAGTTTTACAAATACTCTCCTCTTCTGTTTTACACATCAACATCTGTACAGTTTTTTAAGCTGCATTATATTTAAAATTAAGACACAATGGAGTATTACTCAGCCATTAAAAAGAATACATCTGAATCAGTTCTAAAGAGGTGGATAAAACTGGAGCCTATTATACAGAGTGAAGTAAGCCAGAAAGAAAAACACCAATACAGTATACTAACGCATATATATGGAATTTAGAAAGATGGTAGCGATAATCCTGTATGCGAGACAGCAAAAGAGACACAGATGTATAGAACAGTCTTTTGGACTCTGTGGAAGAGGGCGAGGGTGGGATGATTTGGGAGAATGGCACTGAAACATGTACAATATCATATGTGAAAAGAATTGCCAGTCCAGGCTCGATGCATGATACTGGATGCTCGGGGCTGGTGCACTGGGATGACCCAGAGAGATGGTATGGGGAGGGAGGTGGGAGGGGGGTTCAGGATGGGGAATATGTGTACACCCATGGTGGATTCATGTTGATGTATGGCAAAACCAATACAATATTGTAAAGTAATTAGCCTCCAATTAAAAATAAATAAATTTATATTTTAAAAAAATAAATAAAATTAAGGGACTGCTAGAAAATTTTCACTGACTAAATCAGAGTTAAATCTTGTTCAAGACTTTTGAACCCAGGTATCTCTCAGATTAATCTGCTTAAGTGGCATCAGTCATGTGTGACTCTGTGCGACCCCATAGATGGCAGCCCACCAGGCTCCTCCGTCCCTGGGATTCTCCAGGCAAGAATACTGGAGTGGGTTGCCATTTCCTTCTCCAGTGCATAAAAGTGAAAAGTGACAGTGAAGTCACTCAGTCGTGTCTGACTCTTGGCGACCCCATGGACTGCAGCCTACCAGGCTCCTCCGTCCATGGGATTTTCCAGGCAAGAGTACTGGAGTGGGGTGCCATTGCCTTCTCCGTCAGATTAGTCTATTTTAGTTGAAATCCTCCTCTGATTGTGACACTGAGAAGTCAGTTCTCCTTTCTTATCTGCACCCGAAGTCTAATTCCACGTCCAATTGGAAAGTCTTTCTCTAATTTTCTCTTTTCGTCTGATAATTAGCAGATAACCAAGGTCTTCCTTGGTGAAGAGCTGACTCACTGGAAAACACACTGATGCTGGGAAAGATCTGCATAAAGATCTACATAAGTGAACAATGTGCTTGCATGATTTTCAATTGTATTTGAACTAATTGTAGTTTAGTCACTCAGTCGTGCCCTATTCTTTTGTAATCCTATGGACTGTAGCCCATCAAGCTCCTCTGCCCACGGGATTCTCCAGGCAAGAAAACCGGAGCAGGTTGCCATTTTCTACTCCAGGGGATCTTCCCGACCTAGGGATCAAACCTACATCTCCTGCACTGCAGGCAGATTCTTTATCACTGAGCCATTTTAAACTAGAAATAAAATTAAAAGCAAATGTTCGGCAATCTGTAGCTTACTGTTGTAGTTGTTGCAGTCTGCTAGTTCATTAATTTTTGCTGGATTCTTAGTATTAAAAATAATTGATTTTAATTACACTGTACAGAAAACTAGGGGAGAAAATCTGTTGATATATACCTAATAAAAATAGATAACTGGCTGCCTAAAACATGTTAGTTTCACAGAGCTTACCATTATAGCCATGGTTAGATCATGTATTTTTGTTTAGGTTGCTTCCTGATGAGACTCTAATTTGGTAATGAAAACATATTTATGAATTTATCCTCACAGGCACAGATCAAAGTTCAGGAGATCGATTTTCACAGAGCTTAATGCCCAAATATTCCACAGTAGTTTAAACTTTCTGTTATTAAAAAAATCCTTTGATGTATTACTAATTGGTTTTAACACATTGACGAGGTGCTGAAATCAGTAGGCAAGAAATTTCTAGCAGTAGGTGGAAAAAGGATAATTTTGAGAATCACCATATGCTTTGAGAAATTCAGGCATTACAACACACATCCAAAAAGGAGTCAGAACTCATTTTTTTCTATTATTATTTTAAAAATAAGACTCATTACAAATGCTATAAAACTACTGAAAATATGCCTGCTAATTCTAAAACATTTAAGTTGTTACTTCACAGTTTTTATTTTTATTTTTGTAGACATAACTACTTGCCTTGACTACTTGTTATATGCTATGCATTCTGACACCTAATGTGCAGTGAAAGACGTAGTAACAAAGATCATTTTTCTGTGGTAATCTGTGAACACTTGAGTCAATATCTGTCATAGAAACTAACATACTCATAAAATAGGGAATCAGGTCAGAAAATTATTCTAGGAGATATAAAGCCTTGAATTGGGTTGTTTGACTATTTACAAACAGTATATGCCTTTATAAAATTGTGCCTTTTAATAAATTGATCAATATAATAATTTCTGTCAGTTTGTGGGGAAATACAGAATTTTATTTTACCTGTTAGAAACTAGATGTTTCTTTCTTCATGTACCGCAATTGATCATTTTGGACTAGAAGAAGTCATTCTCTTCCTGACATTCTGAAATCCAACTTGTCATAAATAGAACGTATCCTTCATGTTTCCCTAATATAATAATAGTGACACTTTTACATTAACACAGACACATTTGTCTCCTGCTCCACCTGGTGACCCATGGATGCCTCCATTGGTAACATGAGAAATGCAGCTTGTTATGCTGAACTGACCTATCACCTTCTCATTCACAGTGTTCTAAGTAGTTCTGTTAATTGACCCATCCATGGAGTCCTGCAATCCAAAATGTCTATTGTAAGCACAAAATTCCCATCCCCTTCTCTTTCTTCAAAAGTAAGAGAATCCAGGTCTTTCATTCAGGTTTAATAGGAAAGTTTTCTGTTTATGCCAAATTCTATGCGTGAGCATATTTATTAGCATTTTGTCACCAGTTTACATTACTGGCAACATTATACATTTTCTCTTCCCTTATAGGTCCAAAGTTATATTATCCACTTCTTAGCCATCAAATCTGAACTCATGGTATCACCATGATCTCTTTTATGCATAGCCATCCAGGTATTTATAGTTTACTCTTTGTCATGTTTCACTTCTTCTTCTCTGTTGGCACATCAGTCAGACTCGTCACTTTGTAGTCACTTTGTATTAACATCTATGTTATTTTAATCCTCTTACCTTTTATGTGAGCAAATAAGTCTTTCAGTCTCTGTTGCTTTGCTTTTCATCGTTATAGTCAGAAAATCTAAGGAAAAGATTCACACAGTTATTGACACAGTTATTTTTATTGTTGTTGTTCATTCGCTAAGTCGGGACTGACCGTTTGCAACCCCAGGGAGTGTAGCACGCCAGGCTCCTCTGCCCTCCACTATCTCCCATGGTTTGCTCAAACACATGTCCATTCCTCCAGACCCGTGACCTTTTTGTCATCTCCATAATTTCCCATTTCCAAAATGTCACATACTTAGTCATATGCTATGCAGTCTTTTCGAACTGGCTTTTTTTTAACTTCAGTTCAGTTCAGTCGCTCAGTCGTGTCCGACTCTTTGCGACCCCATGAGTCACAGCACACCAGGCCTCCCTGCCAATCACCAACTCCCGGAGTTTACCCAAACTCATGTCCATCGAGTTGGTGATGCCATCCAGCCATCTCATCCTCTGTCGTCCCCTTCTCCTCCTGCCCCCAATCCCTCCCAGCATCAGAGTCTTTTCCAACGAGTCACTCTTCTCATGAGGTGGCCAAAGTACTGGAGTTTCAGCTTCAACATCAATCCTTTCAAAGAACAGCCAGGACTGATCTCATTTAGAATGGACTGGTTTGATCTCCTTGCAGTCCAAGGGACTCTCAAGAGTCTTCTCCAGCACCACAGTTCAAAAGCATCAATTCTTCTGCACTCAGCTTTCTTCACAGTCCAAATTTCACATCCATACATGACCACTGGAAAAACCATAGCCTTGACTAGGTGAACCTTTGTTGGCAAAGTAATGTCTCTGCTTTTGAATATGCTATCTAGGTTGGTCATAACGTTCCTTCCAAGGAGTAAGCGTCTCTTAATTTCATGGCTGCAGTCACCATCTGCAGTGATTTTGGCGCCCAAGAAAATGAAGTTTGTCACTGTTTCCACTGTTTCCTCATCTATTTCCCATGAAGTGATGGGACCAGATGCCATAATCTTTGTTTTCTGAATGTTGAGCTTTAAGCCAACTTTTTCACTCTCTCACTTTCATCAAGAGGCTCTTTAGTTCTTCTTCATTTTCTGTTATAAGGGTGGTATCATCTGCATATCTAAGGTTATTGATATTTCTCCCGGCAATCTTGATTCCAGCTTGTGCTTCTTCCAGCCCAGTGTTTCTCATGATGTACTCTGCATAGAAGTTAAATAAGCAGAGTGACAATATACAGCCTTGATGTACTCCTTTTCCTATTTGCAATATACATTATGTTTTCTGCAGCTTATTTGTTTTTGCAACTGAATAGTATCATATTTTCTGGATGCATCACATCTGGTTTTACTGTTGTTTTATAGTCACTAAGTCGTGACTCTTTTGTGACCCCATGGACTGTAGCCGGTCAGGCTCCTCTGTCCATGGGATTTCCCAAGCAAGAATACTGGAGCAGTTTGCTATTTCCTTCTCCAGGGAATTTCAGGGATCAAATCCACATCTCCTGCATTGGTAGGCAGATTCTTAACCACTGAAACACCAGGAAGCTCATATTTGGTTTTTCTACTCACATACTGGAAATGAACTTGGTTGCTTCCAGTTGGGGATGATTATAAATTAACATAAAAATAACCAGGTGCAGGTTTCTGTGTAGATCTAAGTTTTTAAATCAGTCAGGTAAACACTAAGAAGTCCCACTTGTTGGGTTTTATATAGTAAGACTATGTTTAGCTTTAGGAGAAGCTGTCAAACTGTCTTTTAAATGATACTACCAGTGTTCACTCTGAAATTGGAAATTATTTAGAATTTTTGAATTTATGAAGTAGTCTACATCTTTTCTCAACCTTTTTGTTTACTATTATGATGTGAAATACACATTATTTTACTTTTTTATAGATGAAGGAGTTGAAGGGTTAAATTATTTTCTAGGTCAAATATTTCAACATAGGCAGAGGCAAGAGACTAAATCATCTTTTAAATAAAAACTCGCTACAATAGAAGAGATCATTTTAAAAGGGGAGGAGGGTTTGGGACTGGGGGACACATGTACCCTGTGACTGATTCATGTCAATGTATGGCAAAACCCACCACAGTATTGTAATAAGCCTCCAATTAAAATAAAGTAATAATAATAATAACAAACCAAAAACAGGTTTATTAGCTTGGGTGATGTCTTTTCTTTTGTTTTTCTTTTTTTCTTTAGATCAGATCAGATCAGATCAGTCGCTCAGTCGTGTCCGACTCTTTGCGACCCCATGAACCGCAGCACGCCAGGCCTCCCTGTCCATCACCAGCTCCCGGAGGTCACTCAGACTCGCATCCATCGAGTCAGTGATGCCATCCAGCCATCTCATCCTCTGTCGTCCCCTTCTCCTCCTGCCCTCAATCCCTCCCAGCATCAGAGTCTTCTCCAATGAGTCAACTCTTCGCATGAGGTGGCCAAAATACTGGAGTTTCAGCTTTAGCATCATTCCTTCTAAAGAAATTCCAGGATTGATCTCCTTCAGAATGGACTGGTTGGATCTTCTCGCAGTCCAAGGGACTCTCAAGAGTCTTCTCCAACACCACAGTTCAAAAGCATCAATTCTTCGGCGCTCAGCCTTCTTCACAGTCCAGCTCTCACATCCATACATGACCACAGGAAAGACCATAGCCTTGACTAGGCGAACCTTTGTTGGCAAAGTGATGTCTCTGCTTTTGAATATGCTATCTAGGTTGGTCATAACTTTCCTTCCAAGGAGCAAGCGTCTTTTAATTTCATGGCTGCAGTCACCATCTGCAGTGATTTTGGAGCCCAGAGAAACAAAGTCTGACACTGTTTCCACTGTTTCCCCATCTATTTCCCATGCAGTGATGGGACCAGATGCCATGATCTTCGTTTTCTGAATGTTGAGCTTTAAGCCCACCTTTTCACTCTCCACTTTCACTTTCATCAAGAGGCTTTTTAGCCCCTCTTCACTTTCTGCCAAAAGGGTGGTGTCATCTGCATATCTGAGGTTATTGATATTTCTCCCAGCAATCTTGATTCCAACTTGTGTTTCTTCCAGTCCAGCATTTCTCATGATGTACTCTGCATATAAGTTAAATAAACATGGTGACAATATGCAGCCTTGACGTACTCCTTTTCCTATTTGGAACCAGTCTGTTGTTCCATGACCAGTTCTAACTGTTGCTTCCTGACCTGCATACAGATTTCTTAAGAGGCAGATCAGGTGGTCTGGTATTCCCATCTCTTTCAGAATTTTCCATAGTTTATTGTGATCCACACAGTCAAAGGCTTTGGCATAGTCAATAAAGCAGAAATAGATGTTTTTCTGGAATTCTCTTGCTTTTTCCATGATCCAGCGGATGTTGGCAATTTGATCTCTGGTTCCTCTGCCTTTTCTAAAACCAGCTTGAACATCAGGAAGTTCACGGTTCACATATTGCTGAAGCCTGGCTTGGAGAATTTTGAGCATTACTTTACTAGCGTGTGAGATGAGTGCAATTGTTCGGTAGTTTGAGCACTCCTTGGCATTGCCTTTCTTTGGGATTGGGATGAAAACTGACCTTTTCCAATCTTGTGGCCACTGCTGAGTTTTCCAAATTTGCTGGCATATTGAGTGTAGTACTTTCACAGCATGATCATTCAGGACTTGGAATAGCTCCACTGGAATTCCATCACCTCCACTAGCTTTGTTCGTAGTGATGCTTTCTAAGGCCCATTTGACTTCACATTCCAAGATGTCTGGCTCTAGGTCAGTGATCACATCATCATGATTATCTGGGTCTTGAAGCTCTTTTTTGTACAGTTCTTCTGTGTATTCTTGCCACCTCTTCTTAATATCTTCTGCTTCTGTTAGGTCCACACCATCTCTGTCCTTTATTGTGCCCATCTTTGCATGAAATGTTCCTTTGGTATCTCTGATTTTCTTGAAGAGATCCCTAGTCTTTCCCATTCTGTTGTTTTCCTCTATTTCTTTGCACTGATCACTGAAGAAGGCTTTCTTATCTCTTCTTGCTATTCTTTGGAACTCTGCATTCAGATGTTTATATCTTTCCTTTTCTCCTTTGCTTTTCACTTCTCTTCTTTTCACAGCTATTTGTAAGGCCTCCCCAGACAGCCATTTTGCTTTTTTGCATTTCTTTTCCATGGGGATGGTCTTGATCCCTGTCTCCTGTACAATGTCACGAACCTCATTCCATAGTTCATCAGGCACTCTATCTATCAGATCTAGGCCCTTAAATCTATTTCTCACCTCCACTGTATAATCATAAGGGATTTGATTTAGGTCATACCTGAATGGTCTAGTAGTTTTCCCTACTTTCTTCAATTTCAGTCTGAATTTGGCAATAAGGAGTTCATGGTCCGAGCCACAGTCAGCTCCTGGTCTTGTTTTTGCTGATTGTATAGAGCTTCTCCATCTTTGGCTGCAAAGAATATAATCGATCTGATTTCGGTATTGACCATCTGGTGATGTCCATGTATAGAGTCTTCTCTTGTGTTGTTGGAAGTGGGTATTTGCTATGACCAGTGCATTTTCTTGGCAAAGCTCTATTAGTCTTTGCCCTGCTTCATTCCGTATTCCAAGGCCAAATTTGCCTGTTACTCCAGGTGTTTCTTGACTTCCTACTTTTGCATTCCAGTCCCCTATAATGAAAAGGACATCTTTTTTGGGTGTTAGTTCTAAAAGGTCTTGTAGGTCTTCATAGAACCTTTCAACTTCAGCTTCTTCGGCGTTACTGGTTGGGGCATAGACTTGGATTACTGTGACATTGAATGGTTTGCCTTGGAAATGAACAGAGATCATTCTATCGTTTTTCAGATTGCATCCAAGTACTGCATTTCGGACTCTTTTGTTGACCATGATGGCCACTCCATTTCTTCTGAGGGATTCCTGCCCACAGTAGTAGATATAATGGTCATCCGAGTTAAATTCACCCATTCCAGTCTTTTTTCTTATTACCAATTAAATTTAAAAATCCAAAAGAAGATGCTACAAGGTAAGAAATATGTTTCTCTTTCCTTAAAACACTTGCCTCTTTAACCTGCAAAGTTTTCCTGAATCCAAAGTAAGGCGGGAAAAATATGAATGGCAATTGGTAGATACTATTTTGGCCCTATTGCAAAATTTAGACTTAAAATGAAGAAAGCAGGGAAAACCACTAGACCATTCAGGTACGTCCTAAGTCAAATCCCTTGCCATTATACAGTGGAAATGAGAAATAGATTCAAGGGATTAGATCTGACAGACAGAGTGCCTGAAGAACTATGGACAGAGGTTCATGACATTGTACAGGAGGCAGGGATCAAGACCATTCCCAAGAAAAAGAAATGCAAAAAGGCAAAATGGTTGTCTGAGAAGGCCTTACAAATAGCTGAGTAAAGAAGAGAAGTCAAAGGCAAAGGAGAAAAGAAAAGATATACCCATCTGAATGCAGAGTTTCAAAGAATAGCGAAGAGAGATAAAAAGTCTTCCTCAGTGATCAGTGCAAAGAAATAGAGGAAAACAATTGAATGGGAAAGACTAGAGATCTCTTCAAGAAAATTAGAGATATCAAGGGAACATTTCATGCAAAGGTGGGCACAATAAACGACAGAAACAGTATGGACCTAACAGAAGCAGAATACATTAAGAAGCGGTGGCAAGAATACACAGAAAAACTATACAAAACAGATTTTTATGACCCAGATAACCACAACATTGTGATCACTCACCTAGAACCAGACATCCTGAAATGTGAAGTCATGTGGACATCACTATAGAAGCATCACTATGAACAAAGCTAGTGGAGGCGATGGAATTCCAGTTGAGCTATTCCAAATCCTGAAAAATGATGCTGTGAAAGTGCTTCACTCAACATGCCAGCACATTTGGAAAACTCAGGAGTGGCTTCAGGGACTGGAAAAGGTCAGTTTTCATTCCAATCCCAAAGAAAGGCAATGACAAAGAATTTTCAAACTACCGCACAATTGCACTCATCTCAGAAGCTAGCAAAGGCATGCTCAAAATTCTCCAAGTGAGGCTTCAACAGTACATGAACTGAGAACTTTCAGATGTTCAAGCTTGATTTAGAAAAAGCAGAGGAACCAGAGATCAAATTGCCAACATCTGTTGGATAATCGCAAAAGCAAAGGAGTTCCAGAAAAACATCTACTTCTAATTTATTGACTACTCCAAAGCCTTTGACTGTGTGGATCACAACAAACTTGGAAAATTCTTTAAGAGATGGGAATATCAGACCACCTTACCTGCCTCCTGAGAAATCTATATGTAGGTCAAGAAGCAACAGTTACAACTGCACATGGAACAATGGACTGGTTCCAAACTGGAAAAGGAGTACGTCAAGGCTGAATATTGTCACCCTGCTTATTTAACTTATATACAGAGTACATCATGAGAAATACAGGCTGGATGAAGCACAAGTTGGAAATCAAGATTGCCAGGAGAAATATCAATAACCTCAGATATGCGGATGACACCACCCTTATGGCAGAAAGTGAAGAGGAGCTAAACAGCCTCTTGGTGAAAGTGAAAGAGAAGAATGAAAAAGCTGGCTTAAAACTCAACATTCAAAAAAACAAAGATAGTGGCATCCAGTCCCATCACTTTATGGCAAATAGATTGGGAAGCAATGGAAACAGTGACAGACTACATTTTCTCGGGCACCAAAATCACTGCAGATTGTGACTAAAGCTATGAAATTAAGACACTTGCTCCTTGGAAGAAAAGCTCTAACCAACCTAGACAGCATATTAAAAAGCAGAAACATTACTTTGCCAACAAAAGTCTGTCTAGTCAAAGCTATGGTTTTTCCAGTAGTCATGTATGGATGTGAGAGTTGGACTGTAAAGAAAGCTGAGTGCTGAAGAAATGATGCTTTTGAACTGTGGTGTTGGAGAAGACTCTTGATAGTCCCTGGGACTGCAAGGAGATCCAACCAATCAATCCTAAAGGAATATGGATAGTCCTGAATATTAATTGGAAGGACTGATGATGAAGCTGAAGCCTCAATACTTTGACCACCTGATGCAAAGAACTGACTCATTGGAAAAGACCCTGCTGCTGGGAAAGATTGAAGGCAGGAGGAAAAGGGAATGACAGAGGATGAGACAGTTGGATGGTATCACTCATTAGATGAACATGAGTTTGAAAAAGCTCCAGGAGTTGATGATGGACAGGGAAGCCAGGGGTGCTGCAGTCCCCAGGGTCTCAAAGAGTCAGACACAACTGAGCAACTGAGCTGAATTGATTTTTGTCCTATAGAATGGTGAGCTCAGAAGTGATGAAAGAATTGAATCATAAAGAACTAAAAATGTAGTTTTTCTTTTTTTGGACACTCTAGTTTCCTGACCAGGGATGAAACCCCAGATTGCATGGTTCCCACCTTGGCAGTGAGAGCATGGAGTCCTAACCACTGGACCACCAGGGAATTCCCAAGAATGAAATTCTAAAGACAGAACTAAATCGGTGAGTCAGAGCTAAAGGGGTAATCGAAAGAGATGAGAAAAATTAAACTAAGGATCTTGAAATCTGAGTAACCATATAAATTAATAGTTGTTTTGTCTGGAAACAGTTGCTGAAATAATTTTTCTCCTTAAGCACTCTTATTGCAACTAGTACATAGTCATTATCCATTTGGTGGAATCAGCAGACATCTTTTAGAGAAACTGTATTGATTTGTGACCCAGAAAAATAAAATGAGAGCCATTATCTACTTCTTTGATAAGACAAGAAGCACTTACAGCTCGTTTGCCTTGTTTGTACATTCTGCAAGGTCGTTTTCCACCTCATCTATGAATTCCATAATGAGTAGAATAAATATGACTTCCTGCTTTTCTGCTAAGGGATGAATAAAAGAGCCTGGTTAGCAGCCCACTTGAGCAAACAGTTCTGTTATTTACATTCTGTCTAGTGATTCACAGGATCATTAAGTTACAAGGACAGAAGAAAAGCTGACACTGAAAGCATACATCCTGGCTACTTAAGATGAAAATACTTACAAATGTCCCAGGAATGCAATAAACATCACCCAGTCTCTGTGATCATATGCATTCGATCTTCATTTCAAGACCCAGGGAAACTGAATGCTGCTAATTAGTGATGTCCTTCCAAATTTCTTGAAGTAAGTTCAATTTATTGTGGATATTCTAAGCCTTCATCACTCCTTAATTCTAATGAGGAATCAGAAAGTTTTATTGTTCCAATCAGAATGCTTCTCAAATTGTATTATCAAAAAAGAATCTCATAAATGTATCCACACCAAAGTGATCTGCAAATGATCAACAAGGTTAAAAGTGTAGTGTAATAATTCCTAAAAGCAG
The DNA here is from genome assembly GCA_935064755.1 of Tragelaphus eurycerus. Classification (NCBI taxonomy): domain Eukaryota; kingdom Metazoa; phylum Chordata; class Mammalia; order Artiodactyla; family Bovidae; genus Tragelaphus; species Tragelaphus eurycerus. Next base: position 27,806,870 of record CAKXYN010000023.1, read on the forward strand.
GTCTATTTAAGATGACGGAGTCCTAAAACTCAGGGGACACCCAATAAAGTGAATAATTAATAAGATAAAATATTAATCCACACAAAAATGTAAGCATCAAGTCAATTATCAAAATTTGGAGGTGTTCTTGGGGCACTGACGGAGAAGGCAATGGCACCCCACTCCAGTACTCTTGCCTGGAAAATCCCATGGACGGAGGAACCTGGAAGGCTGCAGTCCATGGGGTCACTGAGGGTTGGACACGACTGAGCGACTTCCTTTCCCTTTGGGGCACTGATGTTTTCTACAGTCTTTAAAACTACATAAAATTCAAACTATTATTTTTATGGCATTCATAATGTCATCAATATCATAATTTGCAGAGCAGTACTTTGGCCACCTGATGTGAAGAACTGACTCATTGGAAAAGACCCTGATGCTGGGAAAGATTGAAGGCAGGAGGAGAAGGGGATGACAGAGGATGAGATGATTAGATGGTGTCACCAACTCGATGGACATGAGTTTGAGCAAGCTCCAGGAGTTGGTGATGGACAGGGAAGCCTGGCTTGTTGCAGTCCATGGTTTCTCAAAGAGTTGGACATGAACTGAACTGACTGACTGACTGAATTAAGTGCTGACAGTCTATCAGTTATCCAGTTTATTCCAGTACACTCACAAACTCACGTCCACACAGTACAGCACACCCAAGAGAGCTAGAAATAAAATCCAGGTCTAAAGTGGTAAACCTGTGATCTGTTCTAAACAATTTCTGTCTTCCTTTACTCGTATTTTCATTCTGTGTTACATTCTGTTTTTCTTTCTTCCTAATATGTGGCAAGTGATCAAAAAACTTCTACTGATTATTTGCTCAGTTCCACTCAATCCTTTTCATTCTACAGAGCTTTCATCTGCATTTTCGGAAGGTGACCATTCATCTGTTTATTATTTTTAAATGGCAGAAGTGCTGGCCTTGTTATAGATGCTAGGGGTATAATCCATCTTAACATTTATTTAGTACTTAGAAGATGCCAGGCATTTAAATACCTCACAACTACAGCCCATAATGTATGGACAGCTACAATCCATATTTTACAACAGAAATTTCTGAAGTGTAAAATGTTATGTGTGTAACAGAACTGGAGTACGAACTCAGGTCGTATGACTCCAGGTCTCAAGATTTAATTGCTAGAGCATACAATTCTCAGTCACAGAGTGACGAATGTGACCCAAAATGCCTTTCCTTGGCAGGACTGACTTTCCCATGTGGGTAGGCAGATGTCAACAAGTAAACATACTATTAATTGTAAATAGTGGTAATTGCTATTTATAATGAAAGTTGGTTTAGAAATAATGGCATGGAATCAATCACATTTAAAAAAGGAAATGAGATGAATAATTTCAATCTCAGTTTCCTGTTTTACTCAGTGTTCTTATATAGCTCACTGACATTGAGAAATTGCACAAGAAATCATATTATAAGAAAGTAGCAATATTTTAATGAAAATAACTCCAAAATTCCATCAGTTTCCTATTTCAGTGTACTAATGACCATCCCAAGTTGAGAATGGGTATGTTCCAACATTGTTCTTGACTAGAAGGGGATCTCCAACTTTATATTTTGTCCAACCTTATCCTGGCTCACAGTCTTTCCCTAAGTCTCAAGGTTTCCAAGGCCCTATCTTCTGCAGGGGCCTTGAACACAGTCCTAGGATTGGTGCAATACTTATCTGCCTGATGAAATGGTGGTCAGGAGTTGGGTGTGTATAGGATAGTTGTCAATGGAGGGAAATGGGAGACAGCCAAGGAGGCACCTTGATTGTTGACAATGCATAGAGTTCACAGTCTTGGAGACAGGTTGACTTGAATTTTAGGAGCTAACTCAGTTCCTACACTCCCCTGGCAGCAGAGACCCAACCACCATGCTCACCCCAGTGAAGGTCATCCTTTTACTAAATCTTCTGCCCAGTTCTATGTCATACCTGTTGTCACCAAGGCTCCACCACCTCCAGAATATGGCCTGTTTTTTGTTATTTTGTTTTTTTCCTGCATGAGCAAAGGTTGTTCTAAAAGTATATATCTCTCTGCTATTTTTAAATTCAACTCAAAGATTTGGCTCCTCAACTTCTCTCATTTTATAGTGTTCTTCTCAAAGAGTAGGTGACTCATACCCTCTCTCTGAAATGGATGGTGATGGTGATGATCACGGACAGTCTCTTAAGTTCAGAGAACAAATTCAGAGTTTGTTTATAGATGAATATTTTATTCCATATCTCTGACCTGATGCGGCTCCATATCTTTAGTAAACATCTACCAAAGGGTATTAGATAACTGAAGAAATTTATGTGAACTGACTAATCTATTACCATGTTTTCATTTTTAAATTTCTCTCCAAGGGGAAAGATTACTTCCTCTCAAATCCAAGATGCCTTTTCAGTGGAATTTTCCTAAAGCCATCTTAACTATAAAAACCTTTTCTACAACATTTGGAAAATAAATTGAGCATACTTAGATTGGGATCAATTCCAAGTCATAAAATTAATAGCAAGCCAAAATAAAAAATGTCTGGGTGGAGGACGAGATACAGAAAAAGTCTTTTTGTAGATGTGTGTTTGGCATTGTTGTTGTTCAGTTGCCAAGTTGTGTCTGACTCTTTGCAACGCCATGGACTGCAACACGCCAGGCTTCCCTGTCCTTCCTTCACCATCTCCCGGAGCTTGCCCAAACTCATGTCCACTGAGTCGGTGCTGTTATCTAACCATCTCATCTTCTGCTGCCCTCTTCTCCTTTTGCATTCAATGTTTCCCAGCATCAGTATCTTTTCCAATGAGTCATAACTGGTATAATGAAAAGCAAATTCAGATTATTTTTTGAAACTACAGTAAAACAAGTTTTCAAAATATTGCACAAGGGTTTTCAAAATATTTTTGTGTACATTGTTTTGTGTGCCTGCTAAGTCACTCCAATCTTGTCTGACTCTTGGACTGTAGCCTGCCAGGCTCCTCTGTTCATGGGCTTCTCCAGGCAAGAATACTGGAGTGGGATCCCATGCCCTCCTCCAGGGGATCTAACCAAAGATTCAACCTGTTTCTCTTTACGTCTCCTGTATTGGCAGTTGGGTTCTTTGCCACTAGCCTGCCTGGGAAGCCCACATTAATATTTTAAGGTGTATTAAATGTTACTGATATTCATTTCATCTGGGGCCTAACCCCTCACACTCAGAACAAGTCCAAGGTTGTAAATGTCAAAGCAGTTAGGATACAACTCTTAAGCAAGCCGACCTCCTGGATCTCTCTGACCTCACTTCTTCTACTTGCAAACTGTTAATAGATCCTCCTGTAGCCTCCAGCCTCTTTGTGGCTCCTCACACTGGCCAAGCATTTGGCTCATCAGGGCATTGGTACCTGCTGTTACCTCTGCCTGAACTGCTCTTTCCCCAGATAAACGTCTGGCTTGCATGTTTCTGTTCAAATGTTATCTGCAAGAGAAGTCTGACTTGACTGTGCTGTCTAAAATAACACCCCATCACCTGACATGTCTTTATTCTTCTGTCTTACTTTACTTTTCTTTACAAACCTTATCACTACTTAGATTATTATGTAATTATTAATTTATTCTCTGTCTCTCCCAACTAAAATGTAATCCTAAAGGAGTAAGGCCTTCTTTTGGTAATATATCTCTAAAGTTGAAAATAGTGCCTAACATGTATGTAGAAGATGCTAAATAAATATTCATTGAATAAATAAAAAAATGAGTCAGTGAATGCTACCTTTCTTGTTTTAGTTTACAGATGGTAAAAATATTTATGAATTTTATGAGTTAATTTGTAATCTTGGTCAGTCAATATAGTTTTCCTGAAGTTTATTTTTTATTTAAGATGAAATTCATGTAACATAAAATTTAATATTTCAAAATGCACAATTCAGTGGCATTAATTACATTTACAGTGTTGTATATCTACCACCTAGATTCAAAAAACACTTCCATTGTCAAGTAGGGCTTCCCTGGTGGTTCAGTGGTTAAAGTGTCCGCCTGGAATGTGGGAGACCCAGGTTCAATCCCTGGGTCGGGAAGATCCCCTGGAGAAGGAAATGGCAACCCACTCTAGTACTCTTGCCTGGAGAATCCCATGGAGGGAGGAGCCTGGTAGGCTACAGTCCATGGGGTCATAAGAGTCGGACACGACTGAGTGACTTCACTTTCACTTTCACTTTACCCCTAAAGAAAACCTTGTATCCTTTAAGCCGTCATTCCCCATTCTTTCCTCCTCACAACACCAGGCAACCACTAATCTATTTTCTGTCTCTGAATTTATCTAATCTGTATATTTCACATAAATGGAATCATATAATATGTGACTTCTGAGTCTGGCTTCTTTCATTTAGCATAATATTTTTAAGGTTCTTCTTAGTTATTATAGCATGTAGAAGTCCTTTATTTCTTGTTGTATTTTTGAAAATATTTCACTATAGATAGACTTACATTTTTGTTTGGGCTTCCCTGATGGATCAGCCATAAAGAATCTGCCTGCCAATGCAGGAGATGTGGGTTTGATCCCAGGAGTGGGAAGATGCTCTGGAGAAGGAAACAGCAACCCACTCCAGTATTCTTGCGTGGGAAATCCCATGGAAAGAGGAGCCTGGAGGATCCTGTGTTCATGGGGTCACAAAAGAGGCAGACATGACATAAAAACTAAACAACAGCAACAACATTTTGTTTATCCATTCATCACCTGATGAACATTTAAGCCATTCCCATCTTTTAGATATTGTGAACACTGCTGCTCTGAACATTTACAGACAAATATTTAGTTAGGTCCCTCAAACACATTGACTTTTCTGAATTGTTTCCGATGTTTTACATTTTATTTTTAAATAAAATTGTTTATACTTAAGGCATACAACGTGGTGATTTGATATACATATATATAATGAAATGATTAGCAGTATCACTTTGAGTATACCCTAGGAATGGAATTGCTGGGTTTTATAGTATTTCTACATTTAACATTTTTAAAAGATCTTTTTAATGTTGACCTTTTTTTTTAAAAAAGTTATTTAATTTGTTATAACATTGTTTCTGTTTTATGCTATGAGACATGTGGGATATTAGTTCTCTGATCAAGGACAGAAACCACACCCCATGAACTGGAAGTACTTTGCCAACAAAGGTCCATATGGTCAAAGCTATGGTTTTTCCAGCAGGTCATGTATGGATGTGAGAGTTGAACCATAAAAAAGACAGTGCTGAAGAACTGATGCTTTTGAATTGTGGTGCTGGAGAAGACTCTTGAGAGTGCCTTGGACTTCAAGGAGATCAAACCAGTCAATTCTAAAGAAGATCAATCCTGAATACTCATTGAAAGGACTGATGCTAAAGCTGAAGCTCCAATACTTTGGTCACCTGATGTGAAGAGCTGACTCACTGGAAAAGACCCTGATGTTGGGAAAGATTGAATTCAGAAGAATGGAGTGACAGAAGATGAGATAGTTGGATGGTGTCACCAATTCAAGGGACAGGAGTTTGAGCAAATTCTGGGAGATGGTGAAAGACAGGGAAGCCTGGTGTGCTGCAGTCCACGGGGCTGCAAAGAGTCAGACATGACTTAGAGACTGAACAACAAACCACTGGACCACTAGGAAAATCCTTACATTTAACTTTTTGAAGAACAACCAAACTGTTCCCATTAGGGGAGGCATCATTTTACACTTTCACCAATGAAACTTAAGGTGAAAATATCCTTTTTAAAAAATATATAAATTTATTTATTTTAATTGGAGGTTAATTACTTTACAATACTGTATTGGTTTTGCCATACATCAACATGGATCCTCCACGGGTGTATATGTGTTCCCCATCCTGAATCCCCCTCCCACCTCCCTCCCCATAACATCCCTCTGGGTCATCCCAGTGCACCAGCCCTGAAAACATCTTGTAGGACTTCTTATTTTAAAGCAATAAGTGTCATTAAAAGTGTGATTACTCACAGCAACTGTTCTCTGTGATACATTTGAAGTTGTGCCTGGTGGACGACAGTATCACTCAACTACTGGTCATTATTCTCATTTCCCTATTAACAGCACAGCCAGTAGCCTTCAGATCTCTATGTTCCCCCAACTATCTTGTGAGGTGTCTTTTATCCTACCACAAAGAACAGATAAGGGCATAAAAACAGTTTCTGGGGACTTCAATTGGAAAAATTATAGATTTTAAGAAAAGCAATGAAAGTGACTCTTCACCACTGAATACACTTTCTTTATTGCTTCCAATATAAGTCTCCTGCGCCAGCCTTCTCCAAAGCAGTCTCCACCAACTTGGAGTTTTCAGTACTTTGATGTAACAGTGAAACTTTATTCAATATCATTATCTTCACTGAAATTGCACTCATCTCACACGCTAGTAGAGTAATGCTCAAAATTCTCCAAGCCAGGCTTCAGCAATATGTGAACCGTGAACTTTCTGATGTTCAAGCTGGTTTTAGAAATGGCAGAGGAACCAGAGATCAAATTGCCAACATCCGCTGGATCATGGAAAAAGCAGGAGAGTTCTAGAAAAACATCTATTTCTGCTTTATTGACTATGCCAAAGCCTTTGACTGTGTAGATCACAATAAACTATGGAAAATTCTGAAAGAGATGGGAATACCAGACCACCTGATCTGCCTCTTGAGAAATCTGTATGCAGGTCAGGAAGCAACAGTTAGAACTGGTCATGGATCAACAGACTGGTTCCAAATAGGAAAAGGAGTACGTTAAGGCTGCATATTGTCACCATGTTTATTTAACTTATATGCAGAGTACATCATGAGAAATGCTGGACTGGAAGAAACACAAGTTGGAATCAAGATTGCCGGGAGAAATATCAATAACCTCAGATATGCAGATGACACCACTCTTATGGCAGAAAGTGAAGAGGGGCTATAAAGCCTCTTGATGAAAGTGAAAGTGGAGAGTGAAAAGGTTGGCTTAAAGCTCAACATTCAGAAAACGAAGATCATGGCATCTGGTCCCATCACTACATGGGAAATAGATGGGGAAACAGTGGAAACAGTGTCAGACTTTGTTTTTCTGGGCTCCAAAATCACTGCAGATGGTGACTGCAGCCATGAAATTGAAAGACGCTTACTCCTTGGAAGGAAAGTTATGACCAACCTAGATAGCATATTCAAAAGCAGAGACATCACTTTGCCAACAAAGGTTCGCCTAGTCAAAGCTATGGTCTTTCCTGTGGTCATGTATGGATGTGAGAGCTGGACTGTGAAGAAGGCTGAGCGCCGAAGAATTGATGCTTTTGAACTGTGGTGTTGGAGAAGACTCTTGAGAGTCCCTTGGACTGCAAGAAGATCCAACCAGTCCATTCTGAAGGAGATCAATCCTGGAATTTCTTTAGAAGGAGTGATGCTAAAGCTGAAACTCCAGTATTTTGGCCACCTCATGCGAAGAGTTGACTCATTGGAGAAGACTCTGATGCTGGGAGGGATTGAGGGCAGGAGGAGAAGGGGACGACAGAGGATAAGATGGCTGGATTGCATCACTGACTCGATGGGTATGAGTCTGGGTGACCTCCGGGAGCTGGTGATGGACAGGGAGGCCTGGCGTGCTGCGGTTCATGGGGTCGCAAAGAGTCGGACACGACTGAGCGACTGATCTGATCTGATCTGATCTGATCACTGAAATGAAAACTAACTTACATTTTGAGTTGCATTAAAGAATAAAAATGTATATATTGATCTATGATATAAGAGCCAAAACTAGTAGAGCTTAGAAATCTTGAAAAATTCCATCTTGCCAAGTCCTCCTCCTGGTACTCACCAGGATCCCCTCCCACCAAGAGTCCCACGAAGGAACATCTTCTGGCTCTATTCCAGTGGTGCAATACCCTCAAACTCTTGGTATTTTTTGAACCCCAGTCCTCAAAATGCAACAGTGTCTTATGTATTGCAAGTGATAGCTAATTAATTTGATAAAAAGAGTTGGTGTCCATGGGTGACATTCAACAGTGCTTTCAAATTTGGCCTTCTATGAAAACAAATATAATTTTACTGTAGGGTATTTGACACGAAAGCACAAGCCAACAAACTGAATCTCATGGGGAAACTAATAAGCACCAGAGCAGATGACATCATGTTGTTTAATAGTTCTCTCAGAGCACACATCCTAGATAAGTTTTAACACAGCACTGCTATATTTATGATCTCATGAAAAATTGTTTTCTGTTACAGAAAATAACTCCAGTTATCATATGTTCAATTCACTCACTTATCAAGAGCTTCAAAGATGAAGAAATCATTAAATTGTGAATATTGTTTGCTATAAATTTATGGGAAGAAGAAAGAGCATTCCGGGTTGAAGAAATGCCATAGGAAAAGAAGGCAATGCGGGGAGAGTGTAGTGTATTGAGCCCAGGGTAAAGTGGTTATCTTGCTTGAAATAAGAAATATGTCACAAATCGCCTGGAAATGAAAATTGGATCACATTATAAAGGACTTAGATATAATGGTCATCCGAGTTAAATTCACCCATTCCAGTCCATTTTAGTTCGCTAATTCCTAGAATGTCGACATTCACTCTTGCCATCTCTTGTTTGACCACTTCCAATTTGCCTTGATTCATGGACCTGACATTCCAGGTTCCTATGCAATATTGCTCTTTACAGCATCGGACTTTGCTTCTATCACCAGACACATCCACAGCTGGGTATTCTTTTTGTTTTGGCTCCATCCTTTCATTCTTTCTGGAGTTATTTCTCCACTGATCTCCAGTAGCATATTGGGCCCCTACTGACCTGGGGAGTTTCTCTTTCAGTATCCTATCATTTTGTCTTTTCATACTGTTCATGGGGTTCTCAAGGCAGGAATACTGAAGTGGTTTGCCATTCCCTTCTCCAGCGGACCACACCCTGTCTACAGTGGAAGTGAGAAATAGATTTAAGGGCCTAGATCTGATAGATAGAGTGCCTGATGAACTATGGAATGAGGTTCGTGACATTGTACAGGAGACAGGGATCAAGACCATCCCCATGGAAAAGAAATGCAAAAAAGCAAAATGGCTGTCTGGGGAGGCCTTACAAATAGCTGTGAAAAGAAGAGAAGCAAAAAGCAAAGGAGAAAAGGAAAGATATAAACATCTGAATGCAGAGTTCCAAAGAATAGCAAGAAGAGATAAGAAAGCCTTCTTCAGTGATCAATGCAAAGAAATAGAGGAAAACAACAGAATGGGAAAGACTAGGGATCTCTTCAAGAAAATCAGAGATACCAAAGGAACATTTCATGCAAAGATGGGCACAATAAAGGACAGAGATGGTGTGGATCTAACAGAAGCAGAAGATATCAAGAAGAGGTGGCAAGAATACACAGAAGAACTGTACAAAAAAGAGCTTCAAGACCCAGATAATCATGATGATGTGATCACTGACCTAGAGCCAGACATCTTGGAATGTGAAGTCAAATGGGCCTTAGAAAGCATCACTACAAACAAAGCTAGTGGAGGTGATGGAATTCCAGTGGAGCTATTCCAAATCCTGAATGATGATGCTGTGAAAGTGCTACACTCAATATGCCAGCAAATTTGGAAAACTCAGCAGTGGCCACAAGATTGGAAAAGGTCAGTTTTCATCCCAATCCCAAAGAAAGGCAATGCCAAGGGGTGCTCAAACTACCGAACAATTGCACTCATCTCACACGCTAGTAAAGTAATGCTCAAAATTCTCCAAGCCAGGCTTCAGCAATATGTGAACCGTGAACTTCCTGATGTTCAAGCTGGTTTTAGAAAAGGCAGAGGAACCAGAGATCAAATTGCCAACATCCGCTGGATCATGGAAAAAGCAAGAGAGTTCCAGAAAAACATCTATTTCTGCTTTATTGACTATGCCAAAGCCTTTGACTGTGTGGATCACAATAAACTATGGAAAATTCTGAAAGAGATGGGAATACCAGACCACCTGATCTGCCTCTTAAGAAATCTGTATGCAGGTCAGGAAGCAACAGTTAGAACTGGTCATGGAACAACAGACTGGTTCCAAATAGGAAAGGGAGTACGTCAAGGCTGTATATTGTCACCATGTTTATTTAACTTATATGCAGAGTACATCATGAGAAATGCTGGACTGGAAGAAACACAAGTTGGAATCAAGATTGCGGGGAGAAATATCAATAACCTCAGATATGCAGATGATACCACCCTTATGGCAGAAAGTGAAGAGGGGCTAAAAAGCCTCTTGATGAAAGTGAAAGTGGAGAGTGAAAAGGTTGGCTTAAAGCTCAACATTCAGAAAACGAAGATCATGGCATCTGGTCCCATCACTGCATGGGAAATAGATGGGGAAACAGTGGAAACAGTGTCAGACTTTGTTTTTCTGGGCTCCAAAATCACTGCAGATGGTGACTGCAGCCATGAAATTAAAAGACGCTTACTCCTTGGAAGGAAAGTTATGACCAACCTAGATAGCATATTCAAAAGCAGAGACATTACTTTACCAACAAAGGTTCGCCTAGTCAAGGCTATGGTCTTTCCTGTGGTCATGTATGGATGTGAGAGCTGGACTGTGAAGAAGGCTGAGCGCCGAAGAATTGATGCTTTTGAACTGTGGTGTTGGAGAAGACTCTTGAGAGTCCCTTGGACTGCAAGAAGATCCAACCAGTCCATTCTGAAGGAGATCAATCCTGGAATTTCTTTAGAAGGAATGATGCTAAAGCTGAAACTCCAGTATTTTGGCCACCTCATGCGAAGAGTTGACTCATTGGAGAAGACTCTGATGCTGGGAGGGATTGAGGGCAGGAGGAGAAGGGGACGACAGAGGATGAGATGGCTGGATGGCATCACTGACTCGATGGATGCGAGTCTGAGTGACCTCCGGGAGCTGGTGATGGACAGGGAGGCCTGGCGTGCTGCGGTTCATGGGGTCGCAAAGAGTCGGACACGACTGAGCGACTGATCTGATCTGATCTGATCTGATAAAGGACTTAGGAATCTATGCTAAAGAGTTTTAAATTAATCATATAGGAATACAAGAGCCATTGACAGTTTTCACACATGCAAGTAGCATGATCAGATTTAGGATATAGGAAGTTCACTCTGGGAGCATTACATAGAAATATTGGCTTCCTGAAAGATTATTCCATGGCAATCAAATGTATCCTATTGGCAATGAATTAATCTATCATTAAAGTTTCTGTCCACACATTCCAAAGACAACAACTCTTCTATTTCCCCTCAATTAAGCAATTATGTAATCTCAGTTTTTCTAAGTAGGAATATCTGTAATAGCATCCAACTAAATGTATAATAATTGTTTTCAAAAACTTGGAATCATTTTCTGAGTAGTCCACATAACCTATAAGATAATCCTAAAAGATAGAAATAAGAATCAAAATATCAAGCTAATTGGCTGGCTAACAGTGCTGCATAGAAGACTCTGCTGCTGCTGCTAAGTCGCTTCAGTTGTGTCCAACTCTATGCAACCCTGCACATTATAAAACAGGCTTTGACAAACTAAATCTTACAGCTTGGTTTTTGTATGACCCATGAGCCAAAAGTGGGTTTAAATTTTTAAATAACTGTAAAAAACACTGAGAAGAATATGCAGCAGAGATGGTATATGGACCTCAAATAAAATCATGTGTTACCCATCCCTTTCCCCCTAAAGCCATCGGCTCTTGTCATACAGTGAAACACGTGAAAGAGAGCTTGAGGGAGATTTCTTTTCATTTAAATCTTCCTCCTATAAACTACTAAGAAGCAACAGATGAGTACCTTTATAGCCTTACGAAATTTCTACTATTTTCCTAGGACAACTACTTTTCTATTGGGTAAAAATATTTTACTTTTTGTAAGTGATTTGGTACCACCGCATTTTGATCTGCAGAATGGGTACCAATCAGAATGTTGTTTAAATGATATCAACTTGGAGGCAGATACCCAAGATTCATTCTCACACATATGAATAGTTCAGAGTAGTTGGTACTGTCGTTTTCATGAGGCTTTGAGACTGCATCTCTTTTAAGGTAAGAATTCTAGCCTGTCACTTACAGCAGAACCTTTAGCAAGCAACAAAGGGAAGCAGAAACCTGTTTGAGAGTGAAACTGAATCAGAGAAGTTAATTTATTAAGTAACTGATCATATAGAATAGAGGAAGTTGAAAGTCTTTATTTAGATATAGGAAATGACTATTTCATAAGGGCTTGATCAATAATTTCCCTTAAGGTAGAAACTATGGGTGGCAAGTTCATTGACAAATCTCTCCATGACCTTTCTAAATAACGTACAATCACAAGACATTTATATTAGTAATATTTTATATGGTGTGTGTGTGTGTGCTCAGTCATGTCTGACTCTTAACAACCTCATGGACTGTAGCCCACCAAGCTCCTCTGTCCATAGGATTTCCCAGTCAAGGAAATTGGAGCTATTTGACATTCCCTTCTCCAGGGGATCTTCCCGACCCAGGGATCAAACCTGCATCTTTTGCATCTCCTACATTGGCACGCAGATTCTTTACCACTGCGCCACCTGGAAAGCCATTTTTATGTGAAGATGGACTTAATACATAGCTGGCTTGGCAAAGTTCTACCTTTACCTCTTTTATTTCTGATGATACCTGAATATCTGGTTTTGATGAGATTTGGTTGCTTAATTGAAATAGGATCAATATGGATTGCTTATTTAATCAAAATGTTATTTGAAAATAAAACAGAAGACTGCTGTATGATTGTAAGAAATGCTAGCTCTTTCACAACCAAGGAAACATTTGTAAAATAATCAAGACATTTCAAAGTCAATTTCAAACAGAGAAAATTATTCTGTAAGATATGGAATATTAGTTACTAAATCAAAGAAAATTCAATTCCTTCCTTCATATCCTTTAAAACTTGGAACAAATAGTTGAGTTTTGCCCTTTGTTATGAACGTCCATATTCTAGAATGGACTAATGCTTTATTTAGGATAAACCTACTTTCTAATTCCCTGGAAAACAAAATCTCATTTGCTTGCCCAAGAATAAGTTTGTGAAGTTTTTTCAATACCGCCCTTAGTTTTGAATATATATATCAATTATAATTTGTAACCAAACTAAATAATATTTTACAAAAGAAACTAAGTGGATGGTAATTGAGAACTTTTACACACAAACATTTTAGAATATTGGCAAAGCTCTCAATTTTCTAGAGCCAGAAACATTTTATTAAAATGAACACATTTGTTAACATGTTCCAGAAGTCTACTCATGTATTAGAAAAGGAACAAACATATGTAAACTTACTATTATGATTATTAATCAGTGTTTCTGTATTTGAAAACATTACTTAGAAACTGTCTAGAAATCAAATGATTAGCTATTAACACAATTTAATATTGTTATAAGATTTTAAGATATCTAAAGGTTTTGGGAAATAATGTTCAAAACTATACATAAAAAATGTAAGTACTTTTGTTATTTAAAAAATTGTCATTATTATTTAATTTATTCAGACACAAATTTATATTTTTTATAGTTTTAAGCATTATATAGATTACTGGTAACTTAGTAAAGTGTATAAGAAGCTGAGGAAATTCCAATGAACTAGTTTCTTTATGAGAAAATAAACACAAATCTAATTTTAAAAGTAAATGTGTAATTATCTTATATTTTATAATGATAATAATGAAGGAAAAGACATAAGTATAATTTTTAAATAAAATTATTAAACTACTATACTAATTTTCCATGAATTGACCTTAACTCTATAAACTTGGGTTCTCATATAAAATATGTTAGAGCTAAGAGTTTCCTTAAGAAAATTTTAATCTAAAACTTTTGAATTATCAGGAGTTCAAGTCTCTTATTTTTATGGTGTTTATGGATATTCATGGAGAAGGAAATGGCAACCCACTCCAGTATTCTTGCGGGGAAATCACATGGACAGAGGAGCCTGGTGGGCTACAATCCATGGGGTCACAAAGAGTTGGACACTACTGAGGAACTATGTAACAACAATAATGGATATTAGATTTATATAAGTAAACCCTTTATCATTACCAGATATCAACAGAACAAAATGATTTAAACTTGAGAGATGAAAATTTATTAACTATCTAAAGCTATGACAAATCTAGATGGCGTATTAAAAAGCAGAGATATCAATTTGCCAACATATAATCAAAGCTATGGTTTTTCCAGTAGACATGTATGATTGTGAGAATTGGACCATAAAGAAGGCTGAGCACTGAAGAATCGATGCTTTTGAACTGTGGTGCTGAAGAAGACAATCTTGAGAGTCCCTTGGATAACAAGGAGATCAAACCAGGCAATCCTAATGGAAATCAACCCTGAATATTCATTGGAAGGACTGATACTGAAGCTGAAGCTCCAATACTTTGGCCACATGATACAAAGAGCTGACTCATTGGAAAAGGTCCTGATGCTGGGAAAGATTGAGGGCAGGAGAAGAGGACAACAGAGGATGAGATGGTTGGATGGCATCACTGACTCAATGGACATGAGTTTGAGTAAACTCAGGAGATAGTGAAGGACAGAGAAGCCTGGAGTGCTAAAGTCCATGGGGATGCAAAGAGTCAGACATGACTTGGTGACTGAACAAAGGTCAGTGTATTGGGTATCCATTACTGCTCAAGAAATTACTCCAAATTAAGCAGTTTAAAATAACATACATTTATTACATAGCATGGTTTTGAAAGGTCAGGAACACAGAAACCTCTGGCAGTTCTGGCCAGAGCCTTGCAACCAGGCTGCTATCCAGAGCTGTAACAATATCAAAGCTCAACAGAAGCTTCTAAATGTACTCACTTGGAGGTCTAAGGTATTCCCTGGGGGAAACTGGCTCTAATTTCTCATGATATGGGTTTCTTCACCATGTTTCTTGCAACATAGCAATTTTCCAGACAAGCAGTCCTAGAGAGAAAGCAGAAGGCATGCTGAAGGTGGAAGCCACAGTCTTCTTTTAATCGCATAATTTGAGAAGTGACATGCTACTGCATCTTCCACCAGCCACTGGCCACCCAGAGCAGCCTGACATAAAGCAAGAGAGAACTACAACTGCAACTACAACACCGCGAACATCAGGGGCAAGGATGACCAGGGTCACCCTGCAGGTTAGGCAGCACAGAAGAAAAACATCTGTTACGCAGTACAAGGTCAGGACTTCTTAATTACAGGTACAGAGAGATGGACTCTGACACACAAAGTTCTTATAGATTCAGTTCTATAAATCAGGATATGGGACCAAGTAAACAAGGAAATGGAAACTCACCAATCTGGATTCTAAGGAACTGCTGGGAATGGAGGTTTTAATTGATTGAAAGGCACACATAGACCAAGAGACAAACCAACAAAAAGCCAACTAACCAACTTCTCTGTTCTATCTCACCAAAGATAGGAAAGATCTTTATGATCCATCTAACAGATCACCAGGTGACTGGGGAAAAGCAAAATTCTTAATCACTGAATCCAAAAGTGGAAAATAATATGTTAGCCATGCATGAACAAGCATCAAAAATAAAGAATAAAATTAATATAGAGGGGAAAAAAGTCTAGAGAAACCAAGACTTGCTAGATTAAAATTGTATTGTTTTTTGAGTTTACCCTGAGTCAAGGTTAAGCTGCCCATCATGGGTACTTCTCAAGAAATGTAGGTTTATTACCTCTTCAAACAGATTAGCCTACTTGAGCATCTCAGAGAAAATCCTCCAAAACAGCTTAAATATAATATTTTAAATTCTAAAACACATGACTCATAAAAATGTAAAATGAATACACATTACAGATTTGATTCAACCAGGCATTTGTAAGAAATTCAATAAAGGAAAGTTGGGATAAAGTTGCTGTATGAGATACAAAACTGATTAATGTCTACAGGGAAATAAACTGTACCCTTTGATTTAGCTACATATTTGTCTAGACCCTGTTAGCACTATAGAAAGTCCTGGGAAAACTGTATGGCAATTAGTATGGTATTAAATGAAAGTAACATTAACTAAAATGTTAATTTTAGTTAACATAGTAACTAAAATGACTTATGGTGCAGTGCAATATTCAGTTATTTTAAAGCAGGAAGTCAGAGATAACAAATTTGTACCCCAAGCTTATATATAAATATATATTATATATACACTAAAATAATATATATTACATATTATATATTGTAAAGAAATAGATGCATTTCTGGAACTCTCTTGCTTTTTCCATGATCCAGCGGATGTTGGCAATTTGATCTCTGGTTCCTCTGCCTTTTCTAAAACCAGATTGAACATCAGGAAGTTCACGGTTCACATATTGCTGAAGCCTGGCTTGGAGAATTTTGAACATTACTTTACCAGCATGTGAGATGAATGCAATTGTGCAGTAGTTTGAGCATCCTTTGGCATTGCCTTTCTTTGGGATTGGAATGAAAACTGACCTTTTCCAATCCTGTGGCCACTGCTGAGTTTTCCAAATGTGCTGGCATATTGAGTGTAGCACTTTCACAGCATCATCTTTCAGGATTTGGAATAGCTCCACTGGAATTCCATCACCTCCACTAGCTTTGTTCGTAGTGATGCTTTCTAAGGCCCACTTGACTTCACATTCCAGGATGTCTGGCTCTAGGTCAGTGATCACACCATCGTGATTATCTGGGTCTTGAAGATCTTTTTTGTACAGTTCTTCTGTGTATTCTTGCCACCTCTTCTTAATATCTTCTGCTTCTGTTAGGTCCACACCATCTCTGTCCTTTATCGTGCCCATCTTTGCATGAAATGTTCCTTTGGTATCTCTGATTTTCTTGAAGAGATCCCTAGTCTTTCCCATTCTGTTGTTTTCCTCTATTTCTTTGCATTGATCGCTGAAGAAGGCTTTATCTCTTCTTGCTATTCTTTGGAACTCTGCATTCAGATGTTTATATCTTTCCTTTTCTCCTTTGCTTATCACTTCTCTTCTTTTCACAGCTATTTGTAAGGCCTCCTCAGATAGTCATTTTGCTTCTTTGCATTTCTTTTCCATGGGGATAGTCTTGGTCCCTGTCTCCTGTACAATGTCACGAACCTCATTGACTATGCCAAAGCCTTTGACTGTGTGGATCACAATAAATTGTGGAAAATTCTGGAAGAGATGAGAATACCAGACCACCTGATCTGCCTCTTGAGAAATTTGTATGCAGTTCAGGAAGCAACAGTCAGAACTGGACATGGAACAACAGACTGGTTCCAAATAGGAAAAGGAATACATCAAGGCTGTATATTGTCACCCTGTTTATTTAACTTATATGCAGAGTACATCATGAGAAATGCTGGACTGGAAGAAACACAAGTTGGAATCAAGATTGCTAGGAGAAATATCAATAACCTCAGATATGCAGATGACACCACCCTTATGGCAGAAAGTGAAGAGGAACTAAAAAGCCTCTTGATGAAGGTGAAAGTGGAGAGTGAAAAAGTTGGCTTAAAGCTCAACATTCAGAAAACGAAGATCATGGTGTCTGGTCCCATCACTACATGGGAAATAGATGGAGAAACAGTGGAAACAGTGTCAGACATTATTTTTCTGGGCTCCAAAATCACTGCAGATGGTGACTGCAGCCATGAAATTAAAAGACGCTTACTCCTTGGAAGGAAAGTAATGACCAACCTAGATAGCATATTCAAAAGCAGAGACATTACTTTGCCAACAAAGTTTCGTCTAGTCAAGGCTATGGTTTTTCCTGTGGTCATGTACGGATGTGAGAGTTGGATTGTGAAGAAAGCGCCGAAAAATTGATGATTTTGAAGTGTGGTGTTGGAGAAGACTCTTGAGAGTCCCTTGAACTGCAAGGAGATCCAACCAGTCCATTCTGAAGGAGATCAGCCCTGGGATTTCTTTGGAAGGAATGATGCTAAAGTTGAAACTCCAGTACTTTGGCCACCTCATGGGAAGAGCTGACTCATTGGAGAATACTCTGATGCTGGGAGGGATTGGGGGCAAGAGGAGAAAGGGACGCCAGAGGATGAGATGGCTGGATGGCATCACTGACTCAATGCATGTGAGTCTGAGTGAACTCTGGGAGTTGGTGATGGACAGGGAGGCCTGGCGTGCAGCGATTCATGGTGTTGCAAAGAGTCGGACATGACTGAGCGACTGATCTGATCTGATCTGATTGTAAAGAAAGAGTTAGTCACTCAGTTGTGTCCAACTCTTTGTGACCACACTGTAGCCCACCAGGCTTCTCTATCCATGGGATTTCCCAGGCAAGAATACCAGAGTGGGTTGCCACTTTTTTCTTCAGGGGATCTTCCTGACCCAGGGACCGAACCCAGGTCTCCTGCAAGGCAGTCTGATTCTTTACTGTCTGAGCCACCAGGGATTATGTATTATATGTTGTTCCTCTGTCCATGGAATTATCCAAGCAAGAATACCAGAGTGGGTTGCCACTTCTTTCTTCAGGGGATCTTCCCAATCCAGGGATCAAACCCAGGTCTCTTGCATTGCAGGTGGATTTTTTACCATCTGAGTCACCATGAAGGTTCTTTTAAACTCTATTATGCTATGCTTATATTTTAATATCAGGGGTACTGAGTTTACTTTGACAAAGGACACAAGAAAACAAGCAAAGAAAAGAGGGATAATCTCTGTTAAAATTTTTAAGAATGTAAAACAGCACCATTTGAGTTTAAAGAAAAGGAGATATGTTTTAATACTATGCAATGCTAAATTTTCTCAATGAATAAACAAAGCTTGAGAATGTATTTCCAAATATTTATCAATACATTTCTAAATAGACCATAAGTCAAAGAAGAAATCATAAGAAAAATGAGATATCAAACTGTATGATGACAAAAGTACAATGTAACCAAATGTCTCATTAAGGCCACTGCACAAAAAACCACTCATAATTAAATAGCATAAAAGAGCTATTTGATTTTGCTTGTAAAATTCTGTGGTCCAGGAATTCAGACAAGGAGTATAGGGATACCCTGTCTCTGCTCCCCAGTGTCTGATCCTGAGCTGGGAAGACTGAAATATCTGGGGCAACTCAGTGACTGGTTTGGTGAAATCTTATCTCATACGTTTGGTAGCTAAGCTCATTGGAGCTGGTGAGCAGAGCACCTATGCATAACTACTCTGCAGCCCAAGATTCCTCCTGGCCCAGGGGCTTCCAAGTAGCCAAATGCATGGCTTCTGGGGTCTACAAACATGAGAGTTCCCTTTAAATATTAGTAAAGATCAACTGAGGCTCTGGTACATTGCTAATAGGAGTGGAATATAGAACAAAATGGCTCAGACAGTAAAGAATCTGCCTTCAATGTGGGAGACTCAGGTTCAGTCCCTGGGAAGATCCTATGGAGAATCCCATGGACAGAGGAGCCTTGCAGTCCATGGGGTTACAAAGAGTTGGACACTACTGAGCAACTAAAATTTTCACTTTCATAGACCAAACACTGTGTAAAACTTTATGGGAGTTTCTAATAAAGTTTTACATATGTGTAAGAGGGATACATTTCAAATATTTTATTTTCATAAAAGAGGCCAATGGCAAAGAATATAGTTGTATGAGTTCCATGGTATAAATAGGCAAAACTAATCTCTGGTGATAGAAATCAGAATTATAGTTATGTATGGGAGGTCAACATTCAGAAAACAAAGATCATGGCATCTGGTCCCATCACTACATGGGAAATAGATGGGGAAACAGTGAAAACAGTGTCAGACTTTATTTTTCTGGTCTCCAAAATCACTGCAGATGGTGACTGCAGCCATGAAATTAAAAGACATTTACTCCTTGGAAGAAAAGTTATGACCAACCTAGATAGCACATGCAAAAGCAGAGACATTACTTTGCCAACAAAGGTCCATTTAGTCAAGGCTATGGTTTTTCCAGTGGTCATGTATGGATGTGAGAGTTGGACTGTGAATAAAGCTGAGCACTGAAGAATTGATGCTTTTGAACTGTGGTGTTGGAGAAGACGCTTGAGAGTCCCTTGGACTGCAAGAAGATGCAACCAGTCCATTCTGAAGGAGATCAGCCCTGGGATTTCTTTAGAAGGAACGATGCTAAAGCTGAAACTCCAGTACTTGGGCCACCTCATGAGAAGAGTTGACTCATTGGAAAAGACTCTGATGCTGGGAGGGATTGGGGGCAGGAGGAGAAGGGGATGACAGAGGATGAGATGGCTGGATGGCATCACTGACTCATTGGATGTGAGTCTGAGTGAACTCCGGGAGTTGGTGATGGACAGGGAGGCCTGACGTGCTACAATTCATGGTGTCACAAAGAGTCAGACACGACTGAGCTACTGAACTGAACTGAACTGATGGGAGGTGGAAATTGACTGGAAAGTGGCAAGAAGAACTTTCAGAGTCAATATTATTGAATCAATGATAGTTATTTTGGATATGATAATAGTATTGTGTTTAAGGAGACAAATCTCTAATGCTAAAAATATTCACCCTTCAAGTGTCATATTGTCTATAAGCTACTTTCAAATAGCTCATACATATATATACAGGAGAGAGAATGCCTGATAGATACATGCACTGACGTAAACAACAAGGAAAAGCAAGTATTTTATTTAAAGTTTATCCATCTAGTTGACATGTACATGAGTTTTCATTGTCCAGTTATTTCGTTATCTGTATGGATTTGAAAACCTGACATCTAAAAAATGCATTAAATAAATCTAATCGACTTTGAAACAATTATTTTAAAATTTATTAATTAAAGATATTTCTTTTGTAACTCACATATCAGAATATTTTGACAGTTCAAATATCACTATTTGTTTTTATTATTATACCCAAAAATATCATTACCTAATCTTCACAAGCATTTTCATTATTTCAAATAAGCTCCAGTGAACTGCAAGGAGATCAAGCCAGCCAATCGTAAAGGAAATCAGTCCTGATATTCATTGGAAGGACTGATGCTGAAGTTGAAGCTCCAATACTTTGGTCACCTGATGCAAAGAGCTCACTCATTAGAAAAGACCCTGATGCTGGGAAAGATTGAAGGCAGGAGGAGAAGGGGGCAACAGAGGATGAGATGGGTGGATGGCATCACCTACTCAAAAGACATGAATTTGAGTAAACTCCAGGAGTTGGTGATGGACAGGGAAGCCTGGCATGCTGCACTCCATAGAGTTGCAAAGAGTCAGACTTGACTGAGTGACTGAATAACAACAATTGTTTTGGAAATAAAAGTTTTGAACTAAATCATAAGAAATACAAAATTAAGCTGAAGTAGATGATTTGGGAGAACAGCATTGAAATAAGTATAATATCATATAGGAAATGAGTCGCCAGTCCAGGTTCGATGCCTGATACCGGATGCCTGGGGCTGGTGCACTGCGATGACCCAGAGGGATGGTATGAGGAGGGAGGAGGGAGGAGGGTTCAGGATGGGGAACACATGTGTACCTGTGGTAGATTCATTTTGGTACATGGCAAAACCAATACAATATTGTAAAGTTAAATAAAATAAAAATAAAATTAAAAAAAGAAGAAAATGATGAAACTTATGTTAAGACAGTTGTAAGCAGACATATCAAATTTTTTTTTCCATGAAATAACATATTTGCCCTGAGAGAGAAAGAGACTTTGGTAAAATATCGAATAGAAGGTCCAGACAATAAGATCAATGTTAGGAACATATGCCTCTCTCCAAGTAATCTAACTTGAGGAATCTATGTGGTGTTTTTATTTAAGAAACCAAGGTTGCATTTGATCGTTTACTTTCATTATCTAAAATAGTTTACACTTTTAAGAACATGGGCAATCTCACACAAAAGAGTGTTGCAAATGCAATGCATTCAACAGGAAAATAATCCAGGAAGGCTGGGGACAGTTCCTCTCTGGAATCTTTTCTAAGAATCTTTGAATCCTTTGTTCTTAAAAGCATCTAATATTTCTCATGATCATTCCTCGACTTCCAGTGGCTAAAAATTTTAGAAGGCAGAGGTTGAAAGTGGTAAATGGGGCAGGTATTCTTTATGTACAAAGCTCAAAATCGACCTAGAAGTAGGGATGACAGTATTTTGCAAGTAGTCTCTTTATGTAATGAGATGTTCTAGGAGGTTTTTGGGTTTTTTGGTACTGAAATTTCTTCTGATATAACTGAATTGCAGCACCAAAATGATAAAATGCATATTCATTAGGCTAGAATTTTTTTTTAATTTATAAAATTTTATTTTATTTATTTATTTTTTTAGATGAAGGACCAGCTTATATTTAAATAATAAATAATACTTAAACTTCTTCTAGATTCTCTTCTTCCCATTCCTCTTCTCTCAGCAGCAGATACAGCCTGTAAAGAACAGCAAAGGGGAAAAAACTACAGAGATTTTTTAAAGAATAAGAAATACAATAAGGACATAATATACAAATAGAATTAAGTTTGAGAAATATTCCATGTACAAGACAAATAGAATAAAATAAGATGCAGAATAAATTGAATTCACTTGATGAATTTGTCCTTAGTAAATTGGCAGCATGACAGAAAAGAGTAAAAGAGCATTTTGAAGTAATGGTTAAATTGAAATAAAAAACATCAAAATATTTGTGGTTTTGTTGCATTAATGTACATTCAACACAAAATAATTATATTTTTTCCATTAATTCAAATATTCATTTCTACTGCATTTTTGTTTCTTTATTATCCATCAATAAAAATCAAGAGTTTTTTTTTTTTTAATTTTGGGAGATATAAGATTTCTTGTCACACCAAGAAAAGCAGAATAAAATGTTTTGGAGACATCAAAATAACATCTATATTTTACTTTCCCCATGTATAAGGAAACTGATCTATATTCAGAATTACCTATATATCATCGTGCTACTTTAGATTAGCTGCAGGCAGAGTAGAGAACGAATAAGGGGAACAAAGACTTGTGATACGTCTAAAGGAGAGTGAGGAACTCACATAAGAGTTGAAAACCAAGAGATAGTTCTAAATTACTATTTATTAGGCTGAGATAAATTATTATGCTTCATAATATTTGATTAGCATATTTAAGAATGTCTATGTATTCCTTTGGCCTCCTTGGAAAGGTCTTCCCCTTATTATTTGAACATAATTAGAAATCTAGCAATGAGAAGTGAAAATCTTAATTAAAAGTTACATTTATGGCATATAAAGTTCTAAATGTCACCCCTGGCTCATTATATGTCAATCTATCTAAAAAATCAAAATTATAATAATCTGCCTCTTAAACAGAATTTAAATTAACTATTTTGGTTAAAAAAGGATATTATTAACTCAAAAAGATAATCAAGGCCTGAGAGTAATAGTGATACAGAGATGACATTCATACATAGAAATATAAATCATAGTACATGTAATCATGTCAAACAGAAACTTCAGTGGAACATTTAAGAAGTGTCATTTAAAAAATATAATTGTTTGACATTGTTTATGTCATTGGAAGAGTTCTATTATGATTCATAAAAACAATACATTCACAGAAATAGTATTAAGCTGTTTAAGTATTTTCACATAAGAACCACCATGAAAATTTCAGGTCATACAAATAAAATTGAATAGAAAACATCCTTACTTATCTTGCATGTGGGAAATAAGAAAATACCCTCAAAAATGACATATGGTATCTTATCAAATAAATTATTTTCGATGTAGGTTATAAAGAAAAGTGCATATCCAATAATATATCATCTCAAATTTAAATTCCTAATTATGTTATTAGAACTTATTCTTCAGTTTTCATTTCGATTTAATAATCTACCAATCAGATGTTTCAGATTTACATCTGAGACCAGTTATCAACATACAACAGATGCATAAGCATTTACATTCCGAATTAAGGTTTGATACACTGCCACCTTGTGATTGCTTGAAGAAAGTTCAAGTCTTTGGGGAAATGCATTTATAGAGAACTGAGAATTCAACACCACTTTAACTTGAATGTTGGGCAAGAAACTAGCTCATGTTTTGCTTAGAATGCTGGGAGGGATTGGGGGCAGGTGGAAAGGGGGACGACAGAGGATGAGATGGCTGGATGGCATCACTGACTCGATGGACATGAGTCTGAGTGAACTCCGGAAGTTGGTGATGGACAGGAAGGCCTGGCGTACTGTGATTCATGGGGTCGTGAAGAGTCGGACATGACTGAGCAACTAAACTGAACTGAGAACTCAACACCACTTTAACTTGAATGTTGAGCAAGAAACTAGCTCACGTTTTGCTTAGAAGCAAGCTGGTTGAAGAGAGGACAGAGTAGTTCAGGGTGGTTTGAATCTCTGCTCCACTAACATTAAGACCTTAGGAAAGTTATTTGACATCTCTTGTGCAGTCACTAAGTTGCATGCAACTCTGACTCTGCAACCCCATGGGCTGCAGCACACCAGGCTCACCTGTCCTTCATTATCTCCCAGTTTGCTCAGATTCATGTCCATTGAGTTGGTAATGCTGTCTAACCATCTCATCCTCTTCATCCCCTTCTCCTTTTGCCTTCAATAAAGGTCTTTTCCAATGAATTGGCTCTAAGCCTTAGCTTACATCTCTAAAAGGTTTCCCTGGTGGCTTGGTAATAAAGAATCCACCTGCCAATGCAGGAGACTAGGGTTGCACCCCTGAGTCAGGAAGATCTCCTACAAAAGGAAATGGCAACCCGCTCCAGTATTCTTGCCTGGGAAATCCCATAGACAGAGGAGCCCGGTGGGCTACAGTCCATGAAGTCGCAAAAGAGTGGGACATGACTTAGCCACTAAACAACAACAAAATATTAGAAATAATTATCTGATTACTTCAAAACATTGTCTTAAGAAATGAACATGGTGAGAACACAGGGTTACTCCTAGTATATGGTGCACATAAACTCTGTTAAGAATCACAAAATTATTTTGAAAAACCAGTTTGTGAGTGATTTCATGACTAAGGCCACTTCTATTTTTTCTAAAATATTGCTGAAGGTATTTTTGCTTCTTCAGCAAAAAGTAAAAATGGATGGTTTACAGTGGGAGTGGTGACAATTACAATTGCTATTTCAAAATGAAAAGACTATATACAATTCTAAATCTGAAGTTTATTTCTCTAGTTTGAGATGTCTATAGTGCAATCATAACAGAGTCCTGAGTCAAATTCCTTTGTGTATTTTCCATTAAATTAACAGCTATGATATTTGTCTTTTACTGTACTTCTTTTTATACATCAAGTACATAATTATAATGCCTAGTGCATAGTAGGTGTTTTTCTTCACCTACAAAATATTTCTGTAAGGTACAAATATTGCCAAGATATTAGATTTATTTCAAAGTGCATTTAGTCTGTATTATAACTCAGTAAATGAAATAGATATGAGAAAGTGAATGAAGCAAATTAGTAAAAGTTAAAACTTGAATACAACTAGCTAGAATACAAATGAGGGGAATTGTGACAGACTCATAAGCTAAAGAAGAAGCAATTCTGATCAGAGTGGGGAAGGGTACAGAGAAGGTAAGCCAGAATAAAAATAAGGAGAAACATTCTGCTTCTCTCCTCGACGTATTCCCCTGTATCCACTAGCAGTAAAAACTAGTGGTTCGTTTGGCAAAAATGAAGATGAAGAAGGTGAATTTGTATAAGCAGAATTAATGACTTCTGAAAAAGTCAGGACTGTTGAAGGGACATTTAAGTGGACTTCTCTTCCAGAGCAACCTCTTAAAGTGAAAAACTATTTGGACATTTTTCATCATAAAATTGTGTCCTATTTCTGGACAACTTTCTTAAAGGAATTATTTAAACCTTCAGTGGTCAAGAGAAGATGCATGTTTTTAAGTCAAAGAGCATGGCAGCTGTTTTTTGCATCATCATGCCAGCAGTCTAAAATAAAGAGGCAAAAGGCAGCCTGGAAATCCTCCTCATTTTCTATCATATTTATGAAGAGGCTAGTGCCCCCAAGTCAACAGGCCTGGCCCTAAATGGAATTTGATAGTAGGAAGAGGACAGAAGACAAGGAGACAGATGAGGAAAGAGTCTAGAGATGCTGGTGAAATTCTCACCATAGCCAAAAAATATGAAGGGGCTGTCAGAGCACATTTTGATTGATGTTATTAAAAGCTAGCTAGATCAATAGCAATTGCTTTGAGGTCACAGTGTGCCTCCAATTTCTACTCTCAGACTTGATGTGCTGTAAACTGCATTTAAGTTGAACTTCCCTAATTCTTCATAGCCAACCTGTGATATATAGAACAACACTGCTCCTGAAAGAAAGATGTTAACAAGGAGCCTCAGAAGCCACAGGCAGAGAAGAGCAGGAGGAGAGTAATCCAGCATACACCCCAGGAAATATCCTTTGTCAATAATTTAAATTAAAATTAGTGATTAATAAAATATGGAATATAGCGTTTCATAGAAGACACATTTAGGAAGTGATTTTGTATATATTGATAAAATGTATATAATGCACAAAGTTGTGGAAGCTAAAAATATATAATATGAATATACTACCTTTTCTGCTCACCTTTAATGAAGATAAGAAAAATATAATGAAACGGGAGGCAATGCAAGGTGACAGACAATACAGGAAAAACGATGAGAAAAGTTCCTCTTGGCTTTCTGACTTTAGGGTGGTATCATCTAACGGTATTACCATGGTTGGGCCTGACCTAATCAGGTAAAGCTTTAAAAGTGGATCTACGGGGGACAAATGGGAGAAGAAAGGGAGATGTGGGCCTATTGCCTTTGAGAAGCAAATTGGCACTTGTGTGTAATATTGCATGGCAGGGAACAGTGGGCAACCCTTTGGAGACGAGGGTCTCAGTCTTGTAATCACCAAGAGCTGAATCCTGCCACCAGGCAGTGTCTGCAGAAGAAGACACCCAGATTCGGGCTACACTGCAGCCCCAGCCTGTGCTTAGACTGCAGTCTTATGAGAACCCGAGCAGCTGACCCAAGCTGTGGCCAGACTTCTAATGCACAGCAAGTGTGTGTTGTTTTCAGCAGCTAAACTTGCCATTGGTTATACAGCAATAGAAAACCGATATATTTACAGTTTTGAGGAATGTCATTTGGGGAGTAGCAAGCCAGCAGTACTGAACTCTGAAACATGCTCTTTTAGCAACAGCTACAAGGCTTCTCTGTCTACATACCTGGAGTTGGAAGAGATCATAACAATGTTAGGAGTCTTGCTGTTCAACCTGCTCATTTTATTTTTGCAGAAACTGAATCTCAGGGAGATTAAATAACTTGCCTTCAGGTCATATAACTATGATCCAGAGACAAGGAACAGACTTTGGCAGCAGAAGCTGCCG
This sequence comes from Tragelaphus eurycerus, assembly GCA_935064755.1. Taxonomy (NCBI): domain Eukaryota; kingdom Metazoa; phylum Chordata; class Mammalia; order Artiodactyla; family Bovidae; genus Tragelaphus; species Tragelaphus eurycerus. The sequence goes on from CAKXYN010000023.1 coordinate 27,834,028, forward strand.
TGGATGTGGAAACACAGGCAGTAGGCGAACCGAATGGAAGGGTAATTGTCATCAGAGAAGAACAGCAACAGAATCCACATGAAAACTGATGAAATCTAAGAGAAAATCAGCCACCAGAAGAATTTGTGACAATATGTTGGAGCCCATCTCTGGAAAAACTGGCATATCTTCAAAGGATCAAATGATAGTTTCAAGCATTGAGGAATGAGACTGGTATTTTCACCAGGACTGCAATTTAAACCATGAGCTTAGTTACAGGAGAACAAAAGCCTGATTGTTAGAACCAGGGTATGAGTTCCATGAAAGCTAAGGACTAGATGATGAATGATGACAGCCGAGGGGTTTTGAGTAGGGATGTGAGCGATCTTAGTGATGAGATTAAGAAGGTCTAAGACCCACTGCACATTTTCCCTCCAGTATATCTTCCCATAAGGAACAGAATGATCTTCATCTGAAGGAATAACCCTTTTATTTTGTATAATGCTTTTAGTAATCATTTTCAAGATGTAAAATGTAAGCACAGATTCTGTTAGTCACTCAGTCATGTCCAGCTGTTTTATGACCCCATGGACTATAACGCACCAGGCTCCCCTGTCCATGGGATTGTCCAGGCAAGAATATTGGAGTGGGTAACCATTCCCTTCTCCAAGGGATCTTCCCAACCCAGGGATCGAAGCCAGATCTCTTGCATTGCAGGCAGATTCTTTAGTGTCTGAGCCACCAGGGAAGCACAGAAACATATTAATTTTCAGTGCTTTCAACTTGTTAGTATACTGTTACTCTCAATCTCTTCTAACAATTATTTTTGTAAAAATCTTATATTGGTATATAGCCAGTTAACAACGTTATGATAGTTTCAGGTGGACAGCAAAGGGACTCAACCATACATATACATGTATCCATTCTCCCCCAAACTCCTACCCCATACAGGCTGCCATGTAACATTGAGCAGAGTTCCACGTGCTATATATACAGTAGGTCCTTGTTGGTTATCCCTTTTAAATAGAGCAGTATATACATGACCTTTCCAAGCCCCCTAACTATCCCTTCTCCCCATCCTTCCCCCAGCCTACTACCCACCTGGCCCCAGCAACAATGTTTGTCTTTAAGTCTGTGAGTTTGTTTCTGTTTTGTAAGTAAGTTCATTTGTATCATTTCTTTTGGGGGAGATCACCCTTTTAAATTAATTTTCGTTTCACCTACATCCACGTTTTATCTTTCTTTTTATTAAAAAGGGGGTGGTATCATTTCTGGGCAGAAGGCTCGTTTAGTCAACACTAACTAAAACACAGAGTTTTCATCGTGTCCACGATTCATTTCTTCCCAGGAACATTCTCTGTTGATTACGCACAGTTTTGGGCTTCCCTTTTTGATCCCCCTGTGTAGAAGACTAAAGAGATTTCCGATTACATTGGGAGTTAAAATTCAACTGTGTTTTCATTTATAATTTACAAAGAGATTTCTTTTATTCACAGGGCATTTAGGCAGAGGGATGAGTTTTCCTGGAGTTCTAAATTACCTTCCTGTAATAAAAACTTGTCCTGCCCACAGTAGTAAAGTGCAGCAATTTTGATATCCTTCTTACAGTTCCAAGTGAACCAAGGTAACAGTGCTAAATCCTTATTACCACAGGATCTGTGAACTCTAACTTGAATACTGCTTCAGTTGTATATCCACTTGGAATTCCATGTAATCATTCATTATTTTAAAAGTCATAGTCCAAGGGGAAAGATAGGGGAGGGATAAACTGGGAGATTGGGATTAAGATGTATACACTTCTATATGTAAAACAGGTAACTAATAAGACCTACGGAATGGCAAGGGGAACTGTACTCAATATTCCATAATGACCTGTATGGGAAAAGAATCTAAAATAGAGTGGATATATGTATATTTGTAACTGACTCACTTTGTTGTATAGCAGAAACACAACATTGTTAACCAATTATACTGTAATAAAAAATTAACTTAAAAAATAAATTTTTATTTATTTTTTTGTTTTATTTTATTTTTTAACTTTACAATATTGTATTGGAAACTGAAGAAAATTATATTAATAGTAAGCTTATACAAGAAAACTTACATGTTTTGACCAAAAATACCTATTCAAAAACTATTAGACAGCAAACACCATTCTTTAGTAAAACTCAAGAGCCTATGATGATCATTATTACAACATTTTTCTAAAGGATAAAACAAAACAAAAAGCTATTGACTATACAGTCCATGGAATTCTCCAGACCAGAATATTGGAGTGGGTAACCATTCCCTTCTCTGGGGGATCTTCCTAACCCAGGGATCGAACCCAGGTCTCCCAGCATCACAGGCAGATTCCTTACCAGCTGAGCTACAAGGGAAGCCCAAGAATACTGGAGTGGGTAGCCTATCCCTTGGACTGCAAGGAGATCCAACCTATCAATCCTAAAGGAAATCAGTTCTGAATATTCATTGGAAGGACTGATGATGAAGCTGAAACTCCAATACTTTGGGCACCTGATGCAAAGAACCAATTCATTGCTAAAGACCCTGATGCTGGGAAAGATTGAAGGTGGGAGGAGAAGGGGACAACAGAGGATGAGATGGTTGGATGGCATCACCAATGCAATGGACATGAGTTTGAGTAGGCTCCAGGAGTTGGTGATGAACCGTGAAGACTGGCGTGCTACAGTCCATGGTGTTGCAGAGTCGGACATGACTGAGTGACTGAACTGAACTGAACTGGGCCTATCCTTCTCCAGTGAATCTTCCTGACCCAGGAATTGAACCGGGGTCTCCTGCATTGCAGGCAGATTCTTTACCAACTGAGCTATGTAAGGCAAAAACCAACACAATATTGTAAAGCAATTATCCTTCAATTAAAAATAAATTAATTAAAAAACAAACAAAAAGGAAAATTGTTAGAGAAAATAAGTCAGTAATATGGCCAAAACCATATCAGATCAGATCAGATCAGTCGCTCAGTCGTGTCCGACTCTTTGCGACCCCATGAACCGCAGCACGCCAGGCCTCCCTGTCCATCACCAGCTCCCGGAGGTCACCCAGACTCATACCCATCGAATCAGTGATGCCATCCAGCTATCTCATCCTCTGTCGTCCCCTTCTCCTCCTGCCTGCAATCCCTCCCAGCATCAGAGTCTTCTCCAATGAGTCAACTCTTCGCATGAGGTGGCCAAAATACTGGAGTTTCAGCTTTAGCATCATTCCTTCTAAAGAAATTCCAGGATTGATCTCCTTCAGAATGGACTGGTTGGATCTTCTTGCAGTCCAAGGGACTCTCAAGAGTCTTCTCCAACACCACAGTTCAAAAGCATCAATTCTTCGGCGCTCAGCCTTCTTCACAGTCCAACTCTCACATCCATACATGACCACAGGAAAGACCATAGCCTTGACTAGGCGAACCTTTGTTGGTAAAGTAATGTCTCTGCTTTTGAATATGCTATCTAGGTTGGTCATAACTTTCTTTCCAAGGAGTAAGCGTCTTTTAATTTCATGACTGCAGTCACAATCTGCAGTGATTTTAGAGCCCAGAAAAACAAAGTCTGACACTGTTTCCACTGTTTCCCCATCTATTTCCCATGCAGTGATGGGACCAGATGCCATGATCTTCGTTTTCTGAATGTTGAGCTTTAAGCCAACCTTTTCACTCTCCACTTTCACTTTCATCAAGAGGCTTTTTAGCCCCTCTTCACTTTCTGCCATAAGAGTGGTGTCATCTGCATATCTGAGGTTATTGATATTTCTCCTGGAAATCTTGATTCCAACTTGTGTTTCTTCCAGTCCAGCATTTCTCATGATGTACTCTGCATATAAGTTAAATAAACATGGTGACAATATGCAGCCTTGACGTACTCCTTTTCCTATTTGGAACCAGTCTGTTGTTCCATGACCAGTTCTAACTGTTGCTTCCTGACCTGCATACAGATTTCTCAAGAGGCAGATCAGGTGGTCTGGTATTCCCATCTCTTTCAGAATTTTCCATAGTTTATTGTGATCTACACAGTCAAAGGCTTTGGCATAGTCAATAAAGCAGAAATAGATGTTTTTCTAGAACTCTCTTGCTTTTTCCATGATCCAGCGGATGTTGGCAATTTGATCTCTGGTTCCTCTGCCTTTTCTAAAACCAGCTTGAACATCAGGAAGTTCATGGTTCACATATTGCTGAAGCCTGGCTTGGAGAATTTTGAGCATGACTTTACTAGCGTGTGAGATGAGTGCAATTGTTCGGTAGTTTGAGCACTCCTTGGCATTGCCTTTCTTTGGGTTTGGGATGAAAACTGACCTTTTCCAATCTTGTGGCCACTGCTGAGTTTTCCAAATTTGCTGGCATATTGAGTGTAGCACTTTCACAGCATCATCATTCAGGACTTGGAATAGCTCCACTGGAATTCCATCACCTCCACTAGCTTTGTTCGTAGTGATGCTTTCCAAGGCCCATTTGACTTCACATTCCAAGATGTCTGGCTCTAGGTCAGTGATCACATCATCATGATTGTCTAGGTCTTGAAGCTCTTTTTTGTACAGTTCTTCTGTGTATTCTTGCCACCTCTTCTTAATATCTTCTGCTTCTGTTAGGTCCACACCATCTCTGTCCTTTATCGTGCCCATCTTTGCATGAAATGTTCCTTTGGTATCTCTGATTTTCTTGAAGAGATCCCTAGTCTTTCCCATTCTGTTGTTTTCCTCTATTTCTTTGCATTGATCACTGAAGGAGGCTTTCTTATCTCTTCTTGCTATTCTTTGGAACTCTGCATTTAGATGTTTATATCTTTCCTTTTCTCCTTTGCTTTTCGCTTCTCTTCTTTTCACAGCTATTTGTAAGGCCTCCCCAGACAGCCATTTTGCTTTTTTGCATTTCTTTTCCATGGGGATGGTCTTGATCCCTGTCTCCTGTACAATGTCACGAACCTCATTCCATAGTTCATCAGGCACTCTATCTATCAGATCTAGGCCCTTAAATCTATTTCTCACTTCCACTGTATAATCATAAGGGATTTGATTTAGGTCATACCTGAATGGTCTAGTAGTTTTCCCTACTTTCTTCAATTTCAGTCTGAATTTGGCAATAAGGAGTTCATGGTCCGAGCCACAGTCAGCTCCTGGTCTTGTTTTTGCTGATTGTATAGAGCTTCTCCATCTTTGGCTGCAAAGAATATAATCGATCTGATTTCGGTGTTGACCATCTGGTGATGTCCATGTAGAGAGTCTTCTCTTGTGTTGTTGGAAGAGGGTATTTGCTATGACCAGTGCATTTTCTTGGCAAAGCTCTATTAGTCTTTGCCCTGCTTCATTCCGTATTCCAAGGCCAAATTTGCCTGTTACTCCAGGTGTTTCTTGACTTCCTACTTTTGCATTCCAGTCCCCTATAATGAAAAAGACATCTTTTTTGGGTGTTAGTTCTAAAAGGTCTTGTAGGTCTTCATAGAACCTTTCAACTTCAGCTTCTTCGGCGTTACTGGTTGGAGCATAGACTTGGATTACTGTGACATTGAATGGTTTGCCTTGGAAACGAACAGAAATCATTCTGTCATTTTTGAGATTGCATCCAAGTACTGCATTTCGGACTCTTTTGTTGACCATGATGGCCACTCCATTTCTTCTGAGGGATTCCTGCCCACAGTAGTAGATATAATGGTCATCCGAGTTAAATTCACCCATTCCAGTCCATCTTAGTTCGCTAATTCCTAGAATGTCGACATTCACTCTTGCCATCTCTTGTTTGACCACTTCCAATTTGCCTTGATTCATGGACCTGACATTCCAGGTTCCTATGCAATATTGCTCTTTACAGCATATAGATAAGTGATAAATATAAAAATTTGGGTAAAGATGGGTTTAAGAGGCAAGAGAGAGAAAAGAATTTGGAAGACCTCCTGTTTTATATCTTAGAGATGGTATCAACCTATAAAAAAGGTTCTGGATCAAGAATACATTTGGGTGGTTGAAGATAGAGGTTGAAGAGAATGAGTCTGACTTTGGATACAATGTGTTCAAGATGAGGAAGGCTTCCAAGTGGAGATCCCATTTATGTGTTAATAAGGAAAGTTTCTGCTAAGTCACTTCAGTTGTGTCTGACTCTGTGCGACCCATAGATGGCAGCCCAACAGGCTCCCCCATCCCTGGGATTCTCCAGGCAAGAACACTGGAGTAGGTTGCCATTTCCTTCTCCAATGCATGAAAGTGAAAGTTAGGCTATGCTATAACTCCAAAATCCTGGTGACTTGTACCAAACAAGCTTTATTTCTCACTCTCACAAAATCTAGTTCAAGTTGAAAAGCTGGAGCCCTCTCTCAGCCTGCAGCTAAGCTGTCTGGCAGAGCTTACATGACTTTCACCCATAATCCACTGGCCAAAACTCTGTCATATCACCCAATTTAGTTGTAAGAAAGGTTAGAAAATGGTCTTTCCCTATTCCTATGAGGCATAAAACAGTACAAGTAAACACAGAACAGCTTCTCTGCCTAAAGAAGACTGTCAGAAATATGTTTGAGCTTAGGGATGAGAGATTTTCATTAGAATTATTTGCTAGGTCTTAATTAAATCCTGAATTAGAACTCTAATTTCTTCACATGGAAAGGAAGTATAATAAGGTCTACATTTTCTATTTGGCATGATGTTATAATAAAATCAAATGATTATGCAGAAATACTAAACCACAAACCAATAAATAAAAAAAGCAAACATGTTTTATACTATATTTATTCTAGAATAGCAATATATACAGAATGGACTGTAATTACTCTTTTGTTTGATACTTGCTTCTTATGCAGTAAAATGAAAGTGTTGGATGTGTTTGCATTTGTTTGTGGTAGTTACTCATTTTCACACCTAATAGCAGCAAAGAGCACCAGATGATTTCCTTTTCCACTTTATGTAGCTAGAGGTAAGCAAACTTTTTCTATAAAAAGAGTAGGTAGCATATCTTATAGGCTTTACAGGCTATAAAGTCACTGTAGATTACTGCTCCAACTGCTAAATTCTGCCATTGTAGCAAGAAAGTAGATGCTAACAAACTGGGTGGGTGTGGCTGTGATCCAACAACGCTTTATTTATAAAATAGCAGCAGTATACTAAAGAGCACCATTTTATCCAAAAGAGCACATGGATAATAGCGGACTTAGATATTAGGCAGGGTATGAACGTGTTGCTCAAAGCATTTTCTTATTCCCTTAGTTTAGCCCCCAGAACAATTCACACCTGTCAGTAGCCCTGGGCGAGCAAGAAAGCTTTCTCGGGCTCAAAGACCCCCACTGGGATACGTGACTAAACTTGTATAGAGGTTAATGGAATAGTTTGAATAAGAAACGAGTCACCAGACCAGGTAAGATGCCTGATAATGGATGCCTGGGGCTGGTGCACTGGGACAACCAAGAGGGATGGTATGGGGAGGGAGTGGGGAGGAGGGTTCAGGATGGGGAGCACGTGTATACTTGGAGCGGATCCATCTCGATGTATGGCAAAAGTAATATAATATTGTAAAGTTAAGCAAAATCAGATCAGATCAGATCAGATCAGTCGCTCAGTCGTGTCCGACTCTTTGCGACCCCATGAACCGCAGCACGCCAATTTAATAAAAAAAAAAGAAAATCTCCATGAGTATTATTAAATAGTAAAGACAAAGTAGAAAACAGATTAAAATGTCAAAACACTGAAGCTCAGGGAAATCAATCAACCAATCAATTATAATCAACTTATCTATTTTCCCACTATTATTTTAGTTGAGAAATCTTTATGTACTACTAGCCTTTCTTGAATAAAGGAACATAGTAATTGTCATTAAACAATAAAGCAACACTATTTGTAATTTGTGATGCTCAGGAACTTATAAGCAGACTGGTTATCAAGTCTTCTCTGTCTTTTTCTTCAGCCTGTAAAACACCTAAATGCCAAAACATTTATTTATGAAGTGACTCCACAACCCCCATGCCTATTATTAATGCTTTTCTTTCCACTTTCATATTTTACGCAATCCTGTCTTGCTTTTAGAATGCTATAGTAGTGTTCAAAATAGCAAATTCCCTACCAATTACAATAGGTAAGAACATAAATCTTAATCTCAACAGAAAAGGAAAAACAGGTATTGCAGTGAGATGTCTTCATTTTCTTAATGACAACTGCTGAAAGAAGGTCTTGCTCCAAAGACAATGTTACGAGTTTGCGGGGAAGAAAGTTCTCCGTAGTTGCAATTCTATGTGCTTGTCCTTCCTGACTGTGAGGTTAGCACTGCTGCTGCTACTGCTGCTAAGTCGCTTCAGTCATGTCTGACTTTGTGCGATCCCATAGACGGCAGCCCACCAGGCTCCTCTGTCCCTGGGATTCTCCAGGCAAGAATACTGGAGTGGATTGCCATTTCCTTCTCCAATGCATGAAAGTGAAAAGTGAAAGTGAAGTCGCTCAGTCGTCTCCGACTCTCAGCGACCCCATGGACTGGAGCCTACCAGGCTCCTCCGTCCATGGGATTTTCCAGGCAAGAGTACTGGGGTGGGGTGCCATTGCCTTCCCTGGGGTTAGCACAATGGAAGCTAATTACCCTGTTGGGTCAGAGGCCATTTACAGTAAAAAGGCAAACTGTGATAGAGGAGGAACCTCTTTTCACCTTCTGCTGGTAGGTTGCTGAGTGATGTCAGCTCTCATTCTGATTATACTAAGAGAATAATAGATGAAATGGCTTTATCCCTCTTTAGCATTATCAATAATACAATGGGACCTGGGACTGAAGCTTCGTAAACACTCTCTCATTTTCTCACCTTTGATTATTCTCTCCCTCATGCTGCACTTATTGATCTGATACTCAACCTGTTGGCAATTGGATGTCTAGAATTTCACCTGTTAATTACATTTCCTGTGGTTCGAAAACAGATCCATGCCATGAGGCACCCGCAAACTTTACGTAATGGGCATACTATGAATTTATAAACTCCCGTATTCCCCCCTCATTTGCAGCTTTCTTACAAAGTTTAAGTAGCAAGTTTTCCTATAACCCATTCTATAAAGAGACCACATTCTTAAATTTAGTGTAAGACTACATTATTGTGGTCTTATATTTGGTGTATTTAATGTGCGATTGTAAATCTATTATTTAGAGATACAAGCCCAGTTCCTTCAAGCAGCATTTACTGATTGCCTGCTTTTTGGAAAGTATTGTCCTACAAATAATACAAAGAGAAGAGCTATAAGGAACTACTGTGATTAGAGTTATACAATAAGTCATGGATGATAAGAACTATAACTGAGCTTTAAACAAATTCTCTGAAAGTGTTGAAGAATGAAGATTAATGAGTTAATAATTAAAAATCAAGACTGAGTAAACATCTTTCCTAGCACATGTTTTTGTCTGTCTTATGTACTGCTATTCTCATCATTTCCCACTCACTTATCTAGATCTCAACCTGGAAGTCGCCTTCTGCAACATACAAGTCCAGGACTTACAATGAAAAGACTTGGACTCAAACTGTTTGACTTTGGGCTTATGTTTATCATTCTAAATCTCAGTTTCCTCACACACACACACAAAAATTGTGGATAATTATTATAACCAATTCTCTGATTGGTTTATGTTCAGTATCAGATAAGATAAAGTGAGTTGTTTTTAATGTAACCACCTAACTCTTAACAAATATGAGGTCTTTCTTTTTACATTTCCACCTTCCAACATTTATGCTTAGTCACTCAGTCATGTCAGACTCTTTGCAACTCTATGGACTGTAGCCCACCAGGCTCCTCTGTCCATGGAATTCTCCAGGCAAGAATACTGGAGTGGGTAGCCATTCCCTTCTCCAGAGGATCTTCCTGACCCAGGGATCAAATCTGGGTCTCCTGCATGGCAAGTAGATTCTTTACCATTTGAGTCAAGCAGCTTGGCTTGTACACAAGCACTTTTAGTAGGATATATATGAATACACTATTTCCTCCACTAGCCTGCAAGCTGCTTGAAGACAGCTACTCTGTCTCAAGAACCTGTATGCCCTCGAAATATAAAATGGCAGTGGACATAAGGAGACATTCCATAAATATAGAAACATATTTCTTTTAACAAATTAATGTTCCACCCTTAACTGATCTATTTGACCAATGCCAAAATAACTACTTATGATTATTGTCATTATAAAACAGCGAAATCCAATTCAAAAGAGCTCAAGAGCTCAAGAAAAGAATGATCATTTTGGCCACACATAATTGAGAATTACACTGGGTGACTCAATTTAAAATCAAAGAAAGAGATGGAGGAAAGCCATGAGCTTGGGACCAATGTTTCCAGAATGTATTTGGCCCATCTCTGATATCTTCTTGTTTCATTATAACCAATACAACTTTAGAAAAAAATAACTCTGGCATTGTACACAATAGGTTTATTGATTCATTCCACAAATAATTATTGTATATAGGTTCTGTCTCTGGTATTGTTCTTAATGTTGTAAATAATAGCACAGTAAAAAAATAAAAGAGAGAGACAGACAGACAAGCTTCCTGTCATAATAGTTAATGGTCTAGTGATGATGAGGCCAATACATAATTACAATACAGTGGGAAAGGCTTTACACAAAGGAAAGTTTTGAGGTCTCAGGGGCACAGAAGAAAAGCACCAAAATTAGCCTTCGGAAGTCAGCAAAGAATTCCAAGAGAATTACTGTCCAATCTGACCTCTAAGATATGACAAAGAGTCAGCCAGGTCAACTTTGTTAGACTAACTTCCTTACTGATTTCAATTTTATGTTCTTCATTCTGGAAATATATTGCCCATATTTTTAAATATTTCCTGTGAAGCAAGAGATTTCAGCTAGAAATATGACCAAATCTAGTAATTTTTAGACTCATGTAGGCAGAGGTCAAAGAAAGGAATTCATTGTTCTTATTTAGAAAAGGTAGAAAATTCTCAACTTATTTGCTCTGATGAGAAGATATAATACGTATAGTGAAAAGGTCCAAGCAAGCACTTGATATTTCTTCTTTTCCTGAACATAAAATCAATTTAGAAGAGGTTAAGATGGTAATGATGAGACATAAATTAACTTCATAGGCTGATCCTATAAACCATGTTGTTGGGGAAAACTTGAGCAGTATTAAATTACTTTCCTCCAAAATAAGATATCTTATATTTTTGTTTAAAAATGCATTTGAAGAAAAGAACATTTATCAGAATCTTAACCTATTTCCTTATGAACTGCACGCATAGATGTTTTTCTCTGCCAAATTACTTCTTTTATTCTCTTTTTACAGCAGTCCCATCTTATAGGTCAGAAAGGGGTTGAAAGGTGAGAGAAAAGAATTCTCAGAGAGAGTCTTGGGATTGAATAACCATTAGCTTATTCACTCCAGCTAGGGGAAGAGTAGGAATCCAACAGAGTTCATTAGAGTTCATTCGTGACAAGAATGAAAATCCCGTACAGAGGATTAACTTGATATAATAGCATTTCATCAACCCAACTATACAATATTCATGTAAGCAAAATCCCAACTACCATTTAACAGACCAAGCAAAGGAGGTGGATAATATACATTGAAACTGTGAGTACTGGCTATATGCCTCTTAATTAACACAGTCCAAGTATATTCATTGCATGATGCAGTTTGCTAAATTTGTGAACTCAAGGCAGAAATTGGCTGCTAAATGTCTGGTATGGTGCTAAGCTTAGTCATTAAAATAATTATGTGAGAACTATTATTATCTCCTATTTTTACAAATAGGATAAGTGATATGGAAATAACTTTCTTTATTTTGAAAGAGAGTCCATGTCTCCAATAGAATTCAATCCTATTTCTAAATCCAAAGCCTTTCTCACTTTCCCTGCCAGATATACAATAAAAATGGAAGAGATTAATGAATACACAAGAATGCTTTCAGTTCAGTTCAGTTGCTCTGTCATGTCCGACTCTTTGTGACCCTGTGAACTGCAACATTCCAGGCTTTCCTGTCCATTACCAACTCTTGGAACTTGCTCAAACTCATGTCCATCGAGTTGATGATGCCATCCAACCATCTCATCTTCTGTCATCCCCTCCTCCTTTTGCCTTCAATCTTTTCCAGCATCTGGGTCTTTTCCAATGAGTCAGTTCTTCGCATCAGGTGGCCAAAGTATTGGAGTTTCAGCATCAGTCCTTCCAATCAATAGTCAGGACTGATATCCTTTAGGATTGACTGGTTTGATCTCTTTGCAGTCCAAGGGACTCTCAAGAGTCTTCTCCAACACCACAGTTCAAAAGCATCAATTCTTCAGCACTCAGCTTTCTTTATAGTCCAACTCTCACATCCATACATGACTACTGGAAAAATGCTTCAAATGTATTAAAGAATGCTTTAAACAATAATATTATCCTCTGAAGCACCTCTTCCTAAAAGTATTTTTTTGTGAATTACCTAAAGTAGTGTTTCATGGTATTTTGGAAGATGGATGAGAATTCCTTTGCTAACACTCCCAGAAAAGGTTACATTATATGAGTCCCACTATCACAATAAATATATAAAATTGATATAAATCACTATATGAATATATTCATATTAAAAAGTAGTTCTGTTGTAGAAAATGATAATTCCTGGATCGTTTCACTTTGAATGAATTGCTACAATTTCAATTACCCTCTAAAAATGCAAGGTTTAGGGCTGCCAACCCCTCACACAGTTAAATATCCATGTATAATATTTGACTCCCTCCAAACTTGACTATTAATAGCCCTTTCTTGATTAGACAGCTTATATATAAATATACAAATTCATCAAATTATAGATTTATTACAATCAGTATTGCCATACCAATAATTTCATTGTAAATCCAAAGTTTAACTTCAAATTTGAATCAAACAATAAATTGTTGAGCTAGAGTTAGATTCAAGGTTAGTATTTATATAATTTCTAACTCTGAATACAAATTACACATGACATAGAAGAAAAGATTTCCTTTTAACTCTTCTTCATTAGTTATTTTGGAGAAGGCAATGGCACCGCACTCCAGTACTCTTGCCTGGAAAATCCCATGGACGGAGGAGCCTGGTAGGCTGCAGTCCATGGGGTCGCGAAGAGTCAGACACAACTGAATGCCTTCACTTTCACTTTTCACTTCATGCACTGGAGAAGGAAATGGCAACCCACTCCAGTGTTCTTGCCTAGAGAATCCCAGGGACAGGGGAGCCTGGTGGGCTATCGTCTATGGGGTTGCACAGAGTCGGACACAACTGAAGTGACTTAGTAGCAGCAGCATTAGTTATTTAAATAACCAATTTTCTAATTTCCTCAGAAATGTAAATAAAAAGAGGAATAATAAAATCTTATGAAAATATATTTTATAGTATTTGAATTGTATGTTCTTAACATAATGAGCATTATTTAATTGTCAGCTAAAAGTGAAATAGGAGCTTAAAGAATCATGACTCACTTTTTTGTGGTCTTCACCATTCTTACTTATCTGAGGAACTTAAGAAGTTTAATCCACAATATATTTATACGATATTAGATTAAGGTTTGTATTCAATTAAATTCATTAATATTAAAGCACCTTCTGATTGAGTTCAAAGGATGATAACATTTTTAGGGAAAATTCATACAGCATGGTTCTTAGCCTCATATGGATTTGACTCGCCTGGTGATATTAATACTTAGTGATATTAACATTTTGTAATAAAGTGACATTTCTAACACTGAGAGAAATCATATTATCTAGCTAATCCTCAGAACATTCATCAGAGTCAGGTTGCTGAGAAATATGTACTTTCAGTTTCTAAAAGGCAAGAACAGAGAATTTAAGCTATTTACCAAAATGATGACTACTAGCTATTCTGTTTGTGTGCATTAAATGCACTATTCTAGAGGTTAAGAAAAGGAACCTTCAGGATGGTTTATGGATGAAATTTTGTAAAGAAACATTGAGGGTCTACTTAGAGCCTCCTTCAGACCCCTAAAGTTGACACACTGATACCATCTCCAGTTTGAGAAGGACTCACTGCAGAGGGAGATCCTAGAAGCTTAATCATTTAGTTTATGAGTATGTTCCTTACTGATCTTCGCCAAAGTGAACTCCTTTCCATGTATCTATTTCATTCTTTTTTTTTTTTTTTTTTTGAAGACTCAACTTTCAAACTGGAGAAAAGCAATAAAAACTTGCCCCATCTGACACCTGTAGGCTCCAACAAAACTGAGCCTCTGATGTGCAGCTGTCACTACAGTGGTCTTGCTAAGCTTGAAAAATCACACCCTGAAGTAATAACTCAAGTAAGACTAGGGATGTAGCTCTGAACCTGACTAGAAAGTCCTTAGGAGAATTATCAGGGACAATGTCTGTGCAAATATGAACACAGATGCAATGCTGTTGCAGCCTAATACATCCTTGGCCACAGGGAAGCCTTTGGTGCCTATCATGTGAGGTAGCTCAGTAGGAGAGGGAAGTGACATAGACAGCAGGAGAAACCTCTATACTGCTGTTGGGGATTCCCCCACCTTCCCAAATCACCAAGGATATGGAGTCATCATTGACTACCTAGATACTGTCAAATTCTTCCATATCCCACTCACTGCTGAATGGGGAGCTAATCTAACTGCAGCTCAGATGAATTAAAAGGGAAGCGAGAGCCAGGCTGCAGCCAGGAGCTGGAGAACAAGAAAACTGCAAAAGAGAAATTGAATGATAAGACAATAGATAGGTGATCATACAAAGTGATGCGTGAGAACAAGAGGTCAGCCAGACTTTTGTGGTATACTAGAAAGTATACAGGTTGGAGTCCTAAATTTTATTTATTATTTTTAAATGCAGATGCTACATGGTATCTGGGGATTATACGCTCATGACCTTTAACTTCAGAGAGAGAAGAAACAAGTAAGGACATTCCTTTTTCAGGAGATATCTGTGTTGTTGTCTGCTTATATTAATGTTCATCTCCGAGGCTCCAGGGGCAGAGAACAGTGCAAGGGAAGAAAGAGAAACATGAGGAAACCTCTGCACTGGGGAAAGGTAAGAAATCCAAAGAGCCTGATTACAGGGGAGTGAACTTGAACAAAAACTTCCACCCTTAGAAACAACAAAACATCACAGAAATGGCCTTCCCTATTTTTTTTTTCTTTCTCTCTTTTTTCCCCTGCAGTAGATTTAAGTTTCCAGCTCTCTCACTGTTCTAACTCCTCTGGTACCCACAGACTTTTACACAAAGGCACAGCCATACTTGTGGAGGACCTGCAACCTGCCCTCTATACTGAACAGTGAGTACGGGGTTCAGTTTCACAAGTGTTAAGTCACTTCAATTGTGTCCAGCTGTCTGCGACCCTGAGGACTGTAGCCCACCAGGCTCCTCTGTCCATGGGGATTCTCCAGGCAAGGATACTGGAATGGTTGCCATGCCCTTCTCCAGGGGACCTTCCCAACCCAGGGATGGAACCTTTGTCTTTTATGTCTCCAGCATTGGCACGCGGGTTCTTTCCTCCTAGTGCCACCTGGGGAGTCCGTGAGGAGTCATCATTCTGTAGGTTTCAGCTAAAAACAAATAATAACAAACAACTCAGTCTCTTACTGTCATTGTCAACCAATCGTGTCTTCAACTTTCCTTTTATGGAGAGAAGTTCTCTTCCCTAAAGCTTCCTGGTGTTCTGACTACATGCAAGCCATTCCATTTACTAAACACAGCTGTTTCCTTTCACATGGATGGACCTGGAGCTTATCATACTCACTGAAGTAAGTCAGAAGGAGAAAGACAAACCCCATATGCTATCACTTATACGTGGACTCTAAAATACGACACAAATGGACTTATCTATGAAACAAAAACAGGCTCATAGACATAGAGAACAGAGCTGTGGTTGCTGTGGGGGAGGAATGAGGAATTGGGGGTTTGGGGTTAGTAGATGCAAGCTATTATGTGGAGAATGAATAAGCAACAAGGTCCTTGCATAGCACAGAAATCTGTATTCAATACTCTATGATAAGCCATAATGGAAAAGAATATATAGAGTATGAAGTGAGTGAAGTGAAGTCACTCAGTCATGTCCAACTCTTTGTGACCCCATGGACTCTAGCCCTCCAGGCTCCTCTGTCCACGGGATTTTCCAGGCAAGAATACTGGAGTGGGTTGCCATTTCCTTCTCCAGGAAATCTTCCTGACCCAGGGATTGAACCCAGGTCTCCCGCATTGTAGGCAGATGCTTTACCATCTGAGCCACCAGGGAAGTCATATAGTATATATTATGTATGTATATATACATACACATACACATGTATGTATAACTGAATCACTTTGCTGTACAGCAGAAATTAACATGGCATTGAATCAACTATATTCAATAAAAACAAAACAAAAACATAGTTGCTTCAAGTTGAAGACATATCTCTAATGGCATAGAATGCATCCTTCTAAAGTACTTGAAATGGAAAAAAGGAGGAAAACAATAGTCCTTTTGCCATGCTATTGAGAAAGCTGTGTATCAATATTTTTTATGTCTAGAGGAAAGTACATTTATTTGCTGACCTTTGGAAAGTCTCCATTAGCTGCTCTATTTTCAGATGGAAAGAATGCAGGAGAAGCTTAATCTGAAGCTCTGTTGTGATGAGAACTGGCCTGCCCTGAAGCCAGGAAGTTTCTCCAGACTCATCTCCTCATCTATCAAATGGGGACAGGCTGCAGGGTTGATTATAGGCAGTGGGTCTGAAAGACGGAGCTCCGTGTAATAAGATGAGCATTCATGATACACGGTGAGATATGGGGATGACTTTATTTTCTCTTATCAGGGAAATGAAAAAGGTGCCCTCCTAACTGCAGCTCTACACTGTATTTATTCTATTCAATGATTCTTTTTTTATTATTTTATTTTTTGGCTATACCACTCAGCATGTAGTGTCTTAGTTTCCAGACCAGGGATAGAACCTGTGCCCCTTGCAGCAGAAGCTCAGAGTCTTAACCACTGGGCCACCAAGGAAGTCTGGTCTACTCAGTGATTTTGTGTGTGTGTGTCTGTGTGTGGGTAACATGCCCCTCCACCCAGGGGTACCAGCCACCTATACCCCCTACACCTCCCTTTTCAAAAATGAGAATGGACAGACTCATGTAGCAAGAACAATAGTTCCTACCCCATGTAAATAGAGGAATAAAGGTCATGAGGAAGAAAGGGAGGGGACTGGAATGTATCTACTATGAGCAATAAAACTCAAATATTTAAAAAACAAAATACAACATCTATGCCACGTGGTCAAGAAAAATCTAGCTATATTATTTTTCCAAATATATATGTATCTTCTCTTTGTGGAGTAAATATCTACATTTTTATATAAAATTAGCTATCAGTAAAGCACATTGACTACACTGCTATTGGTGTTAGTCAAGATAGTCAGCCCCATTTTCAGCTACTAGAAAAATTTTTTCAAGGAATAGTTAACTATGGAGATGCCTGCAAAAATGCATTGTATCGAATTCTCCCCATTGAGTAAATTGAGATCCTTATCTTAACTTTATTGCTTTGTTATAATTGTATCGACTATAAATCTGGCTAAACTTGCAGTATCAAATAAAACCATTTATTTCATTTTGGGAAAAGCAAATGCAAAATTCACGCAGTTTTATTTTTCTAATGCTTCCACTTATTGATTTACTCTGTATTTGCTTTCCATGTGTTTGTAAAAAAAATATTTTTTCATTATGTACATGGTGTGCTCCAACAAAATCCATCGTCATTTTTCTTTCAATTTAGATAGGTCGTATGATTTTTATTCTTCCATTAAGTGGACTGGAGTACTCCTGGCCAGAGAGCTGTGATTTATTACCGACTGAAGCAGCTTTGTTGGGTAAGTTCACAAGCTGGTCCTCTTTAATATCCTATTGTGCATGCCATCTGGGCCTGCTGCTCTCAGTGCCCTCAGCTCTTCAAATATTCCCTCACCTGTTTTTTTTTTTTAAGATATGCTGCTACTTTGCTAAGCAACTTGTTAACCTCGATTATTTTTCTATCCTCCTTTTCAGAAGGTAGAGAGTATAAAAATAACAAATGAGTCTAAATCAGTATCCTGGACATTTTCAGGAGTTATTTATTTTGTTGATGCATATTTAGGAGACTAGTTTATTCCCCTCATGAAACTATCAATACATCTTGACAAACACTGGAATAGACTATATGGAAGTTACCTTTCTACTTTCTTGCCCTAACACAACTAGAAAAAGCAAACACTTCTATTTTCTGTGTCTAATGCAAACCACTTTTTGTTTATCAAGCAAGGGACAAAGTACTCAGGTGTCATGAGTCAAAAGATGATATACAGTGGCCCTCCATCCATGGATTCAACCAATCTCAGATCAAAAATATGTGTTTTTTTTTTTTTTTTAATTTCCAGAAACTTTCAAAATGCAAAATTTGAATTTACCACACACGAGCCACTTTTCACATGGTGCTAGAGGAGAAGGCAATGGCACCCCACTCCAGTACTCTTGCCTGGAAAATCCCATGGATGGAGGAGCCTGATGGGCTACTCAGTCCATGGGGTCGCTAAGAGTAGGACACGACTGAGCGACTTCACTTTCATTTTTCACTCTCATGCATTGGAGAAGAAAATGGCAACCCACTCCAGTGTTCTTGCCTGGAGAATCCCAGGGACGGGGGAGCCTGGTGGGCTGCCATCTATAGGGTCACACAGAGTTGGACACGACTGAAGTGACTTAGTAGCAGCAGTGGTAAAGAATCCACCAGCAAGAGATGGGTTTGATTCCTGGGTTGGGAAGATCCCCTGAAGAAGGAAATGGCAACTCCCTCCAGTATTCTTGCCTGGGAAGAGGATCCTGGTGGGTTATCGTCTATTGGGTCGCAAAACATCGGACACAACTGAGCGTCTGAGCAGCAGCTACTATTTACAAAATATTTACATTGTATTGGGTGTTATGAATAATCTAGACATGATTTAAACTATACGGGAGGATGTTAGATTTGACAAATACAAATACTAAACAAATTATAAAAGGGACTTGAGCACCTGTGGATTTTGTTGTCTGTGGGGGTTCCTGGAGCCAGTTGCCCAGAGATACCAAGGGAAGACTGTACAGCAAGCAGACTAAACAAAATAAGTAAATGGACATTATAGTATATTGGAAGTTGTAAAGATCATGATGAAAAATAAAGAGGAAAGGCAGGGTTGGACCAGAGGCGAGAGTGATTTGGAAGACCTCACCAAGAGGAGGCTCAAAACACTGAAGTAGCTGAAGGAGGTTAGGTGGCTTCCTGGGAGAAGTACTTCCAGGTAACTTCAGGCCGTGCAAAGCCATTAAGGCAGGAATGTGCCTGACACATTTGCAGAGAGCAAGGAGCCAGTGTGGCTGAGGCAGAGTGAAGAAGGAAGGAGAAGATGGGGCCACCTATTCCTGATGGCCCTGTGGCTGGTGAAGGACAGGGACCAGGCTGTGGCTTAGGTATCAGGACAGAGTGAGCACCATCAGTAACGCTGCTTCAAGGGGGGGTCACCTGAAGAACAGAAACACTCTCTGCTAATGAGTTTAAATAAAGTGGGAGCTATCATTCTTGAGTTCCCATCTAAACTTTATTTTCAAAATGAGTGAAAAAAAATTGAAGAGGGTAAAATACTGGTGGACTACAGTCCATGAGGTCACAAAGAATCAGACATAACTTAGCGATTTAACAACAACAAATCCAAAATAACATCAGAAGGTTTAGTCTTAAGCCTATGCCCACTGTGTATAAGAAAGTGTCATTGATAGTTTTTAAATTACCCAAGAAATTTTACATCATCCAAGATCTTTAAACTACACTACTTAGTCATCTACAGGTGAGTCATCATTCTCTACTTCTAAACTCGAATAATGACAACCTTTTAATTTTGCTGAAAATTAAATTTAAAGAATATAAATCTTTCAATTAGTCCCATTGATCTTTTATCCCATAAATCTTATTTTAAAAAGTTTCCCAGCAATGAATATCCTCTTGTAAGATTTAGCAGAAAAATACTAAGTAATAAGTACCTATGCAATGTTAGCATAAATCCAGAAATAGTTTATCATGTTAGGATTCTCAGTCGTTTTCTGGCAATGTGTACTTATGATTATAATTTAACATAATATAGATATAAATATACTTTTGCCATCAGATTTGCTGGGGTTAATTTGCCAAAATTAAATATATTAATGAAAATAAACTTGCAGAAACTCTAGTTCCACTGTCTATTCTTGACTTTCAACTCTTAGATGGGATCAAATCTTCACTGGACTAACTTAGTCACAAATTCCAAAGACAAAAGTAGCACTTAGGATAGACAGGAAGAAGCTATCAGAATCCAGGGACCAGACCAGAAATGATCCATATCCCCTGGCAGTGTGGAAGCTCTACATATGGTTGTGGGAACCTCTCATATCACAGAGATAGGATGGAACTAGCTCAGTGCACTGATGATGCTCAGCAAGCACAGCGCCTGATGCTCCATTAGGCACACGGGGTCAGGAGAAATTGGTTGCTGTAGGAGATCACTTCCCAAATAGTGCATGGATGATCCAGAAAACCCTGATGCAAAAATCAAAGGTTAAATAATAGCCATTTGATCTTAGGTAGCTGAGTATTTCGGCTTCACCTTGTCCGTCAATAAATTGGAATAATTACATCTTCAGTGCCAATAGCAAAATGCTGTCACAAAGATGAAATAAGCCAATGAATTTAGAAATTATTATATCCATTTTAAATAAATTGTTAATGCTAGTAATAATAAGTATGACTACTTAATAAAGAAGAATAATTAAACAAGATGTGATAAGGTGATTCTGTATATGTGTCTGCTGTGAATGACTCTTTGTGACCCAATGGACTGTAGCGCACCAGGCTCTTTCATCCATGGGGTTCTCCAGACAATAATACTGGAGTGGTGTCATTTCCTTCTCCAGGATAGCTTCCCAATCCAGGGATCGAACCAGCATCTCCTGCGTTGGATGGCAGGTTCCTTATCACTGACTCACCTGGGAAGCCCCTGATTCTATATAAGACCATAACTAATTCATCATGTATTGAATATTCATGTTTGTGTTCCTACCACTCTTATAGCAGAAAGTGAAGAGGAACTAAAAAGCCTCTTGATGAAAGTGAAAGTGGAGAGTGAAAAAGTTGGCTTAAAGCTCAACATTCAGAAAACAAAGATCATGGTACCTGGTCCCATCACTTCATGGGAAATAGATGGGGAAACAGTGTCAGACTTTATTTTGGGGGCTCCAAAATCACTACAGATGGTGACTGCAGCCACGAAATTAAAAGACATTTACTCCTTGAAAGAAAAGCTATGACCAACCTAGATAGCATATTCAAAAGCAGAGACATTACTTTGCCAACAAAGGTCCGTCTAGTCAAGGCTATGGTTTTTCCAGTGGTCATGTATGGATGTGAGAGTTGGACTGTGAAGAAGGCTGAGTGCCAAAGAATTGATGCTTTTGAACTGTGGTGTTGGAGAAGACTCTTGAGAGTCCCTTGGACTGCAAGGAGATCCAACCAGTCCATTCTGAAGGAGATCAGCCCTGGAATTTATTTGAAGGAATGATGCTAAAGCTGAAACTCCAGTACTTTGGCCACCTCATGCGAAGAGCTGACTCATTGGAAAAGAAGACTCTGATGCTGGGAGGGATTGGGGGCAGGAGGAGAAGGGGATGACAGAGGATGAGATGGCTGGATGGCATCACTGACTTGATGGATGTGAGTCTGAGTGACCTCTGGGAGCTGGTGATGGACAGGGAGGCCTGGTGTGCTAAAATTCATGGGGTTGCAAAGAGTCGGACAGGACTGAGTGACTGAACTGAACTGAACTGAGGAATAACTGTCTCTGACCTCCTGTTGTGTATCCCAACAAGCAAAGGTGTTTAGAAGTAGGAGTGTGATGTGTTACCTTCACATATAACCTATAGCATTTGAAAGACATGTCAAGAATTTTGCTTCCCTCTAATAAAAACTAAAAGATATTTGACTTTTAAATAAGTCTGTGGGAGGATAAAAGGAGAAATAAAATTAAGATGAGCAATATTTAAAAAAAAAGAAAACAGTACTTCATGCTGTGTAGGAAGAGAAAAAAGATATATTAATAGTTAATTTACTTAAATTTTGCTTGGCTAAACTATAAAAATATCAAAACATCAAATCAAAGTAACATTTTAAAGACCCAATTTCACCTTACAAACTGAAAATAACTAATAGGCCAAATAAGGAACATTTATGAATTGCATGGATTATTAAAAGGGCATAGTATTTCCTGCTTGCTCTCCCATACCAAAATAAGGGCACTTTTTTATCTTCAATCAAGAGGAAAGGGGCAAAGTGGTAGATAATATTATAAAGGAACAATTTATAAAACAAAAACAAAAATAAAATAGATTAAACTCAGTTATTAAATGAAATTTATACCAACAAAAGCTCTTAAAGTGATCTAATGTCCCTCTTTGCTATTATAAAAATTACATAGCCTACCTTTGTCTGACAGTCCATTAAATGAATAAAAATATCTTTTGCGACTACCATTAGTTTTAGTGGAAGAAAATCCTAAAGAAGTGCATAAGAGTATTTCACTGAATGAATTCAATACGAGTGTAGGATCTTTATATTTTAAGACAAGCCTGAGATCACATGGAATTCCCCCAATTAACAATAACAAAAAAATAATTCCAAGGTATATGTGTGAAAAGCAAAGGAGAAAAGGAAAGATACAAACATCTGAATGCAGAGTTCCAAAGAATAGCAAGAAGAGATAAGAAAGCCTTCTTCAGCGATCAATGCAAAGAAATAGAGGAAAACAACAGAATGGGAGAGACTAGGGATCTCTTCAAGAAAATTAGAGATACCAAAGGAACATTTCATGCAAAGATAGGCTCAATAAAGGACAGAAATGGTATGGACCTAAAAGAAGCAGAAGATATTAAGAAGTGGTGGCAAGAATACACAGAAGAACTGTACAAAAAAGATCTTCATGACCCAGATAATCACGATGGTGTGATCAGTGACCTACAGCCAGACATCCTGGAATGTGAAGTCAAGTGGACCTTAGAAAGCATCACTACGAACAAAGCTAGTGGAGGTGATGGAATTCCAGTGGAGCTATTCCAAATCCTGAAAGATGATGCTGTGAAAATGCTGCACTCAGTATGCCAGCACATTTGGAAAACTCAGCAGTGGCCACAGGATTGGAAAAGGTCAGTTTTCATCCCAATCCCAAAGAAAGGCAATGCCAAGGAGTGCTCAAACTACCAAACAATTGCACTCATCTCACACGCTAGTAAAGTAATGCTCAAAATTCTCCAAGCCAGGCTTCAGCAATATGTGAACCATGAACTTCCTGATGTTCAAGCTGGTTTTCTCAAAGGCAGAGGAACCAGAGATCAAATTGCCAACATCCTCTGGATCATGGAAAAAGCAAGAGAGTTCTAGAAAAACATCTATTTCTGCTTTATTGACTATGCCAAAGCCTTTGACTGTGTATCACAATAAACTGTGGAAAATTCTGAAAGAGATGGGAATACCATACCACTTGATCTGCCTCTTGAGAAACCTGTATGCAGGTCAGGAAGCAACAGTTAGAACTGGTCATGGAACAACAGACTGGTTCCAAATAGGAAAAGAAGTACGCCAGGGCTGTATATTGTCACCCTGTTTATTTAACTTATATGCAGAGTACATCATGAGAAATGCTGGACTGGAAGAAACACAAGTTGGAATCAAGATTGCTGGGAGAAATATCAATCACCTCAGATATGCAGATGACACCACCCTTATGGCAGAAAGTGAAGAGGAACTCAAAAGCCTCTTGATGAAAGTGAAAGAGGAAAGTGAAAAAGTTGGCTTAAAGCTCAACATTCAGAAAACGAAGATCATGGCATCTGGTCCCATCACTGCATGGGAAATAGATGCGGAAACAGTGGAAACTGTGACAGATTTTATTTTTCTGGGCTCCAAAATCACTGCAGATGATGACCGCAACCATGAAATTAAAAGACGCTTACTCCTTGGAAGGAAAGTTATGACCAACCTAGATAGCATATTCAAAAGCAGAGACATCACTTTACCAACAAAGGTTCGCCTAGTCAAGGCTATGGTCTTTCCTGTGGTCATGTATGGATGTGAGAGCTGGACTGTGAAGAAGGCTGAGCACCAAAGAATTGATGCTTTTGAACTGTGGTGTTGGAGAAGACTCTTGAGAGTCCCTTGAACTGCAAGGAGATCCAACCAGTCCATTCTGAAAGAGATCAGCCCTGGGATTTCTTTGGAAGGAATGATGCTAAAGCTGAAACTCCAGTATTTTGGCCACCTCATGCGAAGAGTTGACTCATTGGAGAAGACTGTGATGCTGGGAGGGATTGGGGGCAGGAGGAGAAGGGGATGACAGAGGATGAGATGGCTGGATGGCATCACTGACTCAATGGATGTGAGTCTGAGTGAGCTCCGGGAGTTGGTGATGGACAGGGAGGCCTGGAGTGCTGCGGTTCATGGGGTCAGGAAGAGTCGGACACGACTGAGCGACTGATCTGATCTGATCTAATATGTGTCAAATAGTCTTCCTAATCTCAGTTGCCCCTTACTCAATGTTCCTCTACCTAAAATATTCATATTTGCCTTGCTTTACAGCTAAGCTTTTGCTTTGCGTCTTCTGGTCATTTACCTTCGGTCTGATACTACTGTTCTCTCACCACAGTAATACTACTTGGAGAATTTTTTTTAAACAAAACAGGACCACAATTTGTCCTGTTTTGTCCTAGTTCATGATTTTCTGTCTACTAGGGAGGCTGTATGTTGTAGGGGATGGAATATGAATTGGAATAATGGTTATACTATTCATTATTTTCACAAACTTGTGAATTTTCTTATATTCTCAGAACTTCATTTCCACATCTGTAAAGCAAAGAACTAAAGAGCCTCTTGATGAAAGTGAAATAGGAGAGTGAAAAAATTGGCTTAAAACTCAACATTCAGAAAATTAAGATTATGGCATCTGGTCCTATCACTTCATGGCAAATAGATGGGTAAGCAATGGAAACAGTGACAGACTTTAATTTTTTGGGCTCCAAAATCACTGTAGATGGTGACTGAAGCCATGAAATTAAAAGACTCTTGCTCCTTGGAAGAAAAGTTATGTCCAACCTAGACAGCATATTAAAAAGCAGAGACATTACTTTGCCAACAAAGGTCCATCTAGTCAAAGCTTTGGTTTTTCCAGTAGTCATATATGGATGTGAGAGTTGGACTCTAAGGAAAGCTGAGCACCAAGGAACTGATGCTTTTGAACTGTGGTGTTGGAAAAGACTCTTGAGAGTCCCTTGGCCTGCAAGGAGATCAAACCAGTCCATTCTAAAGGAGATCAGTCCTGAATATTCACTGGACGGACTGAAGTTGAAACTGAAACTCCAATACTTTGGCCACCTGAAGCGAAGAAGTGACTCATTGGAAAAGACCCTGATGCTGGGAAAGCTTGAAGATGAGAAGAGAAGGGGACGACAGAGAATGAGATGATTGGATGACATCATCACCGATACGATTGATGTGAGTTTGAGTAAACTCTGGGAATTGGTGATGGACAGGGAGGCCTTGTGTGTTGCAGTCCTTGGGGTCGCAAAGAGTCAGTCATGACTGAGTGACTGCAATGAAACCGGAACTGAAAGTTGCTGCAAGAATTAGAAATAGCACAGTTAAATCTGTTTATGCAATGCCTGACATGTATTAGGCCTAAAACAAATAGCACCGTTTATATTTTATTGCATTTCTACAATTAAGTTTTAAAGACTCATTATTTGGACCTAGTAAGTATAACTGAGGAAAAATTGTGATGCCTTACAACTTTCCAATGTAACACACTAAAACTTTTTCACATTTATTATCTTGGCCGTTTTTCATGGAAGAAAGAAAGAGAAAACAACGGCAAGGTAAACAGAAAAGATGCTATTTTGCTTCAGAGGAGGGAAGCAGGGGTTCAATGGGTGCTTCAAATCACCACCATCTAGCAGATCAAGGAGGAAAATTAATTTCTTGTGTCACTGAATGCTCTAAATAGTGTTATTGGAAACAGCAGACAGGTAGGGATTTTCTAGTCTTCTCTTTCAAAATTTTCCTTATTTCAGTTGATGGCAACATTATCCTTCCATGTACCTGACACCATACATCTTGGAGTCACTCTTTGTTCATCTCTACAGTGCCTTCATATATTACATTTACTCAGTCAGGATTAAAAAAAAACTTCTAAATATCTCCAGAATTCTGCTAATTCTCACTACCAACCCTGGTGATCTGAATTTCTCCAAATCTCTACTGTTGCCACCTGGCACCCTAGCCATACTCAGTTCTCAGCACAGCAGCCTGAAAATGTTAGTTGCTTAGTTGTGTCCGACTCTTTGGGTCCCCATGGATGGTAGCCCACCAGGCTCCTCCGTCCATGGAATTCTCCAGGCAAAAATACTGGAGTGGGTTGCCATTCCCTTCTCCAGGGGATCTTCCTGACCCAGGGATCGAACCCAGGTCTTCAGTATTGCAGGCAGATTCTTAACCTTCTGAGTCACTACAGCAGCCAGAGTGACTTTTTAATAATATAAGGGAGATCACGTGACTTTTCTCTCAAAACTTTCTAATGACTCTTCTTTTTTTTTATTTTTCAGTCATCCTTTTTTTACTGGTGCAGATGTTACATTTTATAGACATATTAAATAGTTCTTATTAAGCAACATTTGGGTTCTTTCCAAGTTTAAAACAAAATTTTGCAACAAATATTCTTGGACCCATCTCTTTGTTCAGGAATAAGTTTTAGAAGTGGAAGTTCTGGGTCCAAACCCAGAATATTTTGAATTTTAATTGATACTGCTAACTTACACACTAAAAAGTTTGTACCAATTTATAAGGCAGAAAATGCTATTTTTTTATATTAGTAATCTAAATCTTTGCTAATAAGATGGGTAAAACATGGTTTAGTTTTTATTTTTTAATTCTGTGATGTTTAGTTTCTAAGTTACTAGTTTTGGTTTCTAGCAATATTCATTCTCAATTTAATACCTTTTAAAATTTTAGCCATTATGTGTGATTTTAGATTATCCTTTCTTGTAAAGAGCAGCCAATTCTTGTTCTATCATTGTAACATCCTGTGAAATCTCACTGAAGGTCAGAAACAAAGTTTTTAAAGGTCTCAGATGTTCTCTTAACCATCAAAAGGTAGTCTTGTACCTGTTCATCACTATCCTTGTGGAATGGTCTGTGTGAACAGAATTTTTTTCAGTAGTGTGATCTATATGGAGTAATTCTTAGTCCCTCTTTTGATCTAATTTAATAACAGAATGCTAGTTTTTTTTTTTTAGTTTTTCTGTTTCTTGTCCATTTCTGACCTTTGAACTTACCCCCTAGCTCTACTATGTAAAAAACAGATAACTCATGAGAACCTACTATATAGCACAGGGAACTCTACTCAATGGTCTGTGGTGATCTAAGGTAAGGAAATCCAAAAAACAGGGGATATATGTGTATGTATAGCTTATTCACTTTGTTCTACAGCAGAAACTAACACAACATTGTAAAAGCAAGTATACTCCAATAATAATTAATAAAAAAAGATTAATAGGGAATAAAAGTACATTGCTTAGAGATAATCTAAAGTGAACAGAAGTCTCTACAACAAAAAATACATGGTTCTCCTTGGTGGGGAGAAAGGCTTGAAATAGATCGGAAAACATTTTCACATTAATTGTTCTTTTCATATACTTCAAATTTGTACTTAATGCCTTTTTCCTCCTGGACATCCAAAGGAACACCTGGATATCTTATAAACAGAACTGCCTCCCATTATCCAAACAATGTCTACTTTATTTGTTAATTCTGGATCTTCAATAAGTTCTAAGGCATCATCCAGACTTTTGGCAAGAAAATGAGCTCCCTTTGGAGGTTCCTTGAGTTCTCTACTGAGAACTATATTAATTCTGTCCTTTAAAGGTCGATTCTTCTCTGGAATGGAGAACCAGGTCTTCCTACCCATAATCACCAAATTCTGTTTACCTTCTACTGAAGAGACTGCAGTCATTCTTTGGAAATACTGGAATTCATTCCTGAGCGGTGGCCAGGGCAGGTTCCCGTTCTTCCCGATGCCCATGTTCTGGGACACAGCGACGATGCAGTTTAGCGGACGAACCATGACAGCGGCAGGAAACACTTTCTAGGTAGCTGTGGACCCGGCGCCCGGCATGGTCAGCCAGCTTGGTGCGAAATCTTCACTCTTGTTTTTTTAATCCCAAGTAACTAGTAGTCTACAAGTCTTCACATTATCTGACCCCACTCTCTCTCTTTAGTTTTCTTAACTCAAGCCAAGCATCATATTAGCCAAATCCTTCTCTGTGATCCCATGCAAGGCCCTCTGGGAATGCTCTTTCCTCAGTATTCTCATAGGCAATTTCCTCACCTTTTTCACATCTTTGCTAAAACATCACCTTCTCAATGGGACTTATCCCTTACCTCACAATATAAAATTGGGATTTATCCCCAGGCTCTTGTGATCCCCCTGCCCTGATCTATTTATCTTTCTTTCTATAGTGCTTTTCTCCTTCTAACACAATATGTAATTTATTTATTAAACATATTGGTTACACACTGACTCCCCCTACATTTAAATTCAGGCTCCACAAGGGTAAGGAATTTTTGCCCTAATAGGTCCAAAGGGTTTAGACGGGTGACCAGCACAGAAACATATGCCACCTAAATGAATATTGTCTTCTGCCTGCCATCTCACTTTTAGAACGAAATCCTGACCACCTCTTCCCCAAACACACCCACATGTGCACACACACTTGATTACTTGTGATAGACCCACTGCTCCTGGGCATTCATTACACCATAGCTCAGTGGTTCTCATGGAGAAGGCAATGGCACCCCACTCCAGTACTCTTGCCTGGAAAATCCCATGGACGGAGAAGCCTGGTGGGCTGCAGTCCATGGGGTCGCTAGGAGTCAGACACGGCTGAGCGACTTCACTTTATTTTTCACTTTCATGCATTGGAGAAGGAAATGGCACCCCACTCCAGTGTTCTTGCCTGGAGAATCCCAGGGACAGTGGAGCCTGGTAGGCTGCCGTCTATGGGGTTGCACAGAGTTGGACACGACTGAAGTGACGTGCAGCAGCAGCAGCAGCAGCAGCAGTGGTTCTCAAAAGACTGTCCAGGTATCAAAACTTGTCTAGGTCAATTTACAAAGGATTATTGATTAGAAAAATAAATTCCTCACTATCCCTCCAGAAAAGCTATATTAGAATTTCTGGGAGTTAATCCCATTTGCACACTGGTGTTAGAGACCATTAGCTAGCCTCTCATTTCCCCATCAGGCTTTCTTCCATCTCAGCCAAGTTTTTCTTGCAAAACTCTAAAAACAAGCATGGCCTAAAGTGCCAGTAATTGAAAGACCCACCAGAGCCATTTGCTTCCACCTCCCATATTCTGCTCCAGAAAATGAAAAGCAATGGTGCGGGTGCAGGTCAAGGTGCTAAAGTCTATGCACTCTTAGTTCATGACACAAGTGAAAAAGTGTCACAATCTTGTCACTTGTCCCTTTACAAACAACTTTCTGTTTTTTATCATGCTAGTTGGGAGCTATTTTCTCTTACGTCCTCCTCCAGCCCTTCCCATCCCTACCATCACCTTAGGAAAACCTGCAGGGGACCCTTTGACCAGCCTGCTCAGACCTGGGAAAGTGGCCTGCTTGTCTCCTCAGCTCTGGTTCTCTTTGCCTCATCTCATCACTGTACTAGTGAAACACGATGAGAAGATGAGGTGCTAGGCAGAGATGAAAGGAGTAAGAACAATTTCAGTTCCTGGACCAGAAGCATGTGCCTCGTCCAATCCTGCTTCTCAAAACAAGGTGTGTCTTATAAGTCTTTAGCTCATACCCATAAAGAGGTCTTTAGCTCATACCAATGAAAGTTGGGTTTTTTTGGGGGGGTGTCCAAAAACTCCCTAAAGTTAATTTGCAGAATGCATTTTTTATATTCCTTGTTTTTATGGAAGCAGAGTACAATAACTTCTTCAAATTCTCAAGACATTCTGAAAAATCAAAAAAGTTAAAAGTCACTTCCTTCAGGACTCAAGGTTTGATGATGATAAACGTCCTCATTGGAAATCTTCTTTGTATAAACAAAGTGTATTTTTTGTTCCTATTTGCCTCACAAACCCATGATAATATCCTTATAAGATATCTTTAATTCTGCTCATTGTTAACATGCACCACCAGGTCAAGGAAACAGGTCTATGCTTTAACTTCTCCTTTCTGAGATTAAAGTGTGAAGAAACAGAGAATCCCAGTGTCTCTACACGTACTGAGCAATCCTTTGGTTCCAAGCCCAGAATCTATCACCAAACCCTCAAACAACATCAATCCTAAAACTCCTCTTTTAAAAATTATTTGGTAATGGGAAATATGAGACATCCTTTTTCAAAATCAAAATTTATCTTATGTGTATAAATTTCTTCTTTGATTTATAAAATAAATTTAATCTGCATATTTTATTTTCTATTTATTTCCTAGTAGTGCATTAGATTTTAGAGTAATCTGAGGCTTTGATTAGGAGGGAAACTTTGAGAAGGAATTTGCATTTAACTTCATTTTTAAAAATTTGAAAGCAAATACAAATTTTCATCATACTGAAACATTTAGAATAAAGCCAATAATTATCATTGTTTTCACTTAATTCCTTCATGGACAAATGTTATTTTTTATTTCCTCTGTTGTTCAAGATGTGGTGTGGGTTATTAACAAACATTAAAAAATGCAAAGATGTGTCTTGCTCCCCAGAGGCTTACAATTTTGAAAAGTGAATGAGACAAATATACCCATAGTTACAAAGTAGAGCATCAATGGGTATGATATACAGTATAGACAGCAGATATGAGAGTTCACCCAAAGAGAACTATCTTTGTGTTAGAAGGTATTCGTGGAATGTCCCACTGAAAGAAAGAGGATTGTTACTTAATTATAACCGTAATTTAATGCTCACCGGGCAATTTTATTATTCAGTGTTGATCAGAATCATTTATAAATTTTGGATAAATTTGATAATATACTTTTATAAGACATGAATGCTATGCTATGCTATGCTAAGTCACTTCAGTCGCGTCCGACTCTGTGTGACCCCATAGATGGCAGCCCACCAGGCTTCCCCGTCCCTGGGATTCTCCAGGCAAGAACACTGGAGTGGGTTGCCATTTCTTTCTCCAATGCATGAAAGTGAAAAGAGAAAGTGAAGTCGCTCAGTCGTGTCCAACTCTTAGCGACCCCATGGACTGCAGCCTACCAGGCTCCTCCATCCGTGGGATTTTCCAGGCAAGAGTACTGGAGTGGAGTGCCATTGCCTTCTCCGATAAGACATGAATAGCATGGCAATTAGATGCTTAAAGTTTTCAGTAAAGATTTAGTTAATTAATCAACTAATGTTGAAACATTCACCAGCCCTCTGCTGATCTGGGAAATGAAGGTGGGAAGAAAGCCAAGTATTTGATGTAGAACAAGTTCCAAAGGTTCAGTGTCCACCCAGAAAAAGAAGCGGTTTCAGGCACACACACACAAAAATGTTTCAAAATGAGCTTCAAACTTAACACAAAGGCAAATAATTATAGCTTACAGTTTGTAATCAACACCTGCTGTGATATAGGAATTGCAAAGTCCTTTGAGTCTCCTTCAAAACACCATTTGTGAACTTTGAGCTCTAGAATACTGAGTAAAGAACTTTTTCATTTATAAGTCTCACGAATTTTGAATATTAAAAATTCATATATACACAGCATGTGTAAAATATGTATAGCTGTTGGGGGGAATGTACGTTAGGGCAGCCACTATGGAAAGCAACATTTGAGTGAGGGCTTCCCTGGTGGCTCAGATAGATCCTCTGGAGAAGAGAATGGCAATCCACTCCAGTATTCTTGCCTGGAGAATCACCCATAGACAGAGGAGCCTGGCAGGCTGCAGTCTGTGGGATTACGAAGAGTTGGACATGACTAAAGGAAGGTACATTAGTGCAGCCACTATGGAGAACAGCATGGAGGTTCCTTAAAAAACTAAAAGTAGAACTACCATATGATCCAGCAATCCTACTCCTACACATATATCCAGAAAAGATGTAAACTCTAATTCAAAATGCTGCATGTACCCCAATGTTCATAACAGTACTACTTACAATAACCAAAACATGGAAGCAACCCATATGCCCATCAACAAATGATTGGCGTAAGATGAGGAGTATTGCTCAGCCATGAAAAAGAATAAAATATTGTCATTTTCAGCAGATGGCATTGAACCTAGAGAATATTATGCTTAGTGAAATCACTCAGCCATAGAAAGACAAACATTATGTAATATCACTTATATGTGGAAAAGAAAAAGTAATCCAAATTAATCTATATACAAAACCAAACCAAACTCACTTCCCGTTATGGTTACCAAAGGGGAAAGGGAGGTGGGCTGGCAAGATAAACTCGGACTGTAGGATTTACTGATAGAAACTACTATACATAAAATAGGTAAGCAACAGGAATTTACTATATAGCACAGGGACCATATCCTATAAGGAACCTCAGATATGCAGATAATACCACTCTAATGGCAGAAAGTGAAGAGGAACTAAAGAACCTCTTGATGAAGGTGAAAAAGGAGGGTGAAAAAGTTGGTTTAAAACTCAGCATTTGAAAACTAAGATCATGGCATCCAGTCCCATCACTTTATGGCAAATAGATAGGGAAAAAGTGGAAACAGTAACAGATTTTATTTTCTTGGCTCCAAAATCACTGTGAATGGTGACGGAAGCCATGAAATAAAAGGCCACTTGCTCCTTGGAAAAGCCATGACAAATATAGAAAGTGTATTAAAAAGCAGAGACATCACTTTGCCAACAAAGGTCCATATAATCAAAGCTATGGTTTTTCTAGTAGTCATGTATGGATTTGAGAGTTGTACCATCAAGAAGACTGAGCACCAAAGAATTGATGCTTTCGAATTGTGGTGCTAAAGAACACTCTTGAGAGTCCCTCGGACTTCAAGGAGATGAAACCAGTCAATCCTAAAGGAAATCAGCCCTGAATATTCATTGGAAGAACTGAAGCTGAAACTCCAGTACTTTGACCACCTGATGCGAAGAGGCAACTCACTGGAAAAGACCCTGATGCTGGGAAAGAATGAGGGCAAGAGGAGAAGGGAGTGGCAGAGGATGGTTAGATAACATCACTGACTCAATAGACATGAGCGTAAGCAAACTCTGGAAGATAGTAAAAGACAGAAAAGCCTGGCATGCTGCAGTCCATGGGGTCGCAAAGATTTGGACAATAATTTGAAAAAATATATATATTTATATATATATATATACACATATATTGCTGAAGCCTGGCTTGGAGAATTTTGAGCATGACTTTACTAGCGTGTGTGTGTTGGGCGGGCCCCGGGTGTGAGATGAGTGCAATTGTTTGGTAGTTTGAGCACTCCTTGGCATTGCCTTTCTTTGGGATTGGGATGAAAACTGACCTTTTCCAATCTTGTGGCCACTGCTGAGTTTTCCAAATTTGCTGGCATATTGAGTATAGCACTTTCACAGCATCATCATTCAGGACTTGGAATAGCTCCACTGGAATTCCATCACCTCCACTAGCTTTGTTCGTAGTGATGCTTTCTAAGGCCCATTTGACTTCACATTCCAAGATGTCTGGCTCTAGGTCAGTGATCACATCATCATGATTATCTAGGTCTTGAAGCTCTTTTTTGTACAGTTCTTCTGTGTATTCTTGCCACCTCTTCTTAATATCTTCTGCTTCTGTTAGGTCCACACCATCTCTGTCCTTTATCGTGCCCATCTTTGCATGAAATGTTCCTTTGGTATCTCTGATTTTCTTGAAGAGATCCCTAGTCTTTCCCATTCTGTTGTTTTCCTCTATTTCTTTGCATTGATCACTGAAGGAGGCTTTCTTATCTCTTCTTGCTATTCTTTGGAACTCTGCATTTAGATGTTTATATCTTTCCTTTTCTCCTTTGCTTTTCGCTTCTCTTCTTTTCACAGCTATTTGTAAGGCCTCCCCAGACAGCCATTTTGCTTTTTTGCATTTCTTTTCCATGGGGATGGTCCTGATCCCTGTCTCCTGTACAATGTCACGAACCTCATTCCATAGTTCATCAGGCACTCTATCAGATCTAGGCCCTTAAATCTATTTCTCACTTCCACTGTATAATCATAAGGGATTTGATTTAGATCATACCTGAATGGTCTAGTAGTTTTCTCTACTTTCTTCAATTTCAGTCTGAATTTGGCAATAAGGAGTTCATGGTCCGAGCCACAGTCAGCTCCTGGTCTTGTTTTTGCTGATTGCAGATGGTGACTGCAGCCATGAAATTAAAAGACGCTTGCTCCTTGGAAGGAAAGTTATGACCAACCTAGATAGCATATTCAAAAGCAGAGACATTACTTTACCAACAAAGGTTCGCCTAGTCAAGGCTATGGTCTTTCCTGTGGTCATGTATGGATGTGAGAGCTGGACTGTGAAGAAGGCTGAGTGCCGAAGAATTGATGCTTTTGAAGTGTGGTGTTGGAGAAGACTCTTGAGAGTCCCTTGGACTGCAAGGAGATCCAACCAGTCCATTCTGAAGGAGATCAATCCTGGAATTTCTTTAGAAGGAATGATGCTAAAGCTGAAACTCCAGTATTTTGGCCACCTCATGGGAAGAGTTGACTCATTGGAGAAGACTCTGATGCTGGGAGGGATTGAGGGCAGGAGGAGAAGGGGACGACAGAGGATGAGATGGCTGGATGGCATCACTGACTTGATGGGTGTGAGTCTGGGTGACCTCCGGGAGCTGGTGATGGACAGGGAGGCCTGGCGTGCTGCAGTTCATGGGGTCGCAAAGAGTCGGACACGACTGAGCGACTGATCTGATCTGATCTGATACACATATATAACTGAATCACTTTGCCATATACCTGAACTAGCACAATCTTGTAAATCAACTATACTTCAATAAAATTTTTTAATTAAAATCATATAGTGTGTGTGTGTGTGTGTGTGTGTGTGTGTGTATATATATAGATGTGTGCGTGTGTATGTATATCAACATCTTCACAAACGTAAAACACAGTAACATACTTGACTGGAAGTTGACCATTTAATAGTCACAGTTTACCTAGAGGCTCCAAAAGTACTATGCTTTGTAAGCTTATTTTACCTGGGAGATGAGTGGTATTACTTTAACACATATTCAGGCATCTGAATTTCTTCCATGCGCTTATGTGACACAATATTATCTCCTAACTTTTTGAGGGTGGAAACCACAGCAAATACTGCATATTTATGTAAACATTAAGTAAGTATTTTGTTTTCAGTCGATGATGAAGACCATCAGAGAGCCGAATCACCTGAGTTATCCCTTCTTTTGCATGATTGTTGCATATTGGTTTATAGATAAAGTATAGGACACTTTTCCAGTTCTTTTTGCTAAGAATTTTTAAGTCCCCAAATCTTAAAGGATTATCATAGTTTTGAGCTGAGAGTATAATAGGTATGAATATTATTTTTCAGGAATACCAGGAAACATTATTATGCAAATTACACAATTTTATTCAATTCCAAAGAAGTTAGTCTCTTGGTTCAGAAACATAAATTCTATGAGATATCTACTGACTTTTAATAAAAGTGTATTTTTTTATAAGAAATCACTTCAGTTTTGTAAGCTTCCCATTTTGAGGAGATGGAAGAAATATGTTTTATTTATTTAGGAATTATGTAACAGCATTATGAAATTTTAATCAACCTTCACATAAAAATAAGCAAAAGTCTTATTCTTAAAAGATAAGGATAAGAATTTTTTCTTATTTTCTTAGAATAGAAAATTATTAAACCCTAAATAAGTAGACAATATTTGCTTATTCCAGTACAAAAAAAAAATGGCTTCACCCAAAAATAATTCTAAGAATTAGTAATTTTCTATAGCAACATTCCTTAAGAAAACTCATAACCAATGTACATTTGAAACTTTGGAAATAATTACAAATTTTGAAGGTATCAATTAAATAAGATAAATTAACAATACTTCCAAGGATATGTTAAAAAACTTAAAAAGTTTTGGGATCTATCTGCTCTATATCTAAACTCTTAGTCAATATTTCATAATAAGAAAATATCATTAAAACCCATAGAAGAAAAACAAATACACCAGTGGTACTTGACACATATTGGCCAATTGCAATATGCTCTCAATCAATACAAGTACCAATAATGAGGCGACTATCCTGTTGTCCCTTTAAAGGTCCAGCATTCTGGTGATGAGGAATAACCAACTATTATTTTATTGCAACTGTGTCTGTACCACATGGATTTTACTAAATGGTTTTATTGGAAGTTTCAAAAGACTCAATTTGCTGACTTTCCAAGGTATAACAGAAATACGATGTTCCCCGGGGTCAGTCTTTCTGGACTCCCTACTGTCCTTGCTTTCTGTCCCTGGCCCTGCCCCCGCGCCCGCTGTCCTGCTCATTCTGACTTTTGCAATAGCCTTGATAAATTCCTCTCATGATCCATACCTACTACCACACACCGAACTCTTGATGTAAAACATGGAGTAAAACCATCTAGTTTGTGAACTAATAACACAAAACTTTACTTAGAACACTGTTTTTCATCATTTCTCAGAACCCCACTGAGTTTTATTAAGAGCTTATAACTTGCCAGAAAGTGAATCAGTGACTTATGTACATTTAAATCTCACAAGAAGCCCATCAGATAAGAAACATTATTGAGGCAACCGAAGATTAAGAAGGCTAAGAAATCTGCCCAAGGTTATTAGCTAATCAGGGGTGAAATTGGCTCCTAAGTAGCATGACATCAGAGTTCATGTATTTACCTACCTATACTAGATTGCCCTCTCTCATTAATAGAAGGAAAGATTCTATATGTATTCTAATAAATTGGTTAATACTGTGTCAATAGCCCTGGTGGAAGATTAAAGGTGCTTTTTGTGATTTATCACACATTTTAGCACTTCCTGGGTTCTGTGGTTTACTTTTCATGGTAGATAGTATAAATTCTATATCATTGCAGGAGCATTCATCTTTGCTACCCTCTTCAAGTCGGGCAGGGACATGGACTTCTTTGAGGCAATGTGAGCAGAAGTGACACGTGTCACTTCTAGATGGAGATGTTAAGAGCTGAGGGTGCTGGCCATGTTCTTTTCTACTTCTGTCCTAGCAACACACACAATTCCACACAGTGGCTTCTCTGTACTATTGGTTCTGAGTAAGTGTGTTAGTCATTCAGTAGTGTCCAACTCTTTGCAACCCCACGGATTGCAACTCTCCAGGCTCCTCTGTCCATGGAATTCTCCAGGCAAGAATACTGGAGTGGGTTGCTATTCCTTTTCCACAGGATCTTCCTGACCCAGGGATCAAACCCAGGTCTCCTGCATTGCAGGCAAATTCCTTACCATCTGAGCCACCAATAGTAAAGATAGTAACAGTGACAGAACAGAGGCTGCTGCTGACCCAACCAGACATTTGTGAGTGAGATATAAGCCATGGCTGTTGTTGCCTGGCTTATCTTGGTTGCCTTTTTTCACCAAATTTGTTTCATCTTGGAACCTATTTTTCACAGAATACCTATTATCATCTAATCAGATCAGATCAGATCAGTTGTTCAGTCATGTTCGACTCTTTGCGACCCCATGAACTGCAGCACGCCAGGCCTCCCTGTCCATCACCAACTCCCGGAGGTCACTCAGACTCACATCCATCGAGTCAGTGATGCCATCCAGCCATCTCATCCTCTGTTGTCCCCTTCTCCTCCTGCCCTCAATCCCTCCCAGCATCAGAGTCTTCTCCAATGAGTCAACTCTTCGCATGAGGTGGCCAAAGTACTGGAGTTTCAGCTTTAGCATCATTCCCTCCAAAGAAATCCCAGGGCTGATCTCCTTGAGAATGGACTGGTTGGATCTCCTTGCAGTCCAAGGGACTCTCAAGAGTCTTCTCCAACACCACACTTCAAAAGCATCAATTCTTTGGTGCTCAGCCTTCTTCACAGTCCAGCTCTCACATCCATACATGACCACAGGAAAGACCATAGCCTTGACTAGGAGAACCTTTGTTGGCAAAGTGATGTCTCTGCTTTTGAATATGCTATCTAGGTTGGTCATAACTTTCCTTCCAAGAGGTAAGCGTCTTCTAATTTCATGGCTGCAGTCACCATCTGCACTGATTTTGGAGCCCAGAAAAATAAAGTCTGACACTGTTTCCACTGTTTCTCCATCTATTTCCCATGTAGTGATGGGACCAGATGCCATGATCTTCGTTTTCTGAATGTTGAACTTTAAGCCAACTTTTTCACTCTCCACTTTCACTTTCATCAAGAGGCTTTTTGCCCCTCTTCATTTTCTGCCATAAGGGTGGTGTCATCTGCATATCTGAGGTGATTGATATTTCTCCCAGCAATCTTGATTCCAGCTTGTGTTTCTTCCAGTCCAGCATTTCTCATGATGTACTCTGCATATAAGTTAAATAAACAGGGTGACAATATACAGCCTTGACGTACTCCTTTTCCTATTTGGAAACAGTCTGTTGTTCCATGACAAGTTCTAACTGTTGCTTCCTGACCTGCATATAGATTTCTCAAGAGGCAGATCAGGTAGTCTGGTATTCCCATCTCTTTCAGAATTTTCCACAGTTTATTGTGATCTACACAGTCAAAGGCTTTGGCATAGTCAATAAAGCAGAAATAGATGTTTTTCTGGAACTCTCTTGCTTTTTCCATGATCCAGCGGATGTTGGCAATTTGATCTCTGGTTCCTCTGCCTTTTCTAAAACCAAGATGCTGGTATGACCCAGAAAATGGCTGGAATAACTCATCCCTCATGCAATATTTGTTGTTGCTGTTCACTTGCTAAGTCATGTCCAACTCTTTGCTACCTCATGGACTGCAGCTCACCAGATGCCTCTGTCCATGAGATTTCCCAGGCAAGATTATTGGAATGGGGTACCATTTCCTTCTTCAGGGGATCTTCTGGACCCAGGGATTGAACCTGCATCTCCAATGTCCCTGGGATCCCCAATGAACACACCTGAAGTATATAATTTATCTATTCTGTTTATGGACATTTATGTTTTTCAGTATTATTGCTTTTACATAAAAAGCTGCTGTAAGCATTATTATGCTATAAGCATATCTCTGAATAAATGTGTTTAAGAGCTGCTGTAAAGTACACGTCCAGAGATGGAAAGCTTCTTCAGCTGTACCAGATGTTGGCAAGTCACTCTACAAATTTGAACACATTTCTATTAATAATACTATCAGCAGTGCAAAAGTTGCATTTCTGCTCTAAGCCCTCACCAGTATTTACTATTATCAACCTTTGTAATCTTGATCAGGTTGATGGATGTGAACCAAAATCTCATTTTAAATTTTATTTTCCTTTCCAGTGGGATTGAGCATCTTACTTTTATTAGATATTTAAATTTCTTCTGTTCACTGCCTGCTCATTTCCTTTATATACTTTTGTACTAAGAGTTTTGTGCTTTTCATACTGACTGCTAAAAATCTTAATATAATTTAAATAATTTATTGCTGGTTATTATCATAGTATACATTTATTTCTGTCTCTGAGCTGTTGTATTCTACTCTATTAAAAGTAACATTTTATCAGAATTTTATCATTTTAATGTATTCAAATGATCACTGCTTTATTTCATAGTCTGCTTCTAAATTCATTCTCAGACTTGCTTTGTGGTTTCCTACCAATTCAGTGATGCCTGGGTATCCTTTTGAAAAATCTTCTTTGGTTAAAATTGATCAGAGACATTCTCTGTTGCTTTCAAACTGACCAAGAAAACCTGAAAGCCACATTATGATTTTATCTGAAAAATAATTACCTTGGGCAGGAAAATCTTTGCATAATAACACAAAAGGTCTGCTTATTTACTGAATAAATATATTGTCTTTCTGAAAAATTTGAGATCAAGTAGTATATATAACAACACCTGGTTGAGACTCACAGCATATTTAAATTTCTGTATTATATGAACTCACATGCAAACAAAAAAGATAGTCATCTGGCTGATGAATACTTTTGAAAAACAATATTAAGTTATTGAATATAGTGTGAAATGGAGACATTTTTCACTGCTTCTCATTAACACGGAACTTTCTGCAAGTTTCTGTGAGCCCTTGCCTTTTGTGAAGCTGACTTTGAGTAAGAAAGACAAGTACAATTAAAAGAGAATGGAATAGAATCTAAAGTTCCAGGGTTATAATTCTCAAGTCACTTCTCAAAATTAGACAAACTGAAAACACTTGCAAAATGATGAGAATAACCGTAAGGAATATAAAAATCTCAAAGTCTTATAAGGGCCAGGCTATTTCATCTACTAAGATTTGCCCTTAGTCATCCAGTCTTAAGAATAACGATTGTTCTTGGAATCTCTCCGGGGTCAAGAGATGAAACCAGAAGAGTTTTTTTCTTTTTTCTTCCTGAGATGGCTAAATAGCATTAAGGAGTCATAACCCAATAATATAAAATTTCATCTTACTGAAAAGTTCATCTGGCAAACTACATAATAATTAGACAAGGTTTTTAAATAGTTGTGTTCATAGTACTGCTGTCTATTGCTAAGTGATAACCAAAGATTGTTATGTTTTTTCCTGTCACAACAAGAAAATTGGTACTGTGGTAACTAATTCCATGAAGTTGAACTTTAGCAATGCCAACTCTAAAACATGTATATAACCTCTATACACCTGGCAATGATATATTGAAATATAACATATGTGCATGTCTATGTGAAAATATATTTAGCCATGTTTCAAGATTTGAGAGAGTATAGAATATAGTTAGAAGTCTCAACGTATACAATTCCTATTTATTCCTATTTGGTTCTTTTCACTAAGGCTCTAGATTTGTTTTTTCTGATCCTGGTGCCAAAAAGAGCTGATAAACATGACAATGGTATTTCAGAGTAGAAGCCAGCCACACCTTGGCCTAGAGTTTACACTGTCAAAAGTTCCAGGGATCAAGGGTCAACACTAACTTGCTATTGAAAATTCACCAGTCTTCCTCAGATTCATTTATACTTTGCTATAACTCCTCTTCTAAGTTGTTCCTAATCTAGTTTGGATAAAACACAATTGGTGTGTTTAAGTCTTTAATTAGTTGTCAGGCTGTTTTTTTTTTTTTTTTCATATGTTTGGGAGTAATTTATCCATAAAGAGCCTTTCTTTTATTGCTTTCATTTGGGTTTCATTTTCCTGATAGAACTTCAGTTGCATAAAGAATGCACACCTTATAGCCAATTGTCATCTTACTCTAACAGAGATAAAAATTCATAGGAATACTTGATAATGGAGAGCACTTAATGGATAATACTGAATATTATTCTTTTATAGCCAGTGTAGTTGCTGTTTATAAATAGAAAAGAAAAAGCAATGTTAAAAAAGATGAGAAATAGTCCTCTGGTTAATCCCTGAAGTCATTGTATCTGTAATTAATCTGTAGTCAGAACAGGCAGTTGACATAAAACAAAAAAAAAAAACCATTGTTCTGACAAGACCTCTTCATTGGGTAAGAGTCTCTTGATGAAAATGTGGGATTTCTGAGTCTATGCTGTTTCTAAGTGGTGGGACAGTATGTTAACATGCAGCATTAACTAGGAGTCCAAAGGCAAAATGGAAAGAAATAGCAGAGACTGGCAAATGTGATGTCCTTGGTCCTGCTTACTTTCTTTGTAAATGTTCTTTCTACAGGGTACACTACAGTAAACTCAGAATCTCCATGGGACAAAGTAAAGCCATTCAA
Source organism: Tragelaphus eurycerus (assembly GCA_935064755.1). Lineage (NCBI taxonomy): Eukaryota > Metazoa > Chordata > Mammalia > Artiodactyla > Bovidae > Tragelaphus > Tragelaphus eurycerus. Next base: position 27,875,753 of record CAKXYN010000023.1, read on the forward strand.
AATTTTCAAACAATTTAATATCAGTTTTTGGTGCTCATATTTTAGGGTCTTCAAAATAACGCACATATTAGATTGCTGGTCCAGATATATTAAATAGATTTTTCATTTTTATTTTACAGTCCACATTTCAGAATCCTGTTACAAACCCCCAGTGGCACTTCTGGCCTGAGTACTTGGCAAAATAGATATTGGTGCCTCATTACAACAAACAAACTGACATACGTGTAAGTCATTTCTAACAGGGGTGGGTGCATATATATTTAAGAAAAGAAGGATCTGTTTATTATTTGCTTCCTCAGGGTGGTGCACATCAGACTCTGCAATCAAATAAAGCTGTACTGGGACCGCATCAAGTGAAATATTTTTACAATACCTAGGAGAGTAAATATTTGCTTCCTTTTACAGGAAGAGAAGCCACCCATCTTCATTGGCAACATGCAGTTGTGACTGTGACAGGCATCATTTTTCCTGTGACTCTCAGGAAGCCTCTCTCCTCGTCCTTACCAGCAGGGTAGACAACAGCAACTCACCCTCCTCGTAACGGTACCATCTTATACCCCAGGAAGCTTACATAATCCAAACACTGCTTTGGAATAACTCCAGAGCAAATTGGACTTTTGAGAAGAGTCTGTTAGGAGTGAAGGAAGTAAGTGCTGCTTCCCACAACCCTGAAATTGTATGACGCTCATTTTGCCAATAAACGTACATAATGGCCCAACCGTTTGTTGTTGGGGAGTAGCCTGTTCCTTACACTGTCTCGGGGGGAATGAATCTCTTCTTTCAGTTTCAGGAAGGAGCAAAGGAGGACCCTTTTCTCGCTCATCCCATGGTTGTCCAACTGGGTACATTTAGAGTAACAGTTCCTTCATTTGTGAGTCTTAGGTCTTGTGGTCTGTCTGTCGTCAACTTGACAGATCTCTGAAGGCCAGGACTCATCTGTACTTCTAAGACCCCACTCACTTTTGATGGACATGTAAACTAATTCAAATTTCCAATTATCTGCCACCACAAAAGAGAACAAGAAAGGTCTCTATAAGCTGGTATGAACAATTACCAGTATGTGTAATTAAGTGAAAAGGTGAAAACAAGTATGTATACAATTGATATATGACTTCAGTGCAATTTAAAAAAAAAAAAAAAAAAAAAACAGAAAAAGTAAGGGAGGGAGGAAGGAAGAAAAGGAATGAAAAGAAAAGCCATAAAATAGTGAAAATGATACCTATGGAGGTAGATGGGAACGAGGTAGGACAGAAACAGTAAGAAGTGTACCACATCTTTATAGTCTAATTTTTGAACCATAACAATATTTCATCAAATCACATATTGAAAAATAATATTAAATTAGAAGTAGAAAAAAATGAACCCTAAATCATATATAGAGAAATAAATGAACCTAGGTCCATAGCAAATGGATAACATGGACTATGGAAAAAAATTAAAAAGAGAACTTCCAAATACATACAGCACTTAATGTCCTATTTCAAGGAAAGAAACAAATCCAAAGAAGTCTTAAAGTTTACTTAGTAAGTTTGTTATTAGTGGAAATAATAGTTGTGTAATTCTAAAACTACTGTCTGTGTGTGTATATATAGACAACTATGGCAGAAAGTGAAGAGGGGCTAAAAAGCCTCTTGATGAAAGTGAAAGTGGAGAGTGAAAAGGTTGGCTTAAAGCTCAACATTCAGAAAACTAAGATCATGGCATCTGGTCCCATCACTTCATGGGAAATAGATGGGGAAACAGTGGAAACAGTGTCAGACTTTGTTTTTCTGGGCTCCAAAATCACTGCAGATGGTGACTGCAGTCATGAAATTAAAAGACGCTTACTCCTTGGAAGGAAAGTTATGACCAACCTAGATAGCATATTCAAAAGCAGAGACATCACTTTACCAACAAAGGTTCGCCTAGTCAAGGCTATGGTCTTTCCTGTGGTCATGTATGGATGTGAGAGCTGGACTGTGAAGAAGGCTGAGCGCCGAAGAATTGATGCTTTTGAAGTGTGGTGTTGGAGAAGACTCTTGAGAGTCCCTTGGACTGCAAGAAGATCCAACCAGTCCATTCTGAAGGAGATCAGTCCTGGAATTTCTTTAGAAGGAATGATGCTAAAGCTGAAACTCCAGTACTTTGGCCACCTCATGCGAAGAGCTGACTCATTGGAGAAGACTCTGATGCTGGGAGGGATTGGAGGGCAGGAGGAGAAGGGGACGACAGAGGATGAGATGGCTGGATGGCATCACTGACTCGATGGGTATGAGTCTGGGTGACCTCCGGGAGCTGGTGATGGACAGGGAGGCCTGGCGTGCTGCAGTTCATGGGGTCGCAAAGAGTCGGACACGACTGAGCGACTGATCTGATCTGATCGTTGTTTAGTCACTGAGACCGTGTCTGATTCTTTGCCACCCCGTGGACTGCAGCCTGCTGGGCTCCTCTGTCCATGGGATTTTCCAAGCAAGAATACTCGAGTGGGTTGCCATTTCCTACTCCAGAGGATCTTCCAGAACCAGAAATCAAACCCACATCTCTCGCATTGGCAGGCGGGTTCTTTACAGCTGAGCCACCAGGGAAGCCACAGATATACCAGTTTTAATTGCCTATCTTACAGTTCTTAATCCATAAATGATGTAATCTCTTACCTGTTTCATAGGAACTCAATATATATTATAAAATTCACAATTTTCTTTTAATTCTGAGGCACTGGTACTATTGCATCTATTTAATGGACTGAGAAGAAAACCAAAAAAGCTAAACACTGGCTAATAAAAGGTAGAACCAGAGGCTTTCACAGGGCTCTTATTTCCTTTTATTACATTTGTTAACTTTGTATGAGCAATTTTTAAAGCTATTACTTTTAACGTGAAATAAGAATGAAAATAAAATAAACCGCTAGCACAAAACTGAGCAACATCTATATTTTCTAATTCTATCATCTCAGACAAAAGCTCCAGACAGTCCACATGATTAATATTTTGTCCGGCCTAGAATAAATTCTAGGTTTTGAAAGACAATAAGTTATGAAAATTAAATTATGCTTAGAGACAGTTGTATCCATAATTGTCACACTCCAAAAACTAGCTGCATGGGGAGTAAGAGAAAACATCACAGAGAGTTTATGCATGTGAAACCATCCAAAGGCATCCTGGTTTTTAGAAATGCAATCATTGCCAAAGGAGCTTGAAAACTAACTCAGAACTCATTTTGCCCTTTTTCTATTACTGTTTTGGGAGGGAGGGAGAGGAAGGAGGGACTGATAAGAGGTTCTTGAAACTAATTCTCAAATTGGACTTTCCAAATTAATTTCTTCCTATGTCTACATCCTGTTGAAGTACTTTTTAGCTCTGAAGCTAAATGACCACAAGGAGTGTTTACCAAGTGCATATCAAAAAAAAAAAAAAAAAAAACGCCTCATAATGATGTTCTCTTTTTATCTTGAAACCTAAATGCTGGTAGATTCTGGAAGAAGCCACTGGCACATACATGAACCACAAGCAGCAGATGAGCCGTTAGATGAGAAGAGCACCTGCTGAGCATTGCTTTTTAAGGCGGTTGCTAATTTGTGTAGATTTGGGGTTTGAAAGACTCACACTGTCTAGGTGTAACTGCAAGCAGAAATAAATTTGTGGTTGCCTTGTTATGTATTAGGGAAAGCTGCTTTGAGTGATATATATTTTCATTGTATCAGGCCAGATTGCATCTTGAATTATGTCATTTTTAAAATAAACTATCATACATGTACATATATAAATGAAAAAGTGTGTGCAAATATTAAAAAGACTTTGTGCCGATCTGTGGGTGTTACTATGAATAAACAGGAGTGGACTAAGCAGAATGCTACCGTATTAGGAATCATCAGTGTTGAGAAATGACCCTTTACATTTTGACTTGGAGGTTTCTGGTTAAGACTCTACCTTATTTTCTTTTATAATGTGGTTTCCTTGTCTACAGCATCCTAAATTATTTATTAATTGAAGTTGAGCCTAACCACAGCATCATTAATAATTAATTCTTCTTTTGGATCTGTGTGCATTCACGTGATTAAATGTCTGTGTTTTTGCTTATGGAACCCACAGTCTGCTATTTCGCATTGATTAGAAAGGCTGCACAAAGAGCCAGCGCCCATTATGCAATTCCCAAAGGGTACTCTCAGTAACCTTTTCCTGAGCGTGTCTAACCTCTGATGCACCATTAGGTGGAGAGAGGAAAAAACAAATGCTCCGACCGCATTTTGCTGCATTGGAAACAATCCAGCCTTTATGGTTAGGTAGGTTTCTCTTTCTCCTCTTCTCAGTTGTTCTTACGGCACTTATTTTCCCCCAGGAACAGGGAGAAGGGTGAGCAGAGGGATATGCCACACAAAGTGTCCTCATAAATGTGATGGGAAAATAAAATGAGCTTTTTAAAAAAGTCTGCTTTGTACAGAATTTTCAGCTTTTACCTAGCATAACTTGATAGACCAGATTATGCCTGAGCAACACACCACTCCTGAAGCGCAGGCACTTCGCAGTAAGAAAGATTGATTTTTCACTCGGGCTCATGCTCCAGTGAGCTTCCCAGGTGGCGCAGTGGTAAAGGATCCACCTGCCAATGCAGGAGACACAAGAGATGTGGGTTTGATCCCTGGGTTGGGAAGATCCCCTAGAGTAGGAAATGGCAACTCTGCTCCAGTATTTTTGCCTGAAAAATTCCATGGACAGAGGGGCCACAGAGTCCCACATGATGGAACATGCATGCCTGCACACACACACACACACACACACACACACACACACACACGCCTGGTGCAGATAGGTGGAGGCTCTGCTCCACACTGTCCCCTAGAGATGGATCCAGCAGAGGCTGCTCCTCCTGTGACTGTGCTCCCTGCAATCAGGCATGCTCAGGCAGGCTCCACATGGACGGAGAGGCTGCAGGTGGTGAGTGAGTTTCTCATCATCTCAGCCTCAAAGGGACACTTTGCTTCCACTCATAGATCATTGGCTATCAGGGCCACATGAGTGGAGATGGAGGGGCAAATGGAATATTCGGTGAGCATTTCTATCTATGCTCCAGTTCTTCCATCTAGGTATTACACATCCTTCTGCTCTCTTCTTCCAACAGATGGGCCACACTTAACCACCTCCCAAGGCAGACCACATGAACCTTCCAGCCAATCATAAATTTGCCCTAAAGCTCAGGGTCTCATAATCATCCTTGTTTAGTTGCTAAGTCGTGTCCAACTCTTTGCAACCCTATGAACTGCTGCACGCCAGGCTTCCCTGTCCTCCACCTTCTCCCTGAGTTTGCTCAAGCTCATGTCCAGTGAGTCAGGGATACCATCCAACCATCTCATTTTCTGTTTCCCCCTTTTCCTCCTGCCCTCAATCTTTCCCAGCATCAGGGCTTTTTCCAGTGAGTTAGCTGTTTGCATCAGGTGGCCAAATTATTAGAGCTTCAGGATCAGTCCTTCCAACAAGTATTCAGGGTTGATTTCTTTTAGGATTGAGTGGTTTGATCTCCTTGCTGTCCAAGGGACTCCCAGGAGTCTTCAGCACCACAGTTCAAAAGCATCAGTTCTTCAGCGCTCAGCCTTCTTTATGGTCCAGCTTTCACATTCATACTTGACTACTGGAAAAACCATAGTTTTGACTATACAGACCTTTGTTGGCAAAGTGATGTCTCTGCCTTTTAATATGCTATCTAGGTAGTCATCTCTACCTTAGCCCGTGTATGGCTCTTCCAGGTCCAAAGATGTATTAAAAAGATGAGGCTAGATTCCATGGGATCAAAAAGAGCTGGACATGACTGAGAGACTAACACTTGCTTCACTTTCTTCTTGTTACTGCCCTAACTAAGGAAAAACTCCCTCTGAGAAGAAAAATAGGTAACATACAGTAATGACTTTTGGAACCAACTCTAAAATCCCAGTGAATACACATTGTGGAGGGCACCCTCAGCGGGGTGGGGAATCAGCCTTGATTCCTATATCTCGATGCTCATTCACATCTGAATTGGGACTTGGGGAGTTTTAGCTTCATTGTGGCTACACAGCTTTCTGAGCCCAGTTCCTCCCCACAGGACGATAGTGGCCTGTAATTGTCTCTACTCCTGCTCACCAGTACTCACTGCCCCTCCGGGCAAGGGGATCACATGTCCCACTCCATTATTTCTGGCTTTCTCATCATTCCAGCCAAGATCCTATGGGAAGTGGTGGTGTGACATCTAGGGTAGGGCTTGCTCCTGTGCTCTTTACCTTCAGCCACTTTGATTTGTGACACACCAGACAGTGGCTGTTTTAGGAGGACCCAGTGGATAAGGAAATGGCAACCCACTCCAGTGTTCTTGCCTGGAGAATCCCAGGGATGGGGGGAGCCTGGTGGGCTGCCGTCTATGGGGTCACACAGAGTTGGACACAACTGAAGCAATGCAGCAGCAGCAGCAGCAGCAGCAGAATTAAGAGAAGGAGAAGGCAATGGCACCCCACTCCAGTACTCTTGCCTGGAAAATCCCATGGACAGAGGAGGCTGGTAGGCTTCAGTCCATGAGGTCGCTAAGAGTCGGGCATGACTGAGCAACTTCCCTTTCACTTTTCACTTTCATGCATTGGAGAAGGAAATGGCAACCCACTCCAATATTCTTGTCTGGAGAATCCCAGGGACAGAGGAGCCTAGTGGGCTGCTGTCTATAGGGTCGCACAGAGTCAGACACGACTGAAGAGACTTAGCAGCAGCAGCAGTAGCAGCAGAGTTAAGAGGGCATACTGAGCACAGCCAGCTATGACGGTCTTGCATGCCAAGGAGAAATGAGCTTTGCCTGAAGTGAGCCGGTAGTATTTTCACTTGCTTGTTGCTACAGCACAACTTAACCTGTCTTAAAACTGAGATAAATCCTAGGGTCATTTTAAGGCTCCATCTCTTTTGGTTCAGAGGTTTCTTTGACAACATAATCATTTCAAAAACTTCATAGAGTTTTTTACCCAATCCTCTCCACTTAGCCCGATGTGCCAATAAATGCACCCGACCTTCTCTCTGAGAAGTAGTTTTCACCTGCTGAATAGTCATTTGCTTTCTCATCCGGATGATTCGCACTGTCTTCAAATTTAATGGTGGTGTCTAGAGTCCCCTGGGCTTCAGTGAAAAAAATGTTTTTTTCTGGGCTCCAATATTTAGTTTAATTGTTCCCTCAAGCATTTTAATTAGTTGAAAGATTGTACTGAGCAGGCTTCTCAAAAAGGCTTTCTCAACCCTCTTACTACTAGGTGTCAAAGCAGTTGACTCTTTTAACAGTGAAGGACCTAAATGTCCTCATTCCCTTTCATTAAGCTGCAAATTGACAATTTCTAAGCTGAAACCACCTCTGTCTTCTAAAACCCTGTGAAATACAACCCTAAACCAACCCACACAAACTGTTCATGCTCCATCTTCCAACCTCTTCCCAGAGAGCTAGCTACCTGCATCAGGGATGCTATAAGATCTGCTTCCCAAATTATCCCGGGTTCAAGCTCTAGAAGATAGTTCACCCCTGAAAAACCAGATTGCTACTGACACTAGTGGTAAAGAACTTGCCTGCCAATCCAGGAGATATAAGAGACGCAGATCCCCGGATCGGGAAAATCCCCTGGAGGAGGGCATAGCAACCCACTCCAGTATTCTTGCCTGGAGAATCCCCATGGACAGAGGAGCCTGGTGGGCTATAGTCCATAGGGTTGCAAAGAGTTGGACAACACTGAAGCGACTTAGCATGCAAGCACACACTGTCAATCTAATGCAGTTCTGGAATTAAAAATCTTATTCAAAAAATTGATCGTTATCTTTCTAACTTTCTAGTCATTTACTCAGTAGCCACCAAACCCAGGGCCAAATGCTTGAGGATTTTGGCTTGTTTTTTATGGCAGCAAATCTCTCCTGGTACCAGTTTCTGTGTTAGTCAGGTTAGGTTAGGTGATGTTGACATAACCAATAACCTACCCGCTGTGGCTTCATATACCAAAGGGTATGTCCCCATCACAACACACATCCCCTGCAGATGGACAGGAGGTATGCTCTAGACAGCCCAGCAGAAACCCACTGTCTGGGATTTCCACTAGCTGGAAAAGCGACAGCCTTTATGTAGTCTTAGGCTAGAAATGATACAGAGCATCTCTCCCACAATTTTTTGGCCAGAACTGGTCTCCATGACCCTACCAACTTGTAAAGTGACTGAAAAAAATATAAATAAGCATATGGAATCTTTGGTATTGCTATTTCTATAAAAATAATGTAATACACCAATCAAATTCATGTATACCTGTGGCAGATTCATTTTGATATATGGCAAAACCAATACAATATTGTAAAGTTAAATAAAATAAAATTAAAAAAAAAAAGAAGCAAGTGATTGTAAATATGAACACAATGACAGGAAAGAGAAAAACTTATTATAATAACAACAAAGCACAAGAATTATGGAATAAATAATCAGATTTCTGACATGCCTGCTTGCATGATAGCAATATAACACAATCATGTCTGAAGTATGCAGAATATGACTCTCTAATTTGCCTATTTTATTTCTCCCTTGCTCATTCTTACTCTATTGATAGGTACTATAAACTTCTGGTAATTACTGGACTTCTCTGGTAGCTCAATGATAAAGAAACCACCTGCCATGCAGGAGACATAGGAGACATGAGTTTGATCACTGGGGTGGGAAGATCTCCTGGAGGAGGGCATGGCAACCCACTGCAATTTCTTGCCTGGAGACTCCCATGGAGAGCAAGCTTGGAGGGCTACCGTCCAAAGGGTCACAAAGAGTCCGACACGACTGAAGCAACTTAGCACGCTCACACGCCTGGTCGTTACTACTTAGTATAAGATGTAAAACTCAAACTAAGCCATTTAATATTTTACAGTTTCACTGGCAAAGGTTACTAACCCAAGTGCCAATAACATGTATTGCTTGTACACTTGCAGTCTTTATCCCCTGTGTGGATAAATATTTATTGCCTAAACCAGAACATTTTGAGAATGAAAAGAAATATTAAATCCACAATGACAGATCATTTAGTTTCCTTTTTCTAACTTTAAGGCTCCATAAAGAGAAGCTATAGGAAGGTTACGGAATTAAGGAGGTCACCACATGGAGAAGCATTATGTATAAGCCCAAGCTGATGGACTCCCACATCTAATCTCTTACTCACTGCGTGACCTGAAAGACCTCCTCTTTTCCCACTAAAGGGTCATTTATAGTAGATGCTCTAAGCTGAGAAATAAGTATGAAGAAATTCAGAGAAGGTAGGAAAGCATTGTTTGTGTCATATTTGGTTGCGATGATACCATGTTCATTAGGCAAGAGCAAGCACATTGGTGAGTTTGAAGAATACAAAGAGCCTAGCTGGGCCAACATCTGCTTGAAGGTAGAAAGTGATTAAACAGGGAGCAATGTCAGGCATACATCTTTAGGGATTCTGGAAGATTGGTGCAGTTCTTCATTTGTAAAAACAATGTGTATTAAACGTATTCAAAAAAATAAAAAAGATTAATATCAAATTTATGTAAATAACTAGCTTATACTCTGATATACAACTCAAGCATTTCCATTGATTTCTGTGTCCTTCTAAAGTCCTAATAAAACCTATGTGTAATCAGATGCATTGTGTAATTCATAAAATAGGCCATGGAATTTATTCGACAGCATAACCTGATAGAAGAAATAGAAGATGCCTTCACTTCTATTAAGTGAAGAAACGTGAACAGAACTCAGAAGCAGTGATGTATTTCATTGTCACAGTGTGGCCTGGGAGTTTCATTTCGTTCTTAGCATCGTAGCCTTTTGGGACCACTTATCAATATGCCTACCAACAGTCAAAGTTCATGGATATGTTTGGCTGGAATGCCTTGACCAATCAAGCATAGTAAAAGTGATGACAAAAGGGGCGGAGAAGGCAATGGCACCCCACCCCAGTACTCTTGCCTGGAAAATCCCATAGACAGAGGAGCCTGGTAGGCTGCAGTCCATGGGGTCGCTAAGAGTTGGACACGACTGAGCAACTTCCTTTTCACTTTTCACTTTCATGCATTGGAGAAGGAAATGGCAACCCACTCCAGTGTTCTTGCCTGGAGAATCCCAGGGACGGGGGGAGCCTGATGGGCTGCCGTCTATGGAGTCGCACAGAGTCGAACACAACTGAAGCAACTGAGCAGCAGCAAGGAGACAGAGGGTAAAACAGAATGAATGAGTCAATGAGCAAATGAATACAGAGTCAATCTAGAATTTAAAATACCCAATTCTGTCCCTCCATCACTACTCTTCAACTATATGTACAGATGGACAGGAAATAGTGTCCCTTCACCTCCAGAAGTCTGTGACTTTGACCTCCAAACACTAATGTCCAAGGTAGGCAAGACAGTTGCACAAGTAAAGTAGTTATTGGGCATTTTTTTTTACAACTTTCAAAACTTTTTCAAAAACTAGCATTTGCCCTATAAAATGGGCAGTTTCCACTTATATTTACCAAGGCTTCTCTAAGAGAGTTCTTTATTGACAAGATACGGCTTAGGTTAGGCTTATTTGATAATTAACAAGGTCATTCCCACAGACTGGATTAAACTTTAATTTAGATGGATATTAGATGTTTGATGTCTCTTAAAGAGACAGAACTACATTTATTAACTAATTCATATACTTTTTGCTGTGGACAATTATTTTAAATGACCCATAAACTGTCAGAAATTGATTTAGATTTGCAATAGAGTTTCAACCAGGTAGTAATCACAGTCAAATGAATCCTTAATGGCAAGGTAAGTACTCTGAATCTATTGTTGGTATTTTCCATCACATGTACGTGGATCATTAGCCATGACTGTATGTAACACTACCAGCAAAAAGAAGGTTGATAATATTTGGAGATATAAAACATGTAATTGTGGAGTTACATTTGGCATAAATTTAAGTATACTAAATATATAAGGACAGTTTGTCATCAGGATGCTTTGTTGTTTAATTCAAAGATCTAATTGATAAACTGTAGGTTTTTCTAAGTGGCTGGTCACAAATGAGCAAACGATATTATTTCATGGTTGGAATATCAGTACCATATGACCAAAATTTGCTCATAGCATTAGTTTATGAATTTGTTTTATAAAAAGAAATACTCTAGATCTTAGAAAATGGTTCAGTTCAGTTCAGTCACTCAGTCGTATCCGACTCTTTGCGACCCCATGAATCGCAGCACGCCAGGCCTCCCTGTCCATCACCAACCCCTGGAGTTCACTGAGACTCACGCCCATCGAGTCAGTGATGCCATCCAGCCATCTCATCCTCTGTTGTCCCCTTCTCCTCCTGCCCCCAATCCCTCCCAGCATCAGAGTCTTTTCCAATGAGTCAACTCTTCACATGAGGTAGCCTATGTTATCTCTGTGTTTTGGCAGTAATCTGGAGAGTCTTTTTCTCCTTCATAGCAGTCTCCATAGCATACACACTGTTTTGAGAGCTGTTACTGCCAACACTCTCCCTTAGGATTCTATGTTCCTCAAGCTTAGTTATGGAAATAAGTTTTTCAACTTACCTATCTTTCAGAAATGAAATAATGAAGTAAAATAAAATGCATAGACATACTGACTATAGGGCTTCCCTGGTGGCTCAAATGGTAAAGAGTCTGCCTGCAATGCAGGAGACCTGCGTTTGATCTCTGGGTCGGGAAGATCCCCTGGATAAGGAAATGGCAATCCATTTCAGTATTCTTGCCCGGAAAATCCCATGGAGAGAGGAGCCTGATGGGCTACGGTCCATGGGGTTGCAGAGTCGGATACAACTGACTAACACCTACTGAATATAAGGATTTTGCTTCTATTAGAAAATAAGAAATATGGCATTCAGAAACAACAAATATGGGAACTCTTATAAGACTGCAGAATTTTAATATTTTTAACAGTAACTCCAAATCTTGAAAACAGTCTCTAGTCCTCATTTTCTTCCAGACTATCAGATGGGCACTCTGATGGATTTCATCCCTTTGATCCCTTTCATCCTTTCATCCCTTTTTTGTCCCTGAGCTTGGCACTTTGTAACTTTCAGTGGACTTTCTGACCTTACTTTAAGGAGATACCTATTTCTCCATGAGAACTCCTCATCCCAAAATGTAATATCAAACAACCCATAGGTTTCATCTCCATTTCAAGGAGACAATTCACATTCATCTAGACTTGAATACATGCTAAGTCATTTCAGTCATGTCTGACTCTTTGCAACCCTATGGACTATAACCTTAGAGGCTCCTCTATCCATAGGATTCTCCAGGCAAGAATACTGGAGTGGGTTGCCATGCCCTCCTCCTGGGGATCTTCCCCACTCAGATCAAACCTGCATCTCTTACATTTCCTACATTGGCAGGTGGATTCTCCACCACTAGCGCACACCTGCAAAGCCCATTCTAGATTTACTAAACCCCTTTCCCCCAAATTCTACCCCTCATAGGAATGCCATTTCCTCAAAGGACATCTCAAATAAACGAGAGCTTCCTTAAAAGTTCTTTTGGTTATTGTTAGAGGAGGTTCTACTATGTGTGAAGAAGGCAATGGCACCCCACTCCAGTACTCTTGCCTGGAAAATCCCATGGACTGAGGAGCCTGGTGGGCTGCAGTCCATGGGGTCGTGAAGAGTCAGACACAACTGAGCGACTTCACTTTTACTTTTCACTTTCTTTCATTGGAGAAGAAAATGGCAACCCACTCCAGTGTTCTTGCCTGGAGAATCCTAAGGACGAGGGAGCCTGGTGGGCTGCCGTCTATGGGGTTGCACAGAGTCAGAGACGACTGAAGCTACTTAGCAGCAACAGCAGCTACTATGTACAAAACAGGACTTCAGTTACATTAGCATTATATTTAATGTATTTTTATAGCAGAGTTGCAATCCTAATTTTGGATTCATATAACAACTATATATTTTAATCACAGAATGCACTGTATCCTCTTATTTTTTGCACCTGGATACTAAATAGATTTTGGAAAAAAAAAAAAAAAAGAGTTGAAGAAGTAATATATATTCTTTATAATACACTTGAATTGTTTTACTCTATCATAATTGAAACATAAATTAGGGAACAAATATGATTTGCCCTCTAGATGGCATCTAACTATTATTGAAATCAAAAGTTTCCTATGATGTTTTGAAAGTTTGAGAGCAAGCACCTGCCTTTACTGCCATTGCCTACGCATTCCATGCATTGCTTCATCATTAAGGAGAGTCACTGGTGGTTCAGACAGTAAAGAACTCGCCTGCCAATGCAGGAGACCTGGTTCAGTCCCTGGGTTGGGAAGATCCCCTGGAGAAGGAAAAGGCTACCCACTCCAGTATTCTTGCCTGGAGAATCTCATGGACAGAGGAGCCCAGCAGGCTACAGTCCATAGGGTCCCAAAGAATCAGACACAACTGAGCTACTAACACTGGGTCACAGTCATGAAACAGCCACTCAGTCTCTAACACTAATCTGAATACTTTAGTGTCCCCACCAGCACCTAACACCCAACATGATGGTATAAGGAGCTGGGGCCTTTTCAAGGTAATGACATCCCTTAGATGGAATTAGTGCCTTCATAAAAGACACCCTGAAGAGCTCCTACCCCCACCTGTCCCCGCTGTGAGGTTATAGCTAGAAGGTGCCAGCTCTGAGGAAGCGATTCCTCCCCAGACACCAAACCTGCTGGCACTATAATCTTGGACTTCCTAGGCTTCAGAACTGGGAGAAATAAATGTTTGTTGTTTATAAACCACCCAGTCTAAGCTATTGTGTTATAGTAGCCCAAATGGATGATGATCACTGGCATACCCTATGGTGAAAGTCAACGTCAAACTCCAGCCACTCAACTCCAGCAGAGCTAGTAATGACCCGGATTCGTCAGATATGAAGGGGGATCATCCCCCCAGGTAAAGAACCACAGTCAACAGAGGTCCTTACTGGGAACGAAGGAAATACAGAATGGTTTGTAGCAGAAGGCAGTTATAAATACCAGCTATAAATTTAAGACCAGCTGCAGAAATAAGTACTATGATTATCACTATAATTATAATTATTCCCTTATTTTCTTTTCAATATGTTTGTGTATATACATAAAACACAAACACATATGTATATATAACAAATATATTTCTTTTCTTCCACAATCATTATGTAAGCCTAGTATTTGAATAAATCAATCTCTCTCTCTCTTAGAGAGATAAATAGGTAGATAAGTAGATACATAGGTATATAAGAATAGAGAGTATAAAGATAGAGATTTATCCTATTATAATCTTAATACAATCATACCATAACTTTTAGAGCACAAATTTAAATCTTTTGAGGGCAAGAGCTACTTTATGTGACCTCTATAAATGCTTTTCACAGAAGAAATTCAAGTAATGTCTACTAACGAAGGTCCAGTGTTTTATGAAGCCACTCCCATTCTGAGAAGTGGCTTTAATTTACTCTTGTAAACACATATATGTGTTGTTTTAGCATAATCTGTACTCTGAAAAGATTTTCTTGATAAACTTTGCGTGCATGCTCAGTTGCTAAGTTGTGTCCGACTCTTTGTGATTCCATGGACTATATTACCAGGCTCCTCTGTCCATGGGATTTTCCAGGCAAGAATGTGCAGCAGGTTGCCATTTCATTCTCCAGGGGATCTTCCTGACCCAGGGACCGAAGCCACATCTCCAGTGTCTCCTGCATTGCAGGCAGATTCTTTACAACTGAGCCACCTGGGAAGTTCCATGTTAAAACTTGATAAAGCTCTATATAGTCTAGAAAATGATCTCATATTTTAAAGTAATGCTAAGTCCAAAGCCAGATTGTTTCCCCCACTGGATCATTTCTATAAACAAACAATAAAAGACGGAGACATAACTATCCTCTAACCTACACCACATTTTAAAGAAAATAAAAGGAGAGGGAACATCACTTCTGCAACACAATGATAGACAGGCTCCTCTGTCATGGAATTTTCCAGGCAAGAATGCTGGAGTGGGTTGCCATTTTGTCCTCCAGGGAATTTTCCCAACCCAGGAATGGAACCCATGTCTCTTGCGTCCCCTGAATTGCAGGCAGATTTTTTACCGTCTGAGCCACTGGGAAAGATTCATTGAGATTAAGGAACTTTCAAGAAAGACTGAAACTAAAAGGGATGTTGGAAAGGCCCTTTGTAAATTTGGGTAGCTCACACAAGGCTCTCTCTCAGGGATTTTGAAGGCTTAAATACATTTTGTCTATGATTGCAACTTCTCTCCCACGAGGCAGCCATATTAACAGTCATTACCGCACACTCTGCTTGCATTAGGGTCCTGTTGCTTCTGTAACAAATGATCACAAACTTTATGGCCTGAAACAGCACAAGTTTGCTGTCTCATTGTTTTGTATAGCAAAAATCTGAATTTGCTTGAAAGGTCTCTGTACTTCTAATTTCATAAGACTAAAACCAAGGCATTAGGCCCTGGGAAGAAACCTAGCTCATTTGACTTGCTGGTAGAATTAAATGGTCTTTTGTTTGTTGTCGGACTAAGGTTTCTGCTTCCTTTCTGACTATCAACTGGGGCCCACTTTTCACTTAGAGGCCTCCCTCTAGACCTCACAGAAGGTTAGCCCTCCACTGCAGAACAAGAAATGGAGTATGGAATTCTTCTCAGGTTTGGAATCTCTCTGACTTCCCTTACCCCCACATCTCTCTTCTGCCTTCTCTTCCCCTACATCTCTCTGACTCTAGCCAGAGAAAATTCTGTGCTATAAAGTCTCATGTGATTAGGCTGTGTCCAACTAGAAAATCCATGATTTCTCTTTATTTTGTGGTCCTTAACCTTAGTTGTTGTTCAGTCACCAAGTCATGTCCAACTCTTTGCGATCCATGGACTATAGCACTCCAGGCTTCCTTGTCCTTTGCCATTTCCCAGAATTTGCTCAAACTCATGTCCATTAAATCGGTGATTTTATCCAGCCATCTCATCCTCTGTCATCCGCTTCTCCTCCTGCCTTCAATCTTTCCCAGCACTAGGATCTTTTCCAATGAGTCAGCTCTTTGCATCAGGTAGCCAAAGTATTGGAGTTTCAGCTTCAGCATCAGTCCTTCCAATGAATATTCAGGGTTGATTTCCTTTAGGATTGACTGGTTCAACCTTAGTTGCCAGGCAATTAGGGCATGGACATTGGCGGGAATGGGGGAAGGCATTATTCTGGCAGCCACAATGTCCCTACTTTATTATTTTGCTGGCCAGATTGTTCGTTTTCTAACTTGCACTAAGGCATATGCTTGAAAAGCTCAGGGCTATTCTATTTCTTAGGAGATACTAAAAATCAGAGGTTTGCTGAGAAAAATATGATTGGGCTACACATAAGAGTTGGAATGTCTTCAGGGATATTATTAGTGTGCTATAGTAGTCTCATGAAATACCTCTTTCTATTATGAAGTTTTTCCTATGAAGGCTACTACATACCATTTGAGCTGTCAGAACACCCATGTACATTTGTGCAGGATGTCCACTGCACAAATGCCCAGCAGAGGGGCTAGAATCCCATCAATGCTTTATCTGCCAAGCTGTCCTGACAATGCTACCTGGGGGTTCACTGAAGCCCTGGTGTTTCCTCCCTCAGTAGTAGTGGGAGACATTCTGGCACGTTCTTATTCTCCAGCTCTCTTTTCTCACCCTTGGGGATGCCCAGCCCTTTTCTCTTTATTCTTGTTATTCAATTACTGCCTTCCTAATTTCACCATACAGTCCTAAAATATCTCAACTCCCAAAGTAGACCATTTTTTCATTGATTACATTTTATTTTAGCTTGACGTTTTCCTGATACCATCTAAGTAGACACTGTAACTTTATCAGTAATATCTCTTCCCACCACATTGTAGGGTAAACTATTTCTGGGAAGAGAGTTCATTACTTCTGTGGGGATTCCTGTAAAGCTCAGTCAAAGAGGGGGGCCTTTCCTGGTCAAAGTACCTTATCATTTTTCTCTCTCGACTTTTTTTCTATTGTATGCTGCAGTTCAACTTAGTCTCAAAACCATGCAGTGCTATTAACTGTAATTTTAGTTCTCTAGTGCTTATTCATATGAATGAGGCACTCATGGTTAAATTCACCTTACACTAAGTGCATGTTAGAACATGTCATATTAAGCACTTTGAATATAAATATTAATAATTCCTTTTTCAGTATTGATCATTTTTATCTATCTGATTTTAATGGCCTGTAAAAAATCTTCCTGTTCAATTTTTGTGAAATCTTTAAAGGTTAGTTTTTTTTTTTTAAAAGACTGGGGGAAAAAGATTGACACAATTTCATTTATCAATTTTGAGATCTGCACTAACATAAACTTAATAGCTTTTACTGTTCTCCATGTCTCAGGGAATTATGTCCCATACACTACATGAGTCTGCATCAGCCTTTCTAACATGCATCGTGTCTCCATCGCTGTTTCTTACTCAACCTATTTGTCACCTCGAGAGCTTCTGAAATTAAAAGTGTTCTTCAAGATCTGGCTCTAATACCACTTCCTCCATGAAGCTTTCTTTACTCATTCTACTTAACTGTGAGTTCTCATGCCTCTGGATTTCTTTAGCTTTTATAGTTTTGGTTCTTTCACTTCTATACTATAATCAGAGGACCTGGTACCATACATTTTTCTAAGTATATATGGTATCTTGGTTTCTCCAAACAATGGATTGAAATTCCTGCTGTGTTTTTTCATAACTATATGAAAGACTCAAGAGACTGTTTCGTTGATATTATTGACAGACCTATAAGAGTGTATGAATTTTGGTGGCAGATTTTAATCTGACTGTGTGGAAAATTGCCCCTAGTTCAGGTTACAAGTTCTTTAAGACTTAGTACTAAATATATTTGATCAACTTATTACGCCATAGCCAGAATATCATCATACACCTGATGGTTGTACAATGAACACTTGCAAGGAAACAATAATATGAAGCATTTTATTCATTTTTTAGACAACATTTCAGAAAGAAGTTGAGATTCCAACAATATATTGCCATCAACCAAGCAATATTAAAATTCTGTGCTGTCTGTGTGTATACAATTCACCAGGCACTGCTCTAGTACTTTGTTTTTTTCCCCTTTTGGGGTTTTTTATTTATTTGTTTATTTTATATTAACCATTTTTTAATGTATTTCTTTTTAATTGGAGGATAATTACTTTGCAAGATTGTGTTGGTTTCGGCCATGTATCAACATGAGTCAGCCATAGGTACACATATATCCCTTTCCTCTTGAACTTCTCTCCCAATCCCTACTCCATCTGACCCCTCTGGGTTGTCACAGAACACTGGGTTGAGGTCCCTGTGCTATACAGCAAATTCCCACTGGCAATCTGTTTTACACATGGTAATGCATATGTTTCAATACTTTCCCTCTGCCACTGTAACCCTAAGTCTATTTCCTATGTCTGTATCTTTATTGCTGCCCTGCAAATAGGTTCATCAGTATCTTTTTTATAGATTCCATATATGTGTTAGTATACAATTACATTTGACCCTTACAACCATCCTGTGTGTGTTAGTTGCTCAGTCGCGTCTGACTCTTTGCAACCCTATGGGATGTAGCCCACCAGGCTCCTCCATCCATGGGATTTCCCAGGTAAGAATACTGGAGGGGATTGCCATTTCCCTCTCCAGGCGATCTTCCTGACTCAGGGATTGAACCTGGGTCTCCTGCATTGCAGGCAGACTCTTTACCCTCTGAGCCACCAGGGAAGCCCACAGCCATCCTAGAATGTCAATATATTTGCTATCCTAACCTCGAGAAGAGAAAACCAAGACAGGAAAAAATAGGTAATTTGTCAGAGGTCACCCCGCTAACAAATGGTAGTGCCGGTAGGTGAAGCCAGAGCCTGTGCTCTGAATCACCAGGCTATAAACTAAGTGGAAACACCTTTCCTTTTATTTATGGACTACCTCCAGAAGTCTGGAAATGGGTACACCAGGATTTAACAATGATTAGTCAGTGTTGAAAACTAAGTCTGAGTTTCTGGGAGTTTCACTTGCACAGATGATTCTATTAGTCAAATACTTTTGGAAAATGCCATAGTTAAAAAAACACTTTTTCATAGACTCTGTGATAAACAGAATACAATTTTAAAAGCTGATAGATGGCTTAATATAGCTGTTCTGTAACAGGCTATTCTCATTCATTTCCTGCTGCTGTTACTGCTGCTAAGTCACTTCACTCGTGTCTGACTCTGTGTGACCCCATAGATGGCAGCCCACCAGGCTCCCCCATCCTTGGGATTCTCCAGGCAAGAACACTGGAGTGAGTTGCCATTTCCTTCTCCAATGCAACAAAGTGAAAAGTGAAAGTGAAGTCACCCAGTTGTGTCCGAATCTTCACGACCCCATGGACTGCAGCCTATGAGGCTCCTCCATCCATGGGATTTTCCAGGCAAGAATACTGGAGTGGTTTGCCATTGCCTTCATTTCCTAAGAGATTATTAATGCACACACGTTGATTTCTGTCCCCGTCAAGAACTACTGCATTAGATCCTGGGTGAGTCCTCCGTTAACAGGTTCAATTACAGTTTTAGAGTTGAGATTTATAACTGGTAGGATTCACCTCACTATAAGTCTATCTACATTCTATATTTTGCAAGCAGCTTTTATAGTAAAAGAGCTAATGTCATGTCCCATTATTATCTTGCTAATTCCAGCTATTTCAAAATTCAATTATTCTTTACATTTATTAGTTAGTTCATTATAATATGGGGGTTTCTAATTATCTAATTAGAAGCTTACAGTACTTCTGTATAGCTGAAATAATTTAGAAGGAAACTTAGCAAGAGTCAGTACTAACTAAAATAAAGCTAGTTCTTTAATCTCTGTAGCCTGCTTATTTTAGTGTTACACATTTGTTGCATGTCTAATCCCCATGTTGTATATGTTATAATGCAGTTTTCAGTCTGCTACTCTTTCTTTCAGATTTAGAAAAAGCAAGCAACAGTAAGCATAAGAAAAGATGGCACATTGCACGTATCTATCAATATATCTTAAGAATTGGTTTCTTCTAAAAGTGCATAATACTTAGCATCAGAAATGCCACATTAAAGCAAAGCAGCAATTCTTTTGTCTTAAGGAAATGGAAAAGTTTATTAGCAAAGCAATTAAAACACAATTATTGTCTCACTTATATGTCCATTTTGCTCATACACTTGTGGTTGAATCACATTTATCTAGACAGTAAATACAGCTTTTTTCAGGGTTTTTCCATTGCTTCACAAGGGATTTACGAGAATATTTCATCAGTAGTAATGGCAGACCCATAAACATATATCCCTATGGAAAAAGACTCTAACCTGTATTACTAAGTGATTGATTTGAGAAATAATGATAAACTAATTTATGGAACGAGGTCAATATATTTTATTAAATGCAGCCTTTATAAAATTTATTTTTGCAAGAATATTTTACTGAGTAAACTTGCCAACTTTTAGACACATTTTCTCATTTTTATTGCCTGTGGATATCATTTTCTTTGACTAGAAGTTTAACAAAGAAATAGCAATTGTTTTTTTTTAATCTTTAAACATGGAGTATCTGCTCCCTTACAGATGTGGGAAGGGGTTGGGGGTGTGTGTATGCAAACACAGACAGAAGTGGCTTTGATCTTTTTGTGATTCTTACCAGAAGAGAGGCAAGAAACTTCAAAAGATGCACTGGCATTCAGTGGCTGGAAAGACTGGTAAAACAGGGTTTATTGTTAAATCAAGTTTGCTTTAGGCTTGAGGGTAGCTTTTGTGTTACTGAGCGCACTTGCCTCAAGAAAAGAGTGTAAAGAAGCCTTCGAGTCAATCAAGAAACAATAGAGCAGTTGAAAAGAACTGCTGGATATTATCTATAAAGCCCATCATCTGACAGATTTTCTGCAAAAAATGAGGCATTGTTTCAAAAGTGTGTCTCACGTCAAGAGGACTACAACAGAGAAAATCACTTGAGCAAGACATGCACAGGGCTTGATCTTTCACTCCTCTCAATCTCCCTCCTAAGCTTAGGTCAGTCAAAAAGTATTTATTGAACATCTATGAAGTGTCGCAGGCTACAGTCCCATGGGATCCTAAAGATTTGGACACGACTTAGCAACTAAAGGACAACAACAGTGAAGTGTCAAATCATAACAGTGAACAAGATACACACACCCTGAAAGTGAAAGTGAAAATTGGTCAGTCGCGCCCGACTCTTTGCAACCCCATGGACTATACAGTCCAGGAATTCTCTAGGCCAGGGGACTGGAGTGGGTAGCCCAACCCAGGGCTTGAACCCAGGTCTCCTGCATTGCAAGTGGCTTCTCTACCAGCTGAGCCCCAAGGGAAGCCCACACACACACTCTGACCTCAGGCTTTTCACATCCTGTCTTATGCTACAGCGGAGCATCCCTCCTACTAGTGCTCTGCTTTGGTCAATTGTGTCTGACTCTGCGACACTATGGACCGTAACCCTCCAGGCTCCCCTGTCCATGGCATTCTCCAGGCACTGGAGTGGGTTGCCATGCCTTCCTCCAGGGGATCTTCCCAATCCAGGGATTGAACCCAGTCCCCCACATTGCAGGTGGATTCTTTACCATCTGAGCCACCAGGGAATCCCTCCCTTCTACTAGACTGTCAGCTATTTCAAGACAAGAAGTGTGGTTTTTTTCCAACCACCCCTCATGTGTTAGACAGAATCTTATACATAGTATGTGATAAACATTTAATTTGGTGCCAACTCAAAGCACCCAATCACCCAACCTGGAAACTGCAATTAACTAAATTTCTCACATCCCTTCACTTTCAATCGATAAGCTGGTCCTCTCAGTTTTGCTTTCTAATTAGCACTAAACCATCTCCCCCACTTTAAGTTTGCTCTTCCATTTTCACTGTTCCCATCAAATCATTTACTTTGGGAGGATTAGTGTCTACACTCCAAGTCTTGTTTATCTCTAGCCTATCTCCTTCACTGTTGGACCAGTTCTTCATCTGAACAGAAACAATAATTTTAAATCCTGGTTTAAACTTTTAATAGGTCCCACAGACTTTGCAATAAAATCTCAACTCTTTTTAAACTATACAAGATCTTCCTTTGCCTGTCCCTTTACTCTTTTGATTGAAATGTTTTAATTATTGTTGTTTATAAAACTATGATCAGGAATACACAAGAGTAAAATATTGCAAACAGGATGACTGCATCTTTAGAAACTAGTTCTCTTGCAGAAAAGTCTTTTTCTTCTCCTTCATAAAGACTAGTAAAGGAGTGTGTAAGTGAAACCAACAAAATATGCAGAAGTTTTACTTATGCACTTTTTTCATTTGTTTCTGTGTCCATTTTCTTTGGCCTGACAATTGCATTAGCATAATTCACAACAGTACACGAAAGTAAGCTTATTCAATGTCTTTGTGATTTAAGAAAAACAAGAACATATTATTCCAGAGAAAAGAAAGCAATCTCTATGAGGAGATGTACAGAGAAGAATGCATCTCTCTTCATTATTTAAGAGAACTTGGCCTCTTTATTAAATAGTTTGACATAAGTAGGTAGTTTAAAACGAACAGAAGATCCTTCCACTGCAGGTAACAGCCTTATTTATCAGAAAAGTCCAAAGTATGACAAGAGAGCAGACAATGTGTTCATCTGGAACACTGAGTACATAGAGGGGTGTGCTGGAGGTCAGAAGAGCCTGAGGAACAAGACTACAGAGGACCTTTAATATCCAAGCGGGCACTCGAAATACAAAATGTTGTCTAAGCACCATAAGAGGATTCTGAACTGATGTTAATTAAAGTGTCTTAAAGAGATTACTGAATCCGGGATATGGGGAAGAATTGCTTGAAGTGGGTTGAACTAGTGGCAAAAAAACAAACAAACAAACAAACAAAAAAGACCCACCAAAATAAGAAGGATACTGAACTACAAAAATAAAGGCACTTTTGGACAGTCATTAAAATAGAATTGACTCCACCACTGTCTTTTGGGCAAGAGTGGCTTAATGGAAATATGGACAGGGCAAATAATGACCAGGCCTGGAGTCAGGAAAGATTGGAAGACAGTCATGGAGGCCAATTACAGTGGTCTTTGCAACCCAATTGCTATCATTAAGTAGGATGTGATTTTAGTGGCGTCCCTCCTCTGAGAGCTATGTGCATCAGTGTGATCTAAGGTCTCACATCCTCCATCTTTGATGTCCCATAGACTCATGTCTTCTCAACGAAACATTTACTTCTATTTGTAGTACAGTGGCTGTCACATTTATCTTTAATTCAAAGAATTATCCTTTGTGATGCAGCTTTTACTCACTTTCGATGTGCTTAGATAAAGTCATTGCCAGTGGTTGAATGACTTGAATGTGGAGGTCAGTAGTAAATTTCTAGCATCCTAACAATCATTCAGGAAAGAACTAATTGGACTCACTGACTCAGATTCTGTAAATCTTCTCATCATTATCACTATATTATCACAGATGGCTTGATATAGCTTTATACCACAACATGGCTTATTTATTAACTTTTTGACTACAAAAAGTCTCTGTGATTTGAGTTTCAAATTTATGTAAAATTTAGTATAAGAAAAAATAAAGTCACAATTCATTGAAAAACATTATGTATACTGCATTTGTAAAACAGTTTTTAAAATGAAACAAGTTGAGGTTAACAAAGAAGTGAGAAACTTTATAGAACTTCTGGTCATGTTTAGGTTTCAATATACTCTCTTTTATAAAAAAAAACCTCTGAAAAATCTGAATAGAAAAGAGGATGTGGAGTTTTAACATTAAAGAATTATAAATTCAAGGCAAGACGTGAAAAGCAACTTCTTTAGTCACTAGAAAAAATCAGTTAGCTTCCTGGAAAACAACCAGTAACAACTAACTAAATCTGCTATCAAGGTTGGCAAAAATGGTTGTATTCTCAATATGTCATAATAAATATACAACTCAAAATCTGAATGTGTATGGCATATACCAGAAATTCAATAAATGTATGTTAATTGAATAAAGGAAAGTGTGGCCATAGCAAATAACAACAACAACAAAAACCCAGATCTCCAATTTGACCACTGCAACACATGTATCTTCCACACCAATCTCTTCTATCAGGCTCTACAAAGATATAAAATTATAATACTAACTTGATTGAAAATCATTAAAGAAGATTTAAAGAATACAAAGACATGTCATGTCCATAGATAGTAAAATTGAAATTCTTTTAGATATCAATTATTTTGAAATTTGTCTACTGATCTAATATAGTTGTAATCAAAGTATCAACTGGAGTCATAAACATAGCAATCTGATCCTAAAACTTCTATGGAATGTATCTATGCAACACATATGACTTATAATAAAGTGCCCAGAATATATAAAGACTTCCTATGAATAAAAAAGGCAAATACAAATGGCACAGTAGAAAAAGTTGGCAAAGGACACAAATAGGTCTTTCAAATTAATGGAACCATGAGTGGCCCATAAACATGTGAAAAGCTGTTATTAACACGCACCCAATAGAGCAGAAAATATTTAAGGTCTAAAACCAGCCAATGTTGGAAAGAATATGAAGTCATGTGAACAAGATCACATAACTGATGGCGATAAAAATTGCTACATATAATATCTGGAAACAGTTTAGCAATGAGTAATCGATTTAAGTTGTGCACACCCAGTGTAAAACAGATAGCTAGGGGAAATCTGCTGTATAACACAGGGAACTCATGTGATGCTCGGTGCTCTGTGATGACCTGGACGGGTGGGATGGGGCAGGGAGGAAGGATCAGGAGGGAGGGAATATATGTATACACAGAGCTGATTCACTGCATTGTACAGCAGAAACTAACACAACATGGTTAAGCAATTATACTCCAATGAAAAACAAGTTTTTTTAAACAACTAACTTGTGTGCACCCACAATCCTGAAATTCTACTCCTGCCTATAGACTCTAGAAAAACCATTGCATATGGACAACCAGAAGACATGAATAAAAAACACAGTGAAAACAAAAACAGTAAAAGGGCCCAGATAACCAACACCAATGAAATCCGTGTTCTCCAGTAAAAAGTTTAGAAAGCAGGAAGCATGTTCTGTTTCTTCCCACTGGAAAGGATAACCTCCATGGAGTTTAAAGCCAGCTGTTGTTGCTTAGTTGCTAAGTCATGTCCAACTCCTTTGCAACCCCATGGACAGGGGAGCCTGATAGGCTTACAGTCCATGCGGTTTCAAGGAGTTGGACATGACTGAATGACTGAGCGCATACATATACACAAAAGGATAGAAAATGAAGAAAATAAACGTTCACATTATGATTATGGGCCTCTATCCTCATTTCTCTGAGTTCGAGCTTAATGGGAAAAATCTCAAATACTGAGTACCATAGAGCACACGCATTCTTGGGTTTTACTTTCATCACTGGAAATGGAAAGAAATGAAAGGCAAGGTGCTTCTTATTTTGCAAAGCCCTTCCTAGGAAGTGAGAACAAAACAAATCCGAAGGAACTCTACACCACCTATTCAAACCAAAACTCAATAATTTTCTTATTGAACATTACGGAGAAGCACAGTTAAATTTTGCTTTATTCTATCTGCAGAATTCAAATTTATTCATGTTTTTCTTATTTTTTACTGTGAGTTCCTTCTAAGAAAAAACAATTTTTACAAAGAACAAAGTTTCACTAGATATTGTCCTCGTGAAATGAGTTTTCAGTAGAATAAAACTCATTATATTCTAAATCTTTTTTATATATAGTTAAGTGGACTTCTTAAGGTGAAGCCTATAACTTTTAACTGATTCTCATAAAGATTATGATTCATAAAAGGTTAAAACCACGGTTCTATAGTTTTGACATTAAAGATCTTTAGAGAGAATTCATCTAACAAATGGAAATGGTAAAGAAATTTAAAGAAAATCTTCAGGTTAGAAAAACATATCAACAAAATTTCCGCTCACTACATTATACATATTTAAAGAATTATTTGATACAACTTTCAATTTATGAGACATCTCCAGAAATGCCTCAGTCACAAATAAGAGTGCACAGCATAGCTTAATGTGCTTTTTAATAATACACACAGCATTTCTATTGCTAAATCTTCCTTTTATTTAAAAATACCTGGAACATTTTCCAGTATTTAAAATCTGCACATTTAGTAGTTCATGAAGAAGTGACAGTATTGAAAGCGTTTTAAGTGTTTCAGAGTTCTGACTCTTCATCATTAATCCTCATTATCAGGCTGTCCAAAAGATACACTGACAATGTATATCAAGAACTCTGGCTAACTTGCCTTAAACTTTGCTGTTGTACCATCCAGTTTTATATTTTTTCCAGCAGTGCTTTTACTAAAATCATATTCAATTTTTGACAGTAAACTTACTTTAACTCTTTGTTGGTTGGCCTTGGTCATCTCATTAACGTCAATTAAAATTTAAAATCCTTTTTATTAAAACAGACTTTTGTATAGTCTGACGGCATCTTATATGAATTTCATAAGGAAGCACTGGTAACAATCACCAGATTCTGCAACACTTTGTACCTCATTATTCCCAAGACGGATTTCTGAATTTTCATTCATTTATCAGAATCAGTTGTGAACTCATAAAGTGTGCCCGTTCATTTACCTTAAACTGCAAGAAGATCCAACCAGTCCATTCTGAAGGAGATCAATCCTGGAATTTCTTTAGAAGGAATGATGCTAAAGCTGAAACTCCAGTATTTTGGCCACCTCATGCGAAGAGTTGACTCATTGGAGAAGACTCTAATGCTGGGAGGGATTGAGGGCAGGAGGAGAAGGGGACGACAGAGGATGAGATGGCTGGATGGCATCACTGACTCGATGGATGCGAGTCTGAGTGACCTCCGGGAGCTGGTGATGGACAGGGAGGCCTGGCGTGCTGCGGTTCATGGGGTCGCAAAGAGTCGGACACGACTGAGCGACTGATCTGATCTGATGATATCCAAAATCATGAGAAAACTCATAAATGCATAACCATAGAATATATTTATCATGACCTCTACACTATGAATATATATATTCAATGATAAATTTCATATATGTTCTATATCCTTCCACCTATCTTTATTAAACTGATAATTTGCTATAAATCTTATGTATAGAACCATATATATTGCCATTTGGTAGAATACCAGTCAGGTAGAAGTGACACTATTAAAATAACATGATCAATTGTACATACCAAAGGCCATCACTTAACATTTTTTGATATTCATTGATTTGATATTTTCCACACTGAATTTTAAGTCAAAATTTCTTGTCAACATTCAAAAAAAATTTATAATTTTAAAACTATAGCTGAACTAATAAAACTGATTTATATTATGTCATTTAGTATACTTTTCAAAGCTCTGTTATTTTTAAGACAATAGCAAATAAAAGATTCCACCTTCTGGGAATCTGGGAAAATTATAAACTATACCCCCATCCTCATTTTTTCTAATTAACATGGTTTGACTTTGACCCCCAGGGATAAATAATGTTATTTTCTGCTCTCTATAATATGTCAACACTAGCTAACAATATGGAAAAGATTAAACTTCACTAAATGTATTTTAACTAATGGAGCTTCCATATGATGGCAAATATATTATTCTGTAACTGATTCAGATATTGGGCTTCCCTGGTGGCTCAGCTGGTAAAGAATCCACCTGCAATACAGGAGACCCCAGTTTGATTCCTGGGTCAGGAAGGTCCACTGAAGAAGGGATAGGCTACCCACTCCAGTATTCTTGGGATTCCCTGGTGGCTCAGCTGGTAAAGAATCTACCTGCAATGCAGTTAAACATAAAGATCTTTTATTTTTAGTTTCATGTCCTATGCTTCTCATCCAAAGTGGAAACAGTTTCTTATCTCTAGTCAAAGCTCAAAAGGAAAAGGCATATGTCATATATTTTAGCATGACATGTATATGAGGAAAGATGCTAAAATAGATTGAGCGCCTGCAGTGGGCAATCACACTAGCAGTCACACTGGAGCACAGTTGACCTTATGAAGTCCATAATCTAGTTGCTCTGCTGATCTGGACCAACTATGTTACAAAGTTATCAAAGAATAGATGCATATATTAAATCATTCCAAGAAGTATCTGAAATTATAGAATATAGGGGAAGCCCAGGAATTAAACTAGACAAAGATTAGATGGTTGAACGGGGAAGGTTGGGTCCCAAACAGATTAAAATGATGAGATTAGCCATAGTTTCAGGGAAATTTCTAAAATGGTTTTATAAAGTGTACAGAGTGGGTGATTTTTGACTATTTACAGAAAGTATTCATAAGTACATCATTTGTTAAATAAGTTGCCCAATTTGTGACATACTATTGCATTCTTCCTAAGGGGTGTCCAGGTTGATCACTGTAGAACTTGGAGGTAGCGATTGCTTTTCCTGGAGCACTTCGTCAGATGGTCATTACTGTGTATTTAGCTGAGCTTGATTTAAATTTTACTTAAAGACTAATAAACCTCCAGCGATTTTTTTGTTTTTACCATTTTAGAGACAGCTACCTGCACTCCTCCAAATATCATTGCCCTATTTCAATTGTTTGAGTCAATGTTTTCCCATCTGTGTGTTCTTATCTTCTAGATTAACCCAACTAGAATGTTTCTTTCCCTCACTGTTTTTAAGCTTTATTCAAGAAAAAGAACATTTTTCTTACATATACCCTCAACATGTAAGTCAAAAGGGAAAGTTTTAAAGGAAGAGAAATTTACTCTTCAAATGAAGAGAACCTGAGATTGCAGAATATGATGAGGAACAAAAGACAGAGAGAAAATACACCAAGAGGGAAGTTTTGGAATATTCGAAATAGAAAAATTACCATAGCTTTCCCCCAACTAACCAACCCAAGTTTCCCAATCCAACCTATGATTCACTGCACTTTGGGATAAAGCAATCCCCTTTGTCTTCTTTGTCTACCTTATCAAATGGCTTGGACCTGGGCATCCCTTTCCTTTATCCAAGAAGTGCACGTTTTCACATTAATTGCCAGCAGGAGAGTTTGAAGAGAATAGGTCCAGGTGCTACCTTTTCTGTTTACCCATGGAGAATATAAGTGAAACAGAGTCCTTAAATCTTACAGATGTCAAGGGCATGCAATATACGGATAGAATATGACAGTTTCTAAGGAAGGCAAGCAGAAGTAACTGGAATTGAACACCTTTTGTCAATTCCATCCCTCATGACTCCATTCCTGGTTATTGAAGTCTTGGAATAATCACCTTTTCCAAAAAAGTCACCACAGAGAAATTAAAAACTAATTCTAACAAACATTTTAACAAAATAGCAGGAGGAAAACAAGAGGAAAAGGGGATTTACAATATTTCATTTGAAATTAAGAAAAAAGGTGCTACTTGAAAATCTTTACAATGCTGCTTTCATCTTTTAACTCAGAGTCAGTAAGCTAATTACAATTACTTTGTATTTATCATATGAATTAAGCCATACAAAATAGTAGACTCATGTTATCCATTCATTCTAGCATTCAGAAAAGAGAAATCTTCTTTAGGTTTTAATAAATGCAAGCAAGACAATCTAGGGAGATACTAAACAGTTTCTGAGACAAATACTAAGTTTCTTTATTCCACTGGTAATCTGAAAAATGTTTTCCTGACAGTTTAATTTTAGCACAAATATATATATATATTTAATGTAGTTAACAGACCAGCAACATCAGATGCACCTTCTAGGAGTTCAACAAAAAAGCAGGCTCTCAGGCCCCTCTAAGATCTACAGCATCTAAATTGGCATTTTAACAAGATCAGATCCCAGGATGATTCATATATATATCCAAGTCCAGAAGAACTGCTCTGTTTACAAGAAATGATTTATGAGTAGTCCAAGTATAACATTTGTCCTTCATGAAAACTTTAAGAAGAGTTGCCAGTGTTAAAATATTGAGCTCAATAAACCCACAATACGCTTTACATATTAAGTGAATGGGTTCAGAATGTAAATCAACATAGCAAATAATGCAAATCATTTTATTTTATGTCTTCCGTTATTTGACTCTCACAGAAGAATTGAGTTACTGTAATTGAAGACTTGAGACTTGGCCAGTGAGGAGTGCTCTCAAAGTGTGTTAGGCTTGAAAGTGAACCTGGACGGCTCTACTAGTTTCTGACAACTTGTGCATTTGGGTATGGCTACGTCCTCCCAAGCTTCTCTGTGCTTTGGCATTTTCACTCTGAAAAGCAACAGTGCAGTATTATCACAGGCCTTAAATACCTGGATGAAATCGACCTAGACTGTCACTACAGATGTTTCCAGGATGGGGGAAGGAAAGGAGAGGACATTATATCAACCTTTCAAATGAAGAGTCATTCTAGAATTTTCTAAAGAAAACCAAGTTGCATGATACTACAATGAGATACAAAGTAAGGAAATATATGTCCTATTCTCAAAGTGGTTAAGCTCGTTGTTTAATCTATATCAATATGTAGATCAATCATCAATATATCAATTTCTACATCAATCTATTATCAATATAAATATGTTAAATTCTTCCTTTAGTTTTATATCACCTACCCCCCTATACTGTGTTGTACTTAGGGTATATTGGCATATTTATAATTTACAGATCATAAGAGAGAGCTGTCTCTGAATAGACTATAATTTTATCTCAATGACACTACCCAAATGTTTAAAAAAAAAAAAAGATACTAAAAGCAATTGGATATTTAGCTGATAATAAGTTGGTCAAAGAGTACAAACTTCCAGTTTCAAGAAAAGTTCTGGAAATCAAATGTACAGCATGGTGTTTACAATTAATAATATTCTAGCATATACTTGAAAGTAGCTCAGAAAGTAGGTCTTCAAATGTTCTCACCAAAGAACGAAATGGTAGTTAGGGGATGAGATGGAGGTGTGAGCTAAAGCTTGGTGGCCATCATTTTGCAACATGCATGTACCAAATGAACATGCTGCACACCTTAAACTTTCACAGTGTCATGTATCAGTCATGTATCAATTATATCTCAAGAGAGCTGGGAAAAAATATTTTAAAACTGAAACTCAGTTTCTAATCATCTCACAATTGAAACTGCCTCCCAAATCCCACCAAGACTCTTCAATACCTTCCTTGTTAACCAAGAGTCTGAACCTGCCAGAGGTTTGGCAATGGCGGCCGTAGGGCAACTGAGAGCCAAGAACAGTGCCCTGATCTTCCCCACGTTGGATTCACCTGATCTTACTTATAGTTCATGGTCCATGGATCATTGGTTATCAGCTTTCCAACACAAAAGAATATACAAAAAAGCACTTTATAATTAGACTGTTTAAATAAAGGAGACTGATAATAAAGAAATTATATTTCCACAAGCAATTATCTTGACATTCAAAGTTTTTGTTTATATTGCACAGTTACAGACTGAATATCTCCTCTCAAAATTCCTATGCTGAAGACCTAACCCAGATGTGATGGCATTTGGAAACGGAGCCTCTGGCAGCTAATTAGGTTTAGGAAAGGTCATGAGGGTAGGGCCCTAATCCTATCTGATTCCATCAATTGGTATCCATATAAAAGGATATCTGAATTCCAGTTCCAGTTATAACTCTTCCACTTAAAATTTCAAATGTGATAAAGTAGGGAGAGTCCATCAAGTGCCTCATACATTCTCTTTGTACTTTAAATGTTAATGGCTTTGAATAATAATTACAAGTCATTTAAACTCATAGGGCATCATTATTTCATACAGGAAATGGATTTGCTATAGTAATGCACATCCCCTTTCTGTCGTACGGAATGTTAGGACCAATAAAAATAGACTTCAAAACACCAAATGATATTATTAAAGGTGATGCAGTTCTCCTTATTAAAATAATTCTTTTTATCATCATCTGAACATTGTCGTCAATGTATAGAATCTAGAAGCCAAATCATCAACGCTTTCTGTACTTTACTTCCCATATCAGGCATCAGAGTATATTAAGGCAATGATATAAGCTGAGAAGCAACTATAAAGAAAAGGTAATATTATGTTAGGTAACCAGACTGAAAAGTTATAATGTGAAATAAGGGTAAGTAGGTATTCAACTTTCCTGAATATTAGCATGCTGTGCTGTGCTGTGCTCTGCTCAGTCCCTAAGTCCTGTCTGACTCTTTGTGACCCCATGGACTGTAGCCTACCAGGCTCTTCTGTTCATGGGATTTCCCAGGCAAGAATACTAGAATGGGTTGCCATTTCTTTCTGCAGGGAATCTTCCCAACCCAGGAATTGAATTCATGCCTCCTGTATTGGCAAGTGGGCTCTTGTACCACTGAGCCACCAGGGAAGCCCCAAATATTAGCATAGAAAACCCCAAACTTGGCTGACCAAGTAATTTTTAGAAAGAAAAGAACAACATAAACAGTATTTTGAGAAATACAATATGAACAC
The DNA here is from genome assembly GCA_935064755.1 of Tragelaphus eurycerus. Lineage (NCBI taxonomy): Eukaryota > Metazoa > Chordata > Mammalia > Artiodactyla > Bovidae > Tragelaphus > Tragelaphus eurycerus. The sequence continues at coordinate 27,908,080 of CAKXYN010000023.1, forward strand.
CAGTGCTCAAGGTTTGCTTTTAAATTCTGAATTGAAATGAATGTCCTCAACTGCATCAAAGACATTGTCTCCAGAAAGCTTTACCTCTTTTGGCAACAACACCCTCATCTCTAAAAGTATACCTGCAGTTAGGCTGCCAGCACCTCAGAGGCAGGCTTAGAATCTCAGCTATCACTCTGTCTGATATAATGCAGAGTAGACATCAGCAGGATAAACGTAACTGTGCTGAATGAGCCAACTGACTGTATATCATTATTTGAAATACGCTGTCCCGTTGTTTGTCATAAACCATTAAAATATCCCAGTAATTGCTTGTGCATCCAAAGCCTATCTTGAGACTGCCAAGGAGAGGCAGAAAACCCAGCGTCAGCTTATATATTAGGATCACTGCTAGGAATGTTCATTTCAATTCACTAAAGATTTGTGAGGTTCCTGCTCTGTCTTTTCTATATACTAGATGCTATCAGAAAATAAAAGAAGTAAATGTCATGATTCTTGCCCTTAAGAGGAACTTGTCCATTTCTATCCCCACATTTATGTGCCATTAAAATTATTTGCCAAAGAAACATATCCCTCAATCTTCCATAGTAAGCCACTGCAGCATTTTTATTAGGTAACCCAAGTCATAAAAAGGGCAATTCTCGTAAATGTTAGGCTTGAACAAACAAGAGACTATAAAGGATCTAGCAGAGTCATAGTGTTTGGAAAGCAAACCAAGGAAGAAAGCAAGAAGTAGCACTGAAACTAAAATAGCAGCTGAGAAGGAAACCACCTTACAGGAGAATGCCATGGAAGAAAAACTGCTTGGCAAAAAAAGCCATCTCTATCTCATGGGTAGTGGGCAACTTGTTTCTTTCTTTCCAGTCTTCTGATGCCAATTTAGAAGATACCAGATGAAGAAGATTGAGGGCAGGAGAAGGGGGTGACAGAGGATGAGATGGTTGGATGGCATCCCCTACTCAATGGACATGAGTTGGAGCAAACTCCAGAGATAGTGAAGGAGTGGGAAGCCTGGTGGGCTGCAGTCCATAGGATCGCAAAGAGTTGGACAAGACTTAGTGACTGTACAACAACAAGATGTAAAAGAGAAACAAGATGTAAAAGAGAATGGGACAGAAACCACGAAGAAACGAAGTGCTACCTGATTAGCCAGGAATTTAGACAATTAAAAAAATAAGAAGAAATAACTTGTTTAAACCAAGACATCTCTCCATTCTAATTTTGCTGAATAGTTTGACTAAAGGGAGAGGGTTTTCATCTAAATTAATGGCTAGCATTTACATCTTAATGGAACTTTTTAGAAAGTATAGTAACCAAAATATTCAGCTATTCCTTAGGGAAGGGACTCAATTCATTTCAAAACACAAAAGCAGGTAAAATTAAGAACCCATTCTCCTAAGACCAAACAAAGTAAGCCTATTGGAAACATCAGTTCAATAACAAATCAATAACTATTTTTAGATGAGAGATTCTTGACATCTTAGATTATTTCACCTTCACTGAGGGAAAGAAATTAGACACGTTACCAAAAAATAATAATAATTTAAAAACTCGGGCAGTTTGCTGCTGCTACTGCTAAGTCATTTCAGTCGTGTCCGACTCTGTGTGACCCCATAGACAGCAGCCCACCAGGCTCCCCCGTCTCTCGGATTCTCCAGGCAAGAACACTGGAGTTGGTTGCCATTTCCTTCTCCAATGCATGAAAGTGAAAAGTCAAAATGAAGTTGCTCAACTGTGTCTGACTCTTAGTGACCCCATAGACGGCAGCCCACCAGGCTCCACCATCCCTGGGATTCTCCAGGCAAGAACACTGGAGTGGGTTGCCATTTCCTTCTCCAATGCATGAAAGTGAAAAGTGAAAGTGAAGTCGCTCAGTCATGTCTGACCCTCAGCGACCCCATGGACTGCAGCCTTCCAGGCTCCTCCGTCAATGGGATTCTCCAGGTGAGAGTACCAGAGTGGGGTGCCATTGCCTTCTCGGGCAGTTTAAACATCTTCAATTAAAACTCAACTATGTCCCAAGTGATGACTAGCTGCCATGCTTTTGTTTCCATCTCCAAAATTGTTTTCTTTTTTTAAAGTCTTTTTTGAATGTTACAATATTGCTTCTGTCTTATGTTTTGGTTTTTTGCCCCCAAGACATGTGGGATCTTAGCTCCCCAACCAGGGATCAAACCCACACCCTCTGCATTACAAAGCAAAGTCTTAACCACTGGACCACTGGAGAAGTCCCTCCAAAACTATGTTCTAAAATCCAAGATAGGTGGACCTGCTGATAAATTCGGATGGGGATCTATAGTTGTTAATCTGCCACTTTGTTTTATTTTTAGGCATGACTGTGACAAGGAGCATATTGATACAGTTTCAGGTTTACTTAACTGAAGAAACACAAAAGATGCTAAGTATATTAATCTGAGAGTTAAGCTTTTCTCTTGCACGTTGATAAATGGCTGTCTCCTGTTAATTAGTAATTTTCATAGGATGCAATAGTAATAATAACATGGCAAAAATTATGTTTCTATAGGGAACCAAGTATTTTGAAAACTGGTTGTTATAAATCCTCTTTGTGTTTTTCACACAGAAGGTAAGAAGGAAAAGGAAGGAATATAGTTACCCCTTTCCTACTAATTGTGCTAAAAATTCAGGCAGAAGTCAAGTAATCCTTCCCAGTTTTCTCAGTGAGTCAGATGCAAGCTCACAGAGACTGAAGTAAACAGAAAAGAGACCAACATATAAGATAGCTTATTTACAGCAAAGTGAATATGTTTTTAATATTGATAAATAAAAATCTGAATTCCTGTTGATAGTTTCCACTGGGCCAATACATTCTCCCTCTTGAAATTTTAATGCCAATTCAAATATTTGCCAGAGTGAAAGAGAAAAACAAAGCCTACTTGGATTGATATGAAATCTTGGGGTCATAGATTTGTTATTTATGAAGGCATAAGTCCTGGAAAGCAAGTTAATAGTTGTCTCTTTTTCTGCAGGTGAGAGAACGGAAAGGCAGATGACTCTTTAGCTCTAGGAATAAGGAGCCTGGAAAGGAGGAGAGTGAGACCCTCAGGTTGGACAATTCATTAGGTACTGCGTGGGTGCTCTTAGTCATCCATTCTCCTTGACCTTCCTTACTGTCATCATTTCCTGAATGTTTGAAACTAATAGAGCCCAATCTCAAATAATTCTAAATTTTCTGGCCTCAAACCAAACCTGGAAGAGAGTTAGGAGAGGGAACTGTCTAATGAGCCCGAAGATCAGTGAGTCATAAAAGGACACAGAGTAAAGTGAGGGCAAAAAGTTTCCATTTTTCTAGTGCCTCTTCTTTTCTCATCCTTCTGAAAGCAGTGGTGGTTTACTGCTTAATAGGTTGTGGAACTCCGTACCCATCAAAGAAAAGTATTACATAGGTATTTCTAGTTGGGCGTCTGTCTCTCCAGATGAGGTCAGCAGTTATCTCTGGAAAAGTCACAGAGAGTGGGAGGTGACAAATACAAGACTTTAAGAGCATAAGGCTTTGTTACTGAGGATTCTGCAAAGTTTCCTTGGAAAGATCATGAACACGATGGTTTATGACCAGAATATGAAGAAACAGTGCACATAATTAGAAAAAACTACAACTGCCACCTTCTGCTTACAAACTCAGAATCCAGTTACTGGGCAGCTGTTATAGACATTAATTTTTGAAATACTGATGCAATTTTAATGAAATCTCTAACTTCTAAAAGTCCCAAACTGGGAGAACTGTCCCACTAATCTCATGAGATGACAGAGTGTCTGTCACTATCCCAGTGTTTGTGTTGATGTTCATCTCCCTGCAGTGTGCTTGCAAAGGAAGCAGGATTGGCTCTGTAATAACTCAGGAGGAACAAACTGTGCCTACCCTAAGTCAAGGCGGTTAATGTCTTGGCTAGAAAAGTGAAAAGATGGGTGACACTCCATTAATTATTTTCATAGTACTCAACATCATAGCACATATGCTCATTACCCTAATGACCACCACAGCTTGGAGAATATGTGGGTGGTTGACAATATATCAGGGCTGTATACTTCCTGCCATGAAGCCACACAGGAAATGGAGGCAGAGAAAGGAAAAGGCAAATAAATCCGGCAAAGGAGAGAAAACAAGGCACTTCTGGCATGGTCTGTGGTGGAAGGAGTTAAAAAGGACAGGTGCACACTGGAAAACTCTTAATATCATTACTGCTGCTGCTGCTGCTAAGTCAGTTCAGTCGTGTTCGACTCTGTGCGACCCCATAGACAGCAGCCCACAAGGCTCCCCTGTCCCTGGGATTCTCCAGGCAAGAACACTGGAGTGGGTTGCCATTTCCTTCTCCAATGCATGAAAGTGAAAAGTGAAAGTGAAGTCGCTCAGTCGTGTCCAACTCTTAGCTACCCCATGGGCTGCAGCCCACCAGGCTCCTCTGTCCATGGGATTTTCCAGGCAATGGAGTGGGGTGCCATTGCCTTCTCCTAATATCATTACTGGCCACTGCAAATCCAGAGATATCTACTGAAAGATTATACTTCGTATTCAGACAGAAATAATGTTACTTTTGAAGTAACATTAGGAAATGGTTGCCCTTCTTACCTTATTTCCTCATGCTGGCTTCAGAATGTGTACATGATCAATATGGAGATTCCACCCATCCCAGATACCAACATTCAGAAGAGAAGGTAACTTTCAGATTCCAAAGACAACCAAAGGACAAGGTGAAAATTCCCGAATTCGAGCCATGGCATGAGAGAGATACATTCATCTTTCTATATATTAATCATTACTTTAAGTTCTATTAACTTCAGAAATTACAGAGTGAGGGTCACGATTATTTTAATTTCCAATTCTCTTCTCACCAAGAAACTCTTTAAAAAAACTTACAAATATCACACTATTCTAGGACCCAAAATATACCAAGTTCATTTATTCCTCAATAATATTGTTTCCCAAAGCATTTTCCATAGAACACTGCCCATCTTCAGTACACAAGATAAAAAGATTTCATCTTAAAATAACTTAAGAAGTGCTTGAACCTATGTAAAGATATACAATGACCATGAGAATATTAAAAGTTCTGAGAAGTCCTGCAGTTTTAAAAAAAAGTTTTCAACAGACCAAAAAAAAAAAAAAATCACAGGGAAAGATAACTACAGATCATTATCTCATAAATATAGATGCAAAAATTCTCAACAAAATCCAGCAATATATAACAAAGATTATACATCATGATAAAGTGGGATTTATCCCAGGAATGCAAGGTATGTTTAATATTTGAAAATCAATTAATGTACTCATATAATTTGTTTACATAAAACACCCAAACTGGACAAATTTATAGAGACAAAATGTAATTAGTGGTTTCCTAGGGCTGAAAAAGAATGGGAAGATCAGGTGCAAGACAGGTGACTACAGAAAGGATTTCTATTTGGGGTGGTGAAAACATTCTAAATTGATTGTGATGATGGTTGTAAAACTCTGGTTAATATACTAAAAGCCATTCAACTGTGCACATTAAATGACTGAGTTGTTTCTTATGTGCGTTACATCTCAATAAAGGAGTTACCAAAAAAATATTTTCATGCTTCTTATACATAATCTTATTAACATCCCTTACATTCCTTTCTCTTAAAAACTTCTACTTGTTTACTAATAATAAGCCAAAATGTCACCACCACTTTAATGCCTTCCATGATATCCTATTATAAAAGGCAAATACCTCTGATACATTTTGACCATGACCCACCTATGAAGTGATGGATGCTTAATCTTAGTACATGCAGCTCATGGTATTATTTTCTATTGTATTTTATTCTGGTCTAGTCCTGTCCACTTAATTTTTTAATGTTTTTTATGATCCATTACATTAATTTCATAACCCCTAGTAAGTGTAATTTGAAAAATACTATTCAAGATAAGTACATTGGTCCTTTATTGTACATTTTAAGATAAATATCCCTTTATGTGTCAGTTTGCAATAGTGAATATTCTTATCTTAAATTAGTATAATAGGATACTGCAGTCATTGTCTATATTTTTTTTATTCATCTCTTTTTTAATTTTGGAGTTCTGTTATTCTTTTCTGAGAATTCTAAAATTGAACTGCACAGGGACATAACATTTTATGTCCGATAAATATTACTATTTGGAGAAAAGACTCAACCTCTTATTTTAAAATGATACTTAATTTCAAGCACCATGCTGTATTACCAAGACAGCCATTCTCCCTTCCAACATGCTCTGTGAAGTGATGTTTCACTGCTTTATCTACTACTCCTATGATGGTTTCTGAGTCTTTCATGAGTGTTACATGATCTAAACAATCCCAATGGTGTCTTGTTCCATGCTTTCAGTTTCTTTTTAATGTGGACAGACTGGAAACATAGGGAAGGTAATCTCACCCTCAGGTGAGATCTGAGACGAATGGCACTCACTGCAGAGGTGGCCCTAGTGGTAAAGAACACACCTGCCAATGCAGGAGACATAAGAGACACAGGTTTGATCCCTGAGTAGGGAAGATCCCCTGGAGGAGGGCATGGCAACCACTCCAGTATTCTTGCCTGGAGAATTCCTTAGACAGAGGAGGCTGGTGGGCTACAGTCCATGGGGTTGCACAGAGTCTTATGCAACTTACCAAGTAAATCATCATCACCATATCTGCAGTCCAAGGATTCTACCAGGCATGAATGGTGCAGGGCTGCAGTATTTACTATTGAAAAACATCCACGTATAAGTGGACCCTCACAGTTCAAATCGTGCTGTTCAAGGGTCAGCTGTAGTTGTACGTAAGAAACAACTGGAATTTGAGGCAAAAAAATTTTTAATTCAATGCAACTATGAATCCCGTACATATAACAGGTAACTTAGTAACAAGAAGGAGAGAGTTTTAAAATTCTGAATACCACTGACATCTATATTCAAATGAAACAACATGAGTCAGGAAAGTGTCTCTTGCCCCTTTGCTCCCTTGTACGCAGTGCATTCTTAACACTTGCAGAGGGAGAGGTTTTGGCATGATAAATATATCAGACTATTACTGTGAAAGGCAATTGGTCTTAAAAAGTAGATCCTCCACTCTAAAGAATGTGACCACTTGTAACATACAGGATTGAATGAAAAATCAGACCAAGATGCAGGAAAGAGAGGGAAAAAACAAAGGATGACCCAGAGGGATGGTACAGGGAGGGAGGAGGGAGGAGGGTTCAAGATGGGGAACACGTGTATACCTGTGGTGGATTCGTGTTGATATATGGCAAACCAATACAATATTGTAAAGTTAAAAAATTAAAAAAAAAACACAAAGCAGGGAGAAAATTCAAGGTGAGAAGATTGCTGAATGGACAAGAAGGTCATCTGAAAGATGAACAATGAATATGTGCACTTTCCTCAGGACTTGGAATATATTCCTGGTTTGCAGAAGTAATAGGCACCCCAGTGGTGAAAGACTGAATCTGTGATCCTTTCCAACTGATACTGAACTTAAGGGTAGAGTTCCCTAAAAGACACAACCAAAGGTTAAATGGAAACAGTGTGGATAACCTAGTTTGAGATTCTCAGGATATGGCTGGCCACCCACCCTCCCACATCTTGATGATTTCTGCCTTTTGAGGATAAAAAAGAAACTTCTGTGTCAAAAGATCTTTATTAAACAACAACAACAATAACTGTGTGTTGACACTGAATACCGTGATTCACCTGGTATGGGCAATGTGGCTTTCACAGGATTGGAAGTATGGTATCCCTAGCACAGCGTGGTCTACCTTCCTTTGGTGCTTGAACACAGTGAGGCTTTCAGTGAACTGGCATCTGAGGGTTTCCACTGATTTCACACACTTTTGCTTCACATCCACTGTCAGCCAAGTAGGTGCCGTAAGCAATACAGACAAGAATACAACCCCTCCTATGTTCTCAAAGCATTTATGACACAGAGACACATATATCTAACACAGAGGGAAAGAGTGACATCATGGAACAGTAAACAAAATACTGTGAAAGCAGAGAGGAAAAAGGAAAGAAATCTGCATGCTTAAAAGAAGTTTGAATGGCATTTATTCATTTGTACATATTAAGCACTAAAAAGAGGAAAGGCAAGAAAATGCACGCACACACATACACACACAAAGAAAATTAGCCAGCCAACAGAACGTGTGGTTGGCTTGTTCATCAATTGTCCAGGAACTGCTAATGAGCATCTTGCCAAGTTCAGCAGCAGTTTATAAGATCGCTTTGGTGCTAACTTCAACTTAAAGAAAGTGTAAATTGCTTCTCACCAAGACGCTGGTGAGTGTGACCTTGAAAAACGAAATCAGCCTATTTTTCACTTACTCCTAGATGAAACACGATATGAAGACTATAAATGTACAAACAGAATCTGGCAAATAAGTAAAAAGGCACACGGACAAATAAACAGTGCCTGCAAATAGAGACTGTTCATGGGAGGTGGTTCCAATCATGCAAGAGCCCTGATCTGAATCACTCAATATGAGTAATGGCTCCCAGGACCACCATACAGAGCCACCTCACCTGTGGCTGGCAGCCCATGCTCCAGAGCTCCTGCTGCATGTCAGCCAGAACTCTTGTATCTCCTCTCTCATGACCATGCATCACCTCTCATCTCTAAACATTTGCGTTCACCTGCTGCATCTGTTTGTCTGTTTTAATTTCAGATAGGTAGAAGCATCTATGAAAGTGTTTCCACAAGTTAAAGTTATAAAAATTGAAATTCAAGTGTTAGTCGCTCGGTCGTGTCCAGCTTTTTGTAACCCCATGGACTGTAGCCCACCAGGCTTCTCCGTCCATGGGATTTTCCAGGCAAGAATACTGGAGTGGGTTGCCATTTCCTTCTTGCATTGCAGGCAGACTCTTTGTCACCTGCACCACCAGGGAAGCCCATAAAAATGGAATTATGTGGATTTTTATAATAAAAGATTTTAGAGAATTGGAAAAAAGTGGGGAAAATGAAAACATCAATGATAGCTTCCTGAGACTAGCAGAAACTTTCTGCAAAAAGTCTGTGCTTGATCACATGTACTCCCGCTTCACCAGAATCACATATATACTGACCTTCTCCCCTATCTCTTTTGAGCATTTTCTCAGAGCTATTTGAAATGCTATCTTCCAGGCTGTAGGGCTCATTTTGCCCCAAATAAAACTTAACTCACAACTTGCATGTTGTGCACTTTTTGCACAATGTTGACAATGCTCATGCTGCTCCCTGCATTCCCCAGATACTTAGGTCTCAGCTCCAGTCTTCACTGCCCATGTGCTGGTAAAGGGGAGTTTGTCATCTTTTTTGCCTCCCCAGGTTGCTGTGCATTAGGGTGTGAATATATGGACTTGCTCTCTTTTTCCCTCATGTAGTTTTCGGAAGGAGGTGATAGGAGGTCCAGATCCCCATGTCTACCATTGTCCCACCTTCTACAGTGCCTTGAGCTGACATTTTAAAGTCTTCATCAGAATTCATATTACTAATAATTTCAAATTTCATACAAAGTGAGTCTCTGTAGTGATTTTTAGGAAATCAGGGAGCCAGCACACAGCTTGATTCATTTCCTGGTTACAAGGATAAGCCTGGGTCTTCCTGAGTCTACAGCTCACTGAAGGCTCCATCTCACATGGTGACCAGCACATTTTTCATATTCAGTCTCCTTTCATTTTTGAGACAGACTCATCTCATCCTCAACTGTGGCTTCAGTCAGGAGCTCTGAACAAAGATGAAGCAACTGTTTCCTTCTTTTCCCACAGAAATAATCTGATTTTGGCCGTACTTGCTAACATACAGACCCAGTGTCCCAAACAGCCGTGGCCTCAGTCCTCTTCATTGCGTGAGTTTCTGCTCCTCAAAGTGTTTGTCTTGCTTTCACATCCAGCTATAGATCTTTTCAGTTTTCATTTTTATATTTTCTCCAGCATTGGGATGTGTCTGGTACAGATGGAAACATGAAACCATGATTTTATAGAGTTGTTTTTGGCCACAAATTTTCAGATTGAGTTAATTTAAGAGAAATCACAGTCTTTAACATAAAATTCTTCCTGTGGATAGCAGAATGATAGGCTATCAACATGTATCTGAACTGGACTTACCACATGCCCAGCACTACAAGTGGTGTTTTACGTACTTTATTACTGTCTGTATTTTTGTACATGGAAAAATAGAATAGGTAAGTAAATTATCCTTTATTGCTCAGCAAGGATGTGACAAAAGTGCTGTTAAAACCCACTTCGGTTTCTATCCAAAGCTTCTACCAACATATTAAACATTTAATGTTTACTTCTTAATATTTAGGAAAGAATTCTAGGGGCAAGAAAAATAGCCATGTTCTTCATGATTAAAGTTTCTGAACTTGCATCAGAAATCCATGGGGAATTTTTTTTTAATGTTTATGAAATACTCTGAGACTTTCTGATGAAATTACTGTTAGCACAAATCATTTTCTTCACACTAAGAGAGCCAGCAGACATATTTCCAGGCAGTTTTAATGAAGTGCAAGTCCAGGTATTCTACTATTGTAATGGTATCTTCTGAGCTTTTTGATTGATTGGCTTAATTTACAGTATGGATGATGCTTATCCTCACTCAATATCAGTGTCCACTGTACAGTAGACCAACCTGCTTACAAACACACACAGAGCTCCCTCTGAAGGGAATGAGAGGGTAAGACAGGCACTGGTTCTCAGTCCTTACTAATCTCAGCCTCTCTTGGTGAAACCAAGGCCACGAAAAAAAAAAAAACACAGAAGAAAAAAATGGCCCCTTTTCTCTTTTTCTTTATGAATTTTTCTCTTTATTTTCAATTTGTTGTACTTGCTTTCAGTAGGAAGCACTGCTTATTGTTCTGTGATTGACTCTTATTTAATCATCTTGAAATTTATTCACCAAATATTTACTGAGCATATGATATATCCCAAGCACTGTGCTGGAGATCAGGGATCTGACAATTAATCAGAGAGATAAGACCTTTGCTCTATTGTAACTGACAGTCTAATGAGGGAAAAATCAGTAAAACAGGTATATTTCACACACCTACCTCTTTCCTCATTCATTTATTCACCTTGCTTTCAACTTCAAGTCTTCATCTTATCTCATCAGTCTTTATCAATCTCCTTTGCCGGCTCCAGCTCTTTCCCCATCCCTTTCCTATTAGAAAACTCTTCTTTCCTTTTCTTTTCTTCATCCACCATAGTGATTTCATTAAGTCCCATAGTTTTAAAAGCCTCTTATGGTAAAGAATCTGCCTGCAATGCAGGAGACCCAGGTTCCATCCCTGGGTCAGGAAGATCCTCTGGAGAAAGGAATGGCTACCCAGTCCAGTATTCTTGCCGAGGAAATCCCAAGGACAGAGGAGTCTGGTGGGCTACCGTCCATAGGGTTGCAGAGTCGTACACAACTGAGCAACTAACACTCAGACTATGGACCTATGACTCCCATTTCCAACCCAGATCATCCTCCAAGATTCATTTCCAATGGCCAATTTGCCATTTCCACTTAGGTGCCAAAGGGCATCTCAAAATAATTATGCCCAAAACTGAACACCTGACTCTCCCCTTCACAACTGCCCCTTCAAACCATCTTCTCCACTTCTATTGACGGCAAAAATATCTTGGTGCAGGTCAAAAACACTGGAACTTTTTTTTTTTTTTTAACCTTGTTTCCTTATCTCATTCATCCACTTTACCTTCAAAATATATCCAGAATCCTTCTAATTCCCATTACTCCTCGCTTGCCACCTGTTCCAACTTCCAGCCAAACCCCACCTCAATCCAACAGCCTCCTAACTGGTCTCCGCACTTCTCACTGGGACTTCTACAGTCTTTTCTCAACAAGTCAGCAGAGTTAGTCTCTTACTCTGTAAGTCAGATCACATCACCCTTGTGTTCCATACCTTGTAATGGTTCCCCTTGTGCCTCAGAGTAAAAGCCAAAGTTCAAACACGACCTCCAAGCCTCTCATTACCTCTGATCTCACCTATTACACTTTCATCACTTATCTTGCTCCCTTAGGTACAAGGCACCCTGACCTCTACGCTCATCCTCAGCCCCAAGAGCTACCCTCCTGTATGAGAATCATTTACTAGACCATCTCTTCTGCCTTGAATGCTACTTTGCCAGATAGTGGATAGTCAACTTCTTATATCCTTTAAGTCTTTCTTTAAATATCACTTGGAACTATCAATTCTTTTGCCTTGGTCCTCTCTTTTTTTAATTAAATCAAAGTTTATGACATTCTAATATGTTATACAACTTACTCATCATAGACTGTAAGCTTGATAAGAACTTTTATCTCTTTCACAATGCAGGCACATAATAGGCAACCCAATACATATTTGTTAAATGAATAAACAAAGGATGAGTACAAATAAATTCACTTCAAATTACATATTTTGATAAGTGTTCTGGGAGAAATAAACAAAGCGCTGTGATAGAACATAATCTTCAGATCAGATTAGATCAGATCAGTCGCTCAGTCGTGTCCGACTCTTTGTGACCCCATGAATCGCAGCACGCCAGGCCTCCCTGTCCATCACCAGCTCCCGGAGGTCACCCAGACTCACACCCATCAAGTCAGTGATGCCATCCAGCCATCTCATCCTCTGGCGTCCCCTTCTCCTCCTGCCCCCAATCCCTCCTAGCATCAGAGTCTTCTCCAATGAGTCAACTCTTCGTATGAGGTGGCCAAAGTACTGGAGTTTCAGCTTCAGCATCATTCCTTCCAAAGAAATTCCAGGGCTGATCTCCTTCAGAATGGACTGGTTGGATCTCCTTGCAGTCCAAGGGACTCTCAAGAGTCTTCTCCAACACCACAGTTCAAAAGCATCAATTCTTCGGCACTCAGCCTTCTTCACAGTCCAGCTCTCACATCCATACATGACCACAGGAAAGACCATAGCCTTGACTAGGCGAACCTTTGTTGGCAAAGTGATGTCTCTGCTTTTGAATATGCTATCTAGGTTGGTCATAACTTTCCTTCCAAGGAGTAAGCGTCTTTTAATTTCATGGCTGTGGTCATCATCTGCAGTGATTTTGGAGCCCAGAAAAATAAAATCTGTCACAGTTTCCACTGTTTCCCCATCTATTTCCCATGAAGTGATGGGACCAGATGCCATGATCTTCGTTTTCTGAATGTTGAGCTTTAAGCCAACCTTTTCACTCTCCACTTTCACTTTCATCAAGAGGCTTTTGAGTTCCTCTTCACTTTCTGCCATAAGGGTGGTGTCATCTGCATATCTGAGGTGATTGATATTTCTCCCAGCAATCTTGATTCCACCTTGTGTTTCTTCCAGTCCAGCATTTCTCATGATGTACTCTGCATATAAGTTAAATAAACAGGGTGACAATATACAGCCCTGACGTACTCCTTTTCCTATTTGGAACCAGTTTGTTGTTCCATGTCCAGTTCTAACTGTTGCTTCCTGACCTGCATACAGATTTCTCAAGAGGCAGTTCAGGTGGTCTGGTATTCCCAGCTCTTTCAGAATTTTCCACAGTTTATTGTGATCCACACAGTCAAAGGCTTTGGCATAGTCAATAAAGCAGAAATAGATGTTTTTCTGGAACTCTCTTGTTTTTCCCATGATCCAGCGGATGTTGGCAATTTGATCTCTGGTTCCTCTGCCTTTTCTAAAACCAGCTTGAACATCAGGAAGTTCACGGTTCACATATTGCTGAAGCCTGGCTTGGAGAATTTTGAGCATTACTTTACTAGCCTGTGAGATGAGTGCAATTGTGCAATAGTTTGAGCATTCTTTGGTATTGCCTTTCTTTGGGATTGGGATGAAAACTGACCTTTTCCAATCTTGTGGCCACTGCTGAGTTCTCCAAATTTGCTGGCATATTGAGTGCAGCACTTTCACAGCATCTTCTTTCAGGATTTGAAATAGCTCCACTGGAATTCCATCACCTCCACTAGCTTTGTTCGTAGTGATGCTTTCTAAGGCCCACTTGACTTCACATTCCAGGATGTCAGGCTCTGGATGGGTAATCACACCATCATGATTATCTGGGTCATGAAGTTCTTTTTGTACAGTTCTTCTGTGTATTCTTGCCACTTCTTCTTAACATCTTCTGCTTCTGTTAGGTCCATACCATTTCTGTCCTTTATCGAGCCCATCTTTGCATGAAATGTTTCTTTGGTATCTCTGATTTTCTTGAAGAGAACCCTAGTCTTTCCCATTCTGTTGTTTTCCTCTATTTCTTTGCATTGATCGCTGAAGAAGGCTTTCTTACCTCTTCTTGCTATTCTTTGGAACTCTGCATTCAGATGTTTATATCTTTCCTTAAATAAACATTTTAGGGAGGCCCAGCTATACATATGACACAGACCAAGATGAGAAGGATGAAATGCCAAGAATTAAGGGTGTGGTAGGGAGGTCTGAGGAATTGTAAGGAAGAGAAAGGAACTGTAAGTGAAAACAAAGGAAACAGCAAGTGTTGGCTGAAAAAAGTATTTTCTAAGACATGGGGGAAAAGACAGCAGGGCCAGAGGAGAGCATGTGAGAGGGAGGGCATCACAAGATGAAACCACGAGCAAATGAGGCATAAGAAAAGGCATTTATGTCTTTTACAACATCAAGGCGGAGTCACTGTTAAAGTTTAAGAGAACTATCTACTTTGATTTGTGTTATTAAAGGTTACCAACTAATGCATGGAGTACAGATTATAGGGGAACAAGAAGGGGGACAGAAAGACCAACCAGGGAAAACTTCATTGGTCCCAGGGAAAGACAATGGTTGCTTAGACTGGCTGGTAGCAGGAAGATGGGGAAAGGGATGGACAATGGGGGGATATTTTGGAGGTTGAACTGAACTGAGTGCCTAACAGATCAGTGCTATTCATTCAAGTTCTACCTTTCAACTGTGCAGTTGAATCATGTGAGTTATCTGAGACTGAATCTAAAATAGCAAATAGGTCTTATATTTTATTTACAATCAACTTAGTGGTTCTGGCTGCTGAAGAATTAGTCTTATCTCTGCATAGCATTACTGTCTATAGCACATATTAGAATTTGATTGTGGTTTCCATTTTCTAGCCCAATGCTATGATGAATGATTCAGAAAAAGCCCAAGATATGATTTGCATTCAATCTAATTTCTTCAAGATTTCTCCCTTGGACTAGGGTGAGCAAGGGTCAGAAGCCACAGTTCTATATAGTCTGATCCTTCAGTTCAAATAATAATGCAGAATTCTTTTGAAAACTACTGTATGTTATATAAAGCAACTTTGTCCTGGTGCCATTGTGTCCCCCCTCCACCAAGTTCATATGTTAAACCTGATCTCCAATGTCATGATATTTGGAAACGGGGCTTTAGGAAGTGATGGGTCATGAGGGAAGGGCCATCATGAATGGGATTAGTTTCCTTGTAAAACGAGAGCTCCCTTGCCCTTTCCCCTAAGTGAGGATACAGCAAAAATATGGCCACCCATGAACCAGGAAAGGGCTCTCACCAGATTCTGAGTCTGCCAATGCCTTCCTTGATCTTGAATTCCCTGGACTCCAGAACCATGAGAAATAAATTTATTTTGTTTATAAGCCAGTCTATAGTGGTTTATTGTAGCAGCCTGAACTAAAACACTTGTTTTTCATGAAATCTTGACAACATATGCTCTGAGGACTCAAACACCTCTTTTGGTTCTATATATAAAATTTTTGATATCTGAGGTCTGGGATAGCAAAAGCAGAACTTAAAAAAAGCAAGGATGCTAAAGCACATCTGTGCTTATTCCACTCCATTAAGTTTTAGTAACAGTTAACTACACTTCTATTCAGAGGTAACATTATCTGATACTTTATTTGATGTTAATATTATTTTATATTATGTGCCCTTTTCTATCTAGGTCCACATTTTTCTCAAAATGATTGAGTGACTAACATGTTGGTTTTGTGTATTCAAATAGAGTACAACATACTAGAGTGTTTAGGGTAAGAGAATAATTTCAACTCAAAAAATACATTGAATTTTAGCTACCTTTATTTAGCTAATATTTTACCTTATCTTCCTTATTTCTTTCTCTTTTTAAATTGAGTTCAATTAAGTAGAATATATGTACAATACAAGAACCATGTTAAGTATACATTTCCTTGAGTTTCAACAAATGTGTCCACCTGTATAACAACCACTACAAATTACAGAATATTTCCATCTCACCCAAAAGTTTCCTTTGTCCATCCCACTTAGGATCCTGCTCACTGGCCCAAGGCCATCACTAACCTGTTTTCTTCCATTACAAATTAGATTTTTCTTTTCATTTAAAATGGAACCATACAGTATGTACTCTTGTCTGGCTTCTTTGCTTCAAAATATTTTGAGATTCATCCATATCATTGCATGTATCAGAAGACTGTTCCTTTTTACTGCTAAGAAGTATTCCATTATATGTATGCATCTAAATTTATAAATTTAACAGTTGTTAGATATTTGAGTAATTTCCATTTTGGGGCCATTATGAATAAAATGTCTATTAATTTTTGTGAGGGTCATAGGTTATCAGTTATTTTTTTATAAATACCTCTGAGTCTTATGATAAATGTACACTTAACTTTTGAAGAAACCATCCAATTGTCTTTCAAAGTCCTTGTACTATTTTACATAATCCACAGAAAAGAAAAAAAGTCAACAAACACTGATGGAATAGAAAATTTTTAAAAAATTTACTCTGATACAGTTCAGTTCAGTTCAGCAGCTCAATCGTGTCCTACTCTTTGTGACCCCATGAATTGCAGCACACCAGGCCTCCCTGTCCATCACCAACTCCCGGAGTTCACTCAAACTCACATCCATCGAGTTGGTGATGCCATCCAGCCATCTCATCCTCTATCATCCCTTTTCCTCCTGCCCCCAATCCCTCCCAGCCTCAGAGTCTTTTCCAATGAGTCAACTCTTCGCATGAGGTGGCCAAAGTACAGGAGTTTCAGCTTTAGCATCATATAAAGTTAAATCCAAATAGATCATAGTCCTAGATGGTTTACAGATGTCATAGTTTTACAGGAAAACTCCTAAAAGAATACATAGGAGAAACTGTTTGCCAAGCTGGAGGCAGCAAAGATTTTTGGTAGGACAAAAAAAGCAAGAGAAAAAGATAGTAAATTGAACTTCAAAGTTAAAACATCTACTCTTTATCAAAGGATACTTTAAGAAAATGAGAGCCACCTATTGGGAAAAAATATTCACTTTATATCTAATAAAGGATTTATATTTAGAATATATACAGGCCTTTTACAACTCAATAGTAAGAGAAAGCAACCTAAGAAAAATTGTTAAAAGACTTAGACACTTAACAAAGGAAGTTATGCAAATGGCCAACATACAGTGTAAAAATGGTCAGCATCTTTAACCATCAGAGAAATGCAAATTAAAACCACACATCCACTGGTGGCTCAGTGGTAAAGAATCCACCTGCCGATGCAGGAGATGAGGGTTCAGTCCTGGGCTGGGAAGATCCCCTGGAGGAAGAAATGGCAGTCCACTCCAGTGTTCTTGCCTGGAGAACCTCATGGAGCCTGGTGGGCCTCAGTCCTTGGTGTCATAAAGAGTCGGACACAACTTAGAGACTAAAGAACAACAATGATAATCCATCCACTAGAACTGCTAAAAACTAAAAACAAACCTGATATAATAACAATATCAGTTCTTTAAAAAGGAAAAGTTTCTTTCTTTTGTAATTGAACCTTATTATAAAATTGTGCCTTATTCTTTAAGAGAAAAATCTCTCCTGGTCAATTAGGAAGAAAATGCAGATTCCTTTCGTATGAGGACTTGCCCCATGATCTCACTCCATTTTTTCCACATGTCCCTGCTAGGAATCCTCCTATATAGCTCCCACTGGCCACTCATTGATGCTTTTGAACTGTGGTGTTAAAGACTCTTGAGAGTCCCTTGGACTGCAAGGAGATCCAATCAGTCCATCCTAAAGATCAGTCCTGAGTGTTCATTGGAAGGACTGATGCTGAAGCTGAAACTCCAATACTTTGGCCACCTCATTCGAAGAGTTGACTCATTGGAAAAGACTCTGATGCTGGGAGGGATTGGGGGCAGGAGGAGAAGGGGACAACAGAGGATGAGATGGCTGGATGGCATCACTGACTCGATGGATGTGAATCTGAGTGAACTCCGGGAGTTGGTGATGGACAGGGAGGCCTGGCATGCTGTGATTCATGAGGTCGCAGAGTCGGACACGACTAAGTGACTGAACTGGCCACTCATCTTTACCCAGGTTCAACATACACTTCCTGTCCATGTGCATTTCATCTGTCCATGATATATTTCCAGTTTTGCCCAGCTGTGGAACTGTTTTGTTTTGTGAGTCAAGTATTTTGCTTTTTCTCACCTCTATTTGATTGTGTGATGAAACCATGTAATGATTGCACGATTTTCTTTAAGAAAAATTGTTTTGGGGGTCACACTGGCTTTCTTTCTATTTTTTAACCATACTGGTTACAGTCTCATCTTAGGACTTTGCAGAGGCTTCTAGAATGCACTCCCACCCCCCATCATCTTCATGTTTCCACTACCAAATCTTTCATTTCCTTCAGGTTTTGACTCAAAATCACTTTTCAGATGAGACCTCTCACTATCCTATTTAAAATTTTGACATAATCCTGTCCTTGCTCCCACACATCCTGCCACTTCGATCCTCTCCTACTCTTTCTTTATATCCAGTGCAGTTAACTTCTTCTAACAGACTCTATAATTTATCTATTTCTTACTGTCAGTCCATGCAAGCACAGAGGTGTCCATCACAAAGTGTCTATTAAATTAACTACTGAACAAATGCATCTGCCTTCGTGGGTCTAATGCTTCCTCCTGTTGGGTAGCTTCATCTAACTCTCTTCATTTTTCTTAGATGCTGTGCCAAATACACACACAGAATGGATTTCTACGCTTTTCAAACCTTTTATTTTTCTTTCCTTTCATGTTCCTCTGTTAGAAATAAAGAAAAATCAATCAATGAGATACTGATTTACAAGATGTCATATCTTCATGAGACCCAGTTACCAATGATTATGCCACTGCCTCACCCAGAATTTCAGCTTCAAAATGAAAAGATAATTGGTTTTAAGGACCCTTAAATTAAGGAATCTTATCTCTCATAATTATGTGGATTTGGGTCCTTTTTACCCAGAGTTTCTGATTAAATGCCATATTAGTCTTCTACAATACAGTGACTTTTTCAGCATTTTTAAATGGCATTTCTCTACATATTCTTTTAAAAATAATGTCCTGTCTTCTATTGTAAGTTATTTAGGTCTTTATCCTTTCAGAGCATTCCAGATTTTATTCTTTGACTTATAGCAAATGCCAACCTAACTCATTGTTGTCATCTATACAAATATTGATGCCAATCTTAACTTTATTTGCAACACTTTACATGTATTAGACTCATTGATGAATTTTGAAAAGAAAATATTTTTCAGCATTTATTGTCCACTTTAAACTGTCAAGACTCCGTAAGAAATGCAATGTTGCTGCTGAACTTTCATAGATAAATTTCCACCTATATGACTTGAATAAAATGAAATTTTATTCACAGCATGCACAGGATGTCAGTAATCCTTGAGTTCTTGGCATTCTGGTGTCCTGGAAGAATAATGGAGAGTTTTCCAGATTATGATTCAAAATAGTCCCAAGATGCTGGTCTCATTTATCAGAATCCAGTATGAACAGGTCAGGTGCTAGACATGAGGACAGAAAGGTGCCAGAGTCCACTCCATAATCACTCAACTGATTGGGAGGATGAGTAAGAGTATTAATGGAATAAGAACTGGGAAGAGAGTTAAACTGCATTCTAACACAAGCTCTTTTGTTCTTCAATAGTGTGATACTTGTGGACCTCATTTCCCCCATTTGCAAAGAAAAAGATTTGGACTTGACAATGTTTATGGTCACTGTATCCTTATAACTAAGGGGCCGCTGAGATTTCATTACTTTATGATTTGGGTATATTGTCAAATGCTCCCCCACTAAAAGCCCAGAGTTCAAAAAAGTAAGGCGAGGAAGTGGGGCAGTCCTTCACTTCTGGACACCCACTCATTGTACAGTTAGAAAGCATCTATGGTATCTTTGTTACATTTAAGGTAAGAGCATAACTTAGAACCACTGGCTCAAGTATCAGAAAATCAGACGATATGCAGTTGCTGAAATGAGCAGAGGTGAAACTAAGTTTCGGGGGCCTGGAAAACATAAAACTGGGGGAAGAAGCAGTTCATACATGAAAAAAATGAAAAATTACAAGTATCAAATTCCAATTTTTAAAAGTAAATATTTACTTAGAATGAGAAAGGAAGATGCAAAAATGAGCAGATTTTAAGTAGTTTACAAACACAAATATCACCAAAGCCAGGAACATAACTTACTACAGTTTGTTAACTCACTGACACACCTTTGTAATATTTTTACCTACATTTTTAGCTACGCACCCTTATATAGCCTTTTTACATAGTAAAATAATATTTTATATAGCAAAATAATATTTTGCCTTTATAGTAACATAATATTTACCCTATTTTACATAGTAAAATAATATTGACCAGGTGCCGCTAGTGGTAAAGAAACTGCCTACAAACGAAGGAGACATAAGAGAGGCAGATTTGATCCCTGGATTGGGTAGGAGAGCATGGAGGAGAGCATGACAGTGCTTCAGTATTCTTGTCTGGAGAATCCCATGGGCAGAGGAGCCTGGTGGGCTATGGTCCACAGGGTCGCACAGAGTCAGCATGACTGAAGCAACTTAGCACATACACATGATATTTTGTAATATTTTCTATATATGGAATAAAAAAATGTCTTTCCTCTAGAAAACTTAATCAAAACTTTAAAAATTGATAGTATAGAAAAGCCTCTTTCAACTTCACTATTAACAGAAACATCATGTAAAATTTTATAATGTTGTTAAGTTACGAAATGGTTTTACAAAGATTCTTCAAAGCATAAACTCTAAAATTTCAGGACACTTTGATTTGCTTACATCAGATCAGATCAGTCGCTCAGTCGTGTCCGACTCTTTGCGACCCCATGAACCGCAGCACGCCAGGCCTCCCTGTCCATCACCAGCTCCCGGAGGTCACTCAGACTCGCATCCATCGAGTCAGTGATGCCATCCAGCCATCTCATCCTCTGTCATCCCCTTCTCCTCCTGCCCTCAATCCCTCCCAGCATCAGAGTCTTCTCCAATGAGTCAACTCTTCGCATGAGGTGGCCAAAATACTGGAGTTTCAGCTTTAGCATCATTCCTTCTAAAGAAATTCCAGGATTGATCTCCTTCAGAATGGACTGGTTGGATCTTCTTGCAGTCCAAGGGACTCTCAAGAGTCTTCTCCAACACCACAGTTCAAAAGCATCAATTCTTCGGTGCTCAGCCTTCTTCACAGTCCAGCTCTCACATCCATACATGACCACAGGAAAGACCATAGCCTTGACTAGGCGAACCTTTGTTGGTAAAGTAATGTCTCTGCTTTTGAATATGCTATCTAGGTTGGTCATAACTTTCCTTCCAAGGAGCAAGCGTCTTTTAATTTCATGGCTGCAGTCACCATCTGCAGTGATTTTGGAGCCCAGAAAAACAAAGTCTGACACTGTTTCCCCATCTATTTCCCATGCAGTGATGGGACCAGATGCCATGATCTTCGTTTTCTGAATGTTGAGCTTTAAGCCAACCTTTTCACTCTCCACTTTCACTTTCATCAAGAGGCTTTTTAGCCCCTCTTCACTTTCTGCCATAAGAGTGGTGTCATCTGCATATCTGAGGTTATTGATATTTCTCCCGGCAATCTTGATTCCAACTTGTGTTTCTTCCAGTCCAGCATTTCTCATGATGTACTCTGCATATAAGTTAAATAAACATGGTGACAATATGCAGCCTTGACGTACTTACATAGTAACTAATAATATATATATAATTGCATTATATGCAAGTGTATTTGATTATATAGGCAATTTATTTCTATTCAATATTTGGATTATTAAACCAAGAGCTTATTCATTAATAGCTTTATCAAGTGGGCAATCTCATTACACTTAAAATATTTTTTAAGTCTAAGTTAATACATATGCTTAAAAATTCCATCCACATGATAACCCTGAAAATATGTAACTATTGGAAAATGCTCAATTAGTCAACAACTTAAAGAGTAGCCTTTTGTCTTCAGTGGTAAAAAGTCTTGATGTTAATGATGAGCTGAATGTGGCACACATTTTATATGCTTATTAATGTTTGTACGGGGTGTTTGCTGCCAGAACTGGCATTGTAATTTGCAGAGTCTCATGTTCATAAAATAAAGAATCTCAGAAAAATGGAGTGAAGACAATTAAGCCAACACAATACTCTTGTAAATGCCAGGCACCTTGTAATACCACTGGTCACGCGCCTGTGAAGCTGGCTCTGCTTGTAGCCTTTTGTTCTTAACTTTTATGCCAGCGACATTGTCATGCACTTAGCCAAATGCTGTTCAACAACACACAGAAGAAACTCTGAGCTACATAAACATATCCCACTCATGTGCAGCTATTTCTCCAAATCCACATTATCTACCATGTCCCATGACATGGAACGTATGAGGAAGAAGTTAGAATGAGAAAGGAGGCTTCATTTCATTTTAAACACCTTACATTTGCAAATTTATCAGAACATGTGACCCTATAAACACATTTCCAGAGCCTCTTCTAGAAGCTTTGCTTGGTTTCCTATAAGTGAAGAATATTGAGACAAAATCTTAGAGCTTTATGATAAATCCACAGCTGAGCCTGGACCTAGGTTGTGGCCACAAGCCACGATTTTAATGAACACGGGTATTTCTACAGCAGAAAGTATTTTTTCACCGCCCACTTTGGGGTCACTACTCTTTTCACCTGCTGCTTGAGGAACCTAGTAAGTCAGTCTCATTCATTGATCTTTTAGGAGCCAGAAGAGAAAAAAAGAGACATGAAGTCAACACAATGGAATAGGTTTCCCCACCCTATCATTTCCACATTGTTTCTGGAAATCTTTTGATTTGGTTCCAGGCACCCTGGATGTCCAAATGCCAAGGTCAGCTAAAGGATATAACTCTACAGTCTTTATGTGCTTTCATGCTGAGTCGTGTCTGACTCCTTCTGAGTCAAACTGCAGCCCGCCAGGCTTCTCTGTCCTTGGAATTGCCCAGGCAAGAATACAGGAGTAGGTTGCCATTTCCTCCTCCAAGGATCTTCCCAACCCATGGATGGAACCTTAGTCTTCTGCAGCTCCTGCTTTGGAAGGTGGGCTCTTTACCACTTGAACTACCTGAGAAGTCAAAGTCTTGTGTAGTCACTTAGGTATCCTACCTCAGAATTATATTCAGTATAAACTTTTCTAACCACTTTGTAGTTGTTTGTCATAGGACTTTTCAACGTTTGACATTGAACCTCAGAGGTGGCAGTGAGCGTGGACCTACAGAACTGATGGTTTCCCTCAGAAGACATCAGCCCTTCATTTAAACTTCCATCAGGTCTCAGCCAAATTTGTCATCTCTGATATCACAGAGCCCAGGAAGGGGCACTTCCTGTAGAGGTCCCAAGAAACCCTATCTCCCCAAACTTTACCCCCGACATACCCACACACCCCTTTATGACCCTCTCACCGAAAGGCTGACTCACAGGTGAAGGTTTTGTAATTTGCTCTTTCTTGTAAAATCTTAGTGAATCATATTTAGTTCATGTTTATCAGATCTTTGATATGCATCTGACATAAAAATCAATGAGACCACATTATTCAGAGAGCTACACTGCTAACAACCAATAAATTGTTTCTGAAACTGGTAAGAATGAAACTATTCCTGGAGGTGCTCCAGTGCCCCAGTTTGACCTCCTAAATGCCCCTGGCAATGGCTTCCTCTATAATTCTCATTTGAATGAGATCAGATTTTTCAAAATACTCAAGAAACCCTCCTTTTAACTTGACAAGAGAAAACAATAAAATCCTTAGCCACAATGCATAAAGCATATAACTAAATATCTATTAAGTCTTATCAGGTTGCTATGCTGAACTAACTGCAATGACTTTATTGGTCCCTAAATTGCTGGTTTCTCTCTCTTTCTGCCATTCATCATTACCCTTTGTCACCTTATTTGTTCTAACCAATTTAGCTCATTGATTTTCATTGTAAAGGCTAGAATGCTGCCAGCAATTTGGGATTTTCACAAGTTAGGCTAATACATGTTAAATGGTATCACCATCAGCTTTATAGTTGAGAATATAAGATACAACCTTTTTCTTCTGGACATGTCTGTTAAGGAAGGGGCTAGATCAGTAAACAAAATAAGATTGAGGCCCAAATTTTCTAAATAAGTTTGCACTCTGAAAATGTGCTATTTTGTTTGCAAAGGACTTGGAAACAGGAATTTAATTTTAGTATTAAGCCAGCATTCAACCAACAGTCTTTGAGTACCTGCTAAGAACCAGGTCTTTTGGCCAGAAGTAGTTGACAATTCATTGGTGCTGACCACTAAATAAGATTTTAAAAAATATAAGTGCTCAAGTGTAGGTTTATATACAACCCTTTGTTGTCGCTTAGTCACTAAGTTGTGTCTGATTCTTTTGTGATGCACGGACTGCAGCCTGCCAGGCTTCTCTGTCCATCTTCGCAACCTAGGGATTGAACACATGTCTCCTGCACTGTAGATGGATTATTTACCATTGAGACACCAGAGAAATCCCTTGCTTTTCTTTCAGTTCAGTTCAATCACTCAGTCGTGTCCAACTCTTTGCGACCCCATGAATTGCAGCACCCGACCTCCCTGGCCATCACCAACTCCTGGAGTTCACCCAGACTCATGTCCATCAAGTCAGTGATGCCATCCAGCCATCTCATCCTCTGTCGTCCCCTTTTCTTCCTGCCCCTAGTCCCTCCCAGCATCAGAGTCTTTTCCAATGAGTAAACTCTTCCCATGAGGTGGCCAAGTACTAGAGTTTCAGCTTTAGCATCATTCCTTCCAAAGAAATCCCAGGGCTGATCTCCTTCAGAATGGACCCTTGGGATCTGGTGGGATGTCCTTGCAGTCCAAGGACTCTCAAGAGTCTTCTCCAACACCACAGTTCAAAAGCATCAATTCTTTGGTGCTCAGCTTTCTTCACAGTCCAACTCTCACATCCATACATGACCACAGGAAAAACCATAGCCTTGACTAGATGAACCTTTGTTGGCAAAGTAATGTCTCTGCTTTTGAATATGCTATCTAGGTTGGTCATAACTTTCCTTCCAAGGAGTAAGCGTCTTTTAATTTCATGGCTGCAGGCACCATCTGCAGTGATTTTGGAGCCCAGAAAAATTAAGTCTGATACTGTTTCCACTGTTTCCCCATCTATTTCCCATGAAGTGATGGGACCAGATGCCATGATCTTCGTTTTCTGAATGTTGAGCTTTAAGCCAACCTTTTCACTCTCCACTTTCACTTTCATCAAGAGGCTTTTGAGTTCCTCTTCACTTTCTGCCATAAGGGTGGTGTCATCTGCATATCTGAGGTGATTGATATTTCTCCCGGCAATCTTGATTCCAGCTTGTGCTTCTTCTAGTCCAGCATTTCTCATGATGTACTCTGCATATAAGTTAAATAAGCAGGGTGACAATATACAGCCTTGACGTACTCCTTTTACTATTTCGAACCAGTCTGTTGTTCCACGTCCAGTTCTCACTGTTGCTTCCTGACCTGCATACAAATTTCTCAAGAGGCAGATCAGGTGGTCTGGTATTCCCATCTCTTTCAGAATTTTCCACAGTTTCTTGTGATCTACACAGTCAAAGGCTTTGGCATAGTCAATAAAGCAGAAATAGATGTTTTTCTGGAATTCTCTTGCTTTTTCCCTGATCCAGTGGATGTTGGCAATTTGATCTCTGGTTCCTCTGCCTTTTCTAAAACCAGCTTGAACATCAGGAAGTTCATGGTTCACATATTGCTGAAACCTGGCTTGGAGAATTTTGAGCATTTCTTTACTAGTGTGTGAGATGAGTGCAATTGTGCAGTAGTTTGAGCATTCTTTGGCATTGCCTTTCTTTGGAATTGGAATGAAAACTGACTTTTTCCAGTCCTGTGGCCACTGCTGAGTTTTCCAAATTTGCTGGCATATTGAGTGCAGCACTTTCACAGAATCATCTTTCAGGATTTGGAATACCTCCACTGGAATTCCATCACCTCCACTAGCTTTGTTCATAGTGATGCTTTCTCAGGCCCACTTGACTTCACATTCCAGGATGTCTGGCTCTAGGTCAGTGATCACACCATCGTGATTATCTGGGTCGTGAAGATCTTTTTTGTACAGTTCTTCTGTGTATTCTTGCCACCTCTTCTTAATATCTTCTGCTTCTGTTAGGTCCATACCATTTTTGTCCTTTATCGAGCCCATCTTTGCATGAAATGTTCCCTTGGTATCTCTAATTTTCTTGAAGAGATCTCTAGTCTTCCCCATTCTGTTGCTTTCCTCTATTTCTTTGCATTGATCGCTGAAGAAGGCTTTCTTATCTCTTCTTGCTCTTCTTTGGAACTCTGCATTCAGATGCTTCTGTCTTTCCTTTTCTCCTTTGCTTTTTGCTTCTCTTCTTTTCACAGCTATTTGTAAGGCCTCTCCAGACAGCCATTTTGTTTTTTTTGCATTTCTTTTCCATGGGGATGGTCTTGATCCCTGTCTCCTGTACGTCACGAACCTCATTCCACAGTTCATCAGGCACTCTATTGGATCTAGGCCCTTAAATCTATTTCTCACTTCCACCGTATAAATATAAAGGATTTGATTTAGGTCATACCTGAATGGTCTAGTGGTTTTCCCTACTTTCTTCAATTTCAGTCTGAATTTGGCAATAAGGAGTTCATGATCTGAGCCACAGTCAGCTCCTGGTCTTGTTTTTGTTGACTGAATAGAGCTTCTCCATCTTTGGCTGCAAAGAATATAATCAATCTGATTTTGGTGTTGACCATCTGGTGATGTCCATGTGTAGAGTCCATGCTTTTCTTTACTCAACATTTATTCACCCAGTCATATACTGGTCCAGCCAAGTGTTTACCACACCAGCTTTGTGCCAGAAACTGTGTGTGTTGTAGATGGCTCTCAGCTAAGAGACAGACCCTGCTTAGGAAGGTCTCAGGCTATTTAGAATGCAATTACTCCACGTGAAAAACAAAAATGATTACAATAAAGCATTCTATCTGCCATAAGGAAAGAATGTACAAGGTTCTGTAGAAACCTGAGGAAGTCAAGGATGATTTAAAGAGGAGATTAGTTCTAAAGGAAGAGTTGTAGGACTTCTGGTGGTTCAGTGGTTAAGACTTTGCCTTCCACCCTGAATATTCATTGGAAGGACTGATGCTGAAGCTGAAGCTCCTATATTTTGGCCACCTGATGCAAAGAGCTGACACATTGGAAAAGACCCTGATGCTTGGAAAGATGAGGGCAGGAAGAAATGGGGATGACAGAGGATGGGATGGTTGGATGGCATCACTGACTCAATGGACATGAGTTTGAGCAAACTCTGGGTAATAGTGAAGGACAGGGAAATCTGGCGTACTGCAGTCAATGGGGTTGCAAAGAGTCGGACATTACTGAGTGACTGGACAACAGCAAGCAGGGGGTGCAGGTTCAAAACCTGGTCAAGGAACTAAGATCCCACAGGCCTTGCAGCCAAAAAAACCAAAACATAAAATAGAAGCAACATTGTAACAAATTCAATCAGATCAGATCAGTTGCTCAGTCGTGTCCGACTCTCTGCAACCCCATGAACTGCAGCGCGCCAGGCCTTCCTGTCCATCACCAGCTCTTGGAGGTCACTCAGACTCACATCCATCGAGTCAGTGATGCCATCCAGCCATCTCATCCTCTGGCGTCCCCTTCTCCTCCTGCCCCCAATCCCTCCCAGCATCAGAGTCTTCTCCAATGAGTCAACTCTTCGCATGAGGTGGCCAAAATACTGGAGTTTCAGCTTTAGCATCATTCCTTCCAAAGAAATCCCAGGGCTGATCTCCTTCAGAATGGACTGGTTGGATCTCCTTGCAGTCCAAGGGACTCTCAAGAGTCTTCTCCAACACCACACTTCAAAAGCATCAATTCTTCGGTGCTCAGCCTTCTTCACAGTCCAGCTCTCACATCCATACATGACCACAGGAAAGACCATAGCCTTGACTAGGCGAACCTTTGTTGGCAAAGTAATGTCTCTGCTTTTGAATATGCTATCTAGATTGGTCATAACTTTCTTTCCAAGGAGTAAGCGTCTTTTAATTTCATGGCTGCAGTCACCATCTGCAGTGATTTTGGAGCCCAGAAAAATAAAGTCTGACACTGTTTCCACTGTCTCTCCATCTATTTCCCATGTAGTGATGGGACCGGATGCCATGATCTTTGTTTTCTGAATGTTGAGCTTTAAGCCAACCTTTTCACTCTCCACTTTCACTTTCATCAAGAGGCCCTTTAGTTCCTCTTCACTTTCTGCCATAAGGGTGGTATCATCTGCATATCTGAGGTTATTGATATTTCTCCCAGCAATCTTGATTCCAGCTTGTGTTTCTTCCAGACTTTTAAAATGTTCCATGTCAAAAATTTTAGGGAAAAAAAAAACAACAACAGGTTTGCAGAGCAAGTAGAGGGAAAGCAGAGCTTGGGAGTGAGTCAGGGAGCCTGAAAACAAAGAGAATGGTGGACATGAAAAGCCAGAGTCAAAAGAAAATGTGTGAACACAAATGAAGAGAATCAGAAGACAAACAGTCAGTCAAACTCAGGCTCAAATCCTGGCTTTTCCACTTACAAGTTAGGCAAGTCACTTTATTCCTCTAAAACTCATTTTCCTCACCTGCATTACAGGATTTTTATGCCCATTCACATGAGTCTTGTGACAATTAAATAAAACAGTATTTTCAATTTCAGTCATAGTATCTATGCTATGCTATGCTAAGCCATTTCAGTCGTGTCCGACTCTGTGTGACCACATAGACGGCAGCCCACCAGGCTTCCCCGTCCCTGGGATTCTCCAGGCAAGAACACTGGAGTGGGTTGCCATTTCCTTCTTCAATGCATGAAAGTGAAAAGAGAAAGTGAAGTCGCTCAGTCATGTCCGACTCTTAGCGACCCCATGGACTGCAGCCTACCAGGCTCCTCCATCCGTGGGATTTTCCAGGCAAGAGTACTGGAATGGGGTGCCATTGCCTTCTCCGGTCATAGTATCTAAAATACGATAAGTGCTTACAGAGTGTTAATTCACTTATTGTTCCCTCCTAAGAGTCAGAAAATCATTGAATAATTTCAATCATAAAGACATGACATCCTACAATCAGGCAGCACTTTTTTAAGATGGTTTTGAAGGAAGTAGTATTTAGGAGAGGATAACTGTCATGAAAGAAAATGAATGTTTGGACATAGAGGAAGAGGTGGAGATTGAAGATATCTGAGAGGTGGGCTCACAGATAATAGTCAAATAAATCAGGAAAATGAGAGAGCAGTGGGGTCTCAAAAGATCACAAAGTCAACTGCTTAAAAAATGGGTTTAATGGTGAAAAATATAGGGAGTTGATTCACAAGATTGACATTATGAGATCAATTCTGGAAAATCGATTTTGAGGCACCTGTGGGATATATATGTGGATTCAATACAAACATAGCCAATGGATGTTTAGAGAGTAAAAAATGACACTTAGGGTTTGCAATTAGTAATAAAATTACATTTTAAGGTATAAAAATTAAAATAAAATTTTAAAAATGAAATTCTAAGGTATATAGTATCATCTAGGGCAAAGGATTCTGAATAATTTAATTATTTATAGCTGCCCCAGGTAAGAAGGTATTCTCCTTATGCCAATTATGTTGAACTTACTCTGTGATCCTAGTTGGTTGCTGCTGCTGCTGCTAAGTCGCTTCAGTCATGTCCGACTCTGTGCAACCCCATAGACGGCAGCCCACCGGGCTCCCCCTCCCTGGGATTCTCCAGGCAAGAACACTGGAGTGGGTTGCCATTTCCTTCTCCACCTAGTTGGTTGGGTGCCTGGTAAATCAGAAGTACTGATTTAATAAGATGGGTTAAATGTGTTGGCTACAGGGAAGCTTACAACTTCTTTCAGCCCCTTCTTTCCCACACTCATGTCATCCCCAGTCTGTCTTCAAGGACTGCTGAGTTAAGAACACTTATCAGCCTTGTTTTGAAGATGGAAGTCAACAAGCGTGTGTTTGGCTGGCCCTCGCAGCCTTCAGAGCACTCACGGTGCTAGATATCAGAGAAGCTCTTGATCTTCAAAGTCCTTTCTCTTTGGAAAATGCTCTCTCCTTGCATCCAGGTGAGAGAGCTGAAGGTAACACCCCTAGAAAAGAATAGCAAGTAAGAAAACTCTGGACTGGTGGCCACTGCTCCCTCACTCAGTTCTGAGCTCCTTTCTGCCTTCCACTGATGAGCATGCTTTGGATTGGGAGTCCCTTGCATACACTGTATAAGAATGGAGCTTTCAGTTTGAGCTCAGGCTGAACTGATAGGTAAAATAGGTATTTTGACTGACTTACATTCCATTACTGAAGCCAACATAGCCTAAGGAAAGAAAGATCCCTAGGTGAAACCAGAAACTCCCTCTGGGTTGGGCAAAGCCCTGTACATCATAACAGGTACTTGAACTTGCTTTTTCCTCAATGGGAACTACATGAAGGAAGATTTCAGGTAGTCCTATGGCTATGACCCAATTCCATCGTGTTTTAGCCCCAACATCCCCCTTTCCCCATATGGTTATGGATTATCTGAACATGAAGCCATCCAAATTATTCATTTAGATCTTTTCATGTAAAATTTCAGTGGCTACTGCTTTTAATTCATATACATGTAAGTTGTATATAGTGAGACACCATGACATCATCCCCCAAGTTCAAGATAGAATTACTTTGAAAGAATGCTGCAGTTGAGAGTACTATAATCAGATTGCTCCTTTGGACTATGTCAATTATAGTAGCTTCTTCAGGTTCATGTCACAGGTAATTATTCTCAGCAAACTGGACCTGACTTGAAAACAGAATATCACTTATATGTATTTTTCAACACTAATTCTTGGACTGCAAATTGGAGTAAAAGGGAATGTTCAGAATTTGGAAACAAATTTTAGTCTTAAAAAAAAAAATTGAGCATGGCCTGTGGTATCACACAGAGTCTCTACTCCCTTTTCTAGAGTTCGAATAAATAGTTCAACCAGCAAGTAACCTAACATTATACAACAGATTCCTATGTTCATATTCTAATAAGGCTGTCAGACCTTTAGGGCTTGTACTCCTTCTCTCTGGAATACTGCTTCTACTCCATGTCCTGCCATCTCCAACTAAGTCAATCAAAGAACTGGAGAACACTGCTAAGGCCCAACATTTCAGCCTAACTACTTAATGAATGAAAAACATTCCCTAAATTGATATACAAGAAAAAATACAAAAATAAAATTTCCTCTTGGGTTTTCACTGTTATTTCTAAAATAGTTAACTTCAGAAGCAATGTTGACCTCAGTTTTAAATTTAAGCTCTCCTTCAGTATTAGTCAAATGGACAGGAATAATGGTCATGGCTAACTGTTAGTATTAATGAAGTTCTACCATATGCTAAACATGCTCTAAGTACCTGAATGCTGCTATCCTCATGGTAACTACAGTTAACCATAGTGTATTGTATATTTGCAAGTAGCTAAGAGAAAGTAGATCTTAAAAGTTCTCATCATAAGAAAAAACTGTAACTATGTGTGGTGATAGATGTTACTTAAAATCATTGTGGTAATCACTTTGCACTAAATATAGATATATATCAAAGCAGTATGTTGTACTCCTAAGACTAATGCAATATTGTATGTCAAATATACCTCAATTAAAAAATTTTTTTTGATTTAATGTACTATTTCATTTATCTTTAATCGTTTGACATATCTGGCATTGTCTCCAATTACATAGTGAGGTGCCTGGCAGTTTACAAATCTGATTATTACTGAGCAGTCTGATACTGGAAGTTACACTCTAATTATTTTAAATTATATGTGTGTTTTTAAAGTACCACATATTTCATGTAACTTCACCTTGTTGAGAATTTCTATTGTCTCCTTGAAGTACAAACTACAAACAACAAGGCAACATTTCATTGGTTTAAATGATGATCAAAACCTGGAGAGAGAAGGCCTTTAGAAATAATTCACCTTTTAGATTCTAACAATGCAGGTAGGTGCCGGGGTCCAGCCCTGGTGGATCCAGGGAATTCGAAGCGGGGACAGCGTTGGTGACGATCAGGAAACAATTGCTTAATTAAGTATTAATTAAAGATATAAAGAATAATAGAAATGAGGATAGCTCAGTGAGGAGGAAATTCAGTGAAGACAAGCGGATGAAATAAGGATAGCTCAGTAAGAACATTTTGTGGAGAGAGGAGGCTGAATAGTTCAGCCAGAAGGTAAGAGAAAGAACGACATGGGGAGACCAAGCTTCGGTGAACAAGGCCCCGCACTTTATTTTTCAAAGTAGTTTTGATACCTTAAGTTATGCATAGAGGATAATGGGGGAAGGGGTGGAGTCATGCAGGGACAGCAGTCCCTGAGCCAGGCTTTCAAACCTATCATACGCAAAAGTTTAGGTGAGTTACATCATCTTCTGGCCCAGAGGCCTATTAACATTTTAAGGAACTTATTTTCTCTAAAGGTGATTATTCTAAAGTCAGGCGCCACCCTCCAAAAGTATTGGAGTTGCATTTCTATAGGGCAAAGGTGTTCTTGCCTGGAAAATCCCAGGGACGGCAGAGCCTGGTGCGCTGCCGTCTATGGGGTCGCACAGAGTTGGACACGACTGAAGCGACTTAGCAGCAGCAGCAGCAGGGCAAAGGTGTGGTGGGTTGTAACAAGAAAAAGAATTAACTCAAGGGTCCAAGGTTACAAACATTGAGGCTACTAATTACATTTCTATACACCAATTATATCAATCAATACACTGCCAAGGACACAGTAGGTAAGGGATATGGAGACTTAGCAGCAAACATTGGCCCAACAAGTGAAAAACCCTTCACCAATACAATTTCTAATCAATCTTTTAACTGCTCAAAGGAATCTGTGTTTAGACAGTTAGAACATCTCATGCCTCTCACAGTTGGGAGACTCTAAACAATCACATGTGGCTGGAAAAACCTATTCAGGCAGGCTAGAGGATTTCCAAAAGGAGTTTGTAGGCTGAAACACTGTTACACCCAGGAATTATTAACTGGAGCTGTAAGTTAGCTCTTTTTTCAGAGAAAGGTAGTGGGGGACAGCCCCCTGTAAAGTCAGAGGTGTAGGTGAGAACACAAAGCAGAAAGTAGGCAGACTCCGGCTTTTTGGGGGTAGATGCTCGAGAACCTCCAAGGGGCTCCTGAGGCTCGATCTCGTCCTTGCGTTATTGCCAAGCCTCCTTCCTCATGACCTTTGTCATGGGCTGAGAGCTAATCCAAACTGGCTCCCGACAGGTAGGAAGGCATGAATTTTAATAACCCTCATCACAAATTCTTAAATTTTCTGGTCTCAAGATTCCTTTATATTCTTAAAAATAATGAGAGTCCCAAAGTGCTTCTATTTCTACACATTACACCTATAGCTATTTAGCATCTTAGAAATTAAAACTGAGCAAAGTTTAAAGCCCAAGAATACAGAAGCACATGTTCCATCAGTCACATGGCAATGGTGTCATTATATCAAACGACCTCTAAAAACAGCTTTGATCTCACAAATCCTCTGAAAGGACAGCATTTTGAGAACTGCTTATCGAAAATCTATCATTCTTATCGGGCTATTCTCCTCAATAAACTTACTGATTTAAAGAGGAAGGGATTCTATACGATTATTATGCGGGAAACAGAGATGAAGTTGATCTTCCAATTTCCTTTTGGTCTTTCTTTTAAGATACAAATGCCTGACCACAGTGGCTAGTTCCGGATGGTTGGTTCACTGCCAAACGTCAGTGACTGCACTGACTACTGAAGCTCTATTCAGTGACTGCTCACAAAAAGGCTTCATCGATCATACTCAAGAGGTGAGGTGGCAGAATAAACAATGACCTCTCTGAGTATGTCCTACACAGGCACCAGGGCTATCTCTGAGTCAGGGCTGGATTTAGAATCCCGAATACAGGGTGTGTTCATGCCTGGTTCTATTTAATGAAGTCAGGGATGACAAAAGCCAGAAAGACAAGCCACAATCAGCCAAGTAGAGTTGAGCACCAGATGATAGGAGGAAGAAAGTTAAAACTTAAGTCTAAGAATATGTCAATATACATCAACAGCAATAATAATAAACTAAGAGATGATCTAGAGGCAACATTAGATTTAGGGACACAAAGCAAAAGTTTGAATTATTTAAAAATATAGTCAGAGGAAGAGCTAGGGTGATAATAATTGTCATGTATTCATGGATGAGTTTCATCAGCCAAAGGCACACACGTGGGTGTGACAGACTAGCTTGAAGGCAGGGTTGGTTCCATGTGTTAAAAGTGAATAACTGACTTGGATGAATGCTAAGATCTCATTCTGTTAAACAAACAAAAAACAAAGCAAAATCCCTGATTCAATGAGTATTTTTACTTTGATCAATCACTTCGCCACTTAATCTTTTTTTAAAAAAGTCAAAATATTTTTACTTCTAAACCAGGTACATGAAGGGCTATCAGAGAACAACAACAAAAAAAGCTTTCATTTTAAAATTGTCATCCTTTTGCTTTTCATCAATTTCAGGCACATGCATGCACACACACACACACATAGTCATAGAATGGGTAATGGCTAACATTCCAAAAGCTTGGGTTTTTACCTCAAGATAAATCCAGTAATCACCATCAGAAGTCCATAATTTCTAAATTAGGTCACTTCATTATATTCTTTTTGTTTTTTACACTTATGTAAGTTCAGATTATGAAACAGTAGTATGAAAAAAAATTAAAAGAATGAAATGGATGCTTTCCAAGTTCCATTCCCAACTCCCAACAAATGCACGCAAATAAACATCTTGTTCTTCCTCAAGTGCTCACCTTTAGGTGGATGAGCCTCTGCAGACAAGATGTATGTGACACATGACCTTTATGAAACAGCAGAGGAATCATCGTATCAACAATCCGCGACTCTTCAAACAGCAGCAAACATGTTGACTAGATGTCTGTCATTCCCAAGGGCCGAATTAGACAGTTTCCTCGAGGTCAGAGACAAATAATCAACTATATGCCACAATTTTACACCAAAGATTTTACTGAAGCCACCCAGAGGAAACAATTCACTATGGAGCAAGTTTTTCCTTCTTTGCTGGGATTTCCTTAAAGATAAAATTAGACAAACATTTTGAAAAGGCTAAATGGGAATGAAAAGAAACTTCCCAGGTAGCATCAGGTAGCAGTCTTTCCATCACTGAGACAAGGAATATCTCTGATGGAGGACACGGTGCTTTGGAGCATTAACATAAGAAACCCTCCTTATCTTCAGAACATATAGCTGAGTTGGTTTCTGAATCCAGTCTCTTTGCCCAGATAAGGAACTGCATCCTTCATGTTTTTATTATGAAAGTTTCCCTTGCTTCTTGATAGAGTCCATAATAAATAATTTTTAAAAACAGGTCAAATTATGTGTCATCTAAAAACTCTACCAGCCAAATATCCTGAAGGTTAAATAACAGTCCTCAAGAGGACCCTTGGCTTTTAACAGTTCTTTGAGTTCTGCCCTCGTATATGCAAGTTTTTGCCTTACCTTAACTCCTTCTAGTCCAAGGAGAAGGTTTAAAAAAATACTAATGAGTAAAGAGAAAAAAAGGTAAATCAAACAGCTTCAAGAGGTAAGAAATGTTTTTAAAAAGTCAGTGGGGGTGGGGGAGAGGAGAGAGAGGGTGAGATAAATGGAGAGAGTAGCATGAAAGCATATACACTATCCTACGTAAAATAGTTAGCAAATAGGAATTTGCTATGTGACTCAGGGAACTCAAACCAGGGCTCTGTAACAACCTACAAGGATGGGAAAGGGTGGGAGGTGGGAGGGAAGTTCAAGAGGGAGGGGACATGTGTATCAGATCAGATCAGTTGCTCAGTCGTGTCCAACTCTTTGCGACCCCATGAATCACAGCACATCAGGCCTCCCTGTACATCACCAACACCTGGAGTTCACTGAGGCTCACGTCCATCGAGTCAGTGATGCCATCCAGCCATCTCATCCTCTGTCGTCCCCTTCTCCTCCTGCCCCCAATCCCTCCCAGCATCAGAGTCTTCTCCAATGAGTCAACTCTTCGCATGAGGTGGCCACAGTACTGGAGTTTCAGCTTTAGCATCATTCCTTCCAAAGAAATTCCAGGGCTGATCTCCTTCAGAATGGACTGGTTGGATCTCCTTGCAGTCCAAGGGATTCTCAAGAGTCTTCTCCAATGCCACAATTCAAAAGCATCAATTCTTTGGTGCTCAGCCTTCTTCAAGTCCAACTCTCACACCCATACATGACCACAGGAAAAACCATAGTCTTGACTAGATGAACCTTTGTTGGCAAAGTAATGTCTCTGCTTTTGAATATGCTATCTAGGTTGGTCATAACTTTCCTTCCAAGGAGTAAGCATCTTTTAATTTCATGGCTGCAGTCATCATCTGCAGTGATTTTGGAGCCCAGAAAAATAAAGTCTGACACTGTTTCCACTGTTTCCCCATCTATTTCCCATGAAGTGATGGTACTGGATGCCATGATCTTCGTTTTCTGAATGTTGAGCTTTAAGCCAACTTTTTCACTCTCCACTTTCACTTTCATCAAGAGGCTTTTGAGTTCATCTTCACTTTCTGCCAAAAGGGTGGTGTCATCTGCATATCTGAGGTGATTGATATTTCTCCTGGCAATCTTGATTCCAGCTTGTGCTTCTTCTAGTCCAGCATTTCTCATGATGTACTCTGCATATAAGTTAAATAAGCAGGGTGACAATATACAGCCTTGACATACTCCTTTTCCTATTTGGAACCAGTCTGTTGTTCCATGTCCAGTTCTAACTGTTGCTTCCTGACCTGCATACAGATTTCTCAAGAGGCAGATCAGATTGTCTGGTATTCCCACCTCTTTCAGAATTTTCCACAGTTTCTTGTGATCCACACAGTCAAAGGCTTTGGCATAGTCAATAAAACAGAAATAGATGTTTTTCTGGAACTCTCTTGCTTTTAGCCTGATCCAGCGGATGTTGGCAATTTGATCTCTGGTTTCTCTGCCTTTTCTAAAACCAGCTTGAACATCAGGAAGTTCACAGTTCACATATTGCTGAAGCCTGGCTTGGAGATGTATAGATATGGCCAATTCATGTCAGTATATGGCAGAAATCAAACCAATATTGTAAAGTAATCATCAATCAATTAAAAATAAACAAATATAATTTAAAAAAAATTTTTAATCGATGGTTAACAATCTGCCTTAACACAGATTTGATCTGCAACACAGGTTTGATCCTGGTCAGGGAAGATCCCAGATGCTGCAGAGGCAACTAAGCTCTCACGCCACAGCTACTGAGCCTATGTGCTGCAACTAAGACTCAAATAAACGAATAAACTAAGCCAAAAAATAAATTAATAATTTTTTAAAATATATCTACCCCAAATTCTGTTGCCATGTCCTTTGGTAAAGGCAATAGAATATGCAGAATAGCAGAAAAACAGATACTATGGATATCTCCTTTGCAGAAGGGCCTAATAGTGCCAGTGGTATCTCTGATCTGAGATGACCACAGAAAGCATGTATAGCAATGAAAACCTTGGCCAAGACTACTTAGAAAGGATGCCTTGAGACCCTGCTGCCTGCAAACAAGTATCTCTCCTTCCACTCTTGTCCTAATGTTGAAACTTTAACATTAAGAAGTTACATTAAGTAACATTAAGAAGAAACTTCTTAAACTTCAGAGCTCTGTTTGTTATCAAGGTAGAAGCTGGTTTCCTATTCAAGTTTCCCTCATGCTTAACAAGACAATTTCAGAGTGACTTGAAAAGGCAGAGGCAACCCTAATGATGCTAAGGTTCCAGAAACATCACTATAAACACTGGTGAAGGATAAAGACATTTGGAATTAATGTGACAAAAATATTCTATTTCTGTTGTGGCTAGAACCATTGAATGACAGTTCAGTCTTTTTGAAAAATTTGTTATTCACCAAGGTCACCTTCAGGCAGAGAGTCTATTACTGTTTCCCATGATTGTTTCAGATAATTGCAGCTGTGTAAAATGAGAAAGCTATTTCAAACTAGGTGTTCAATGGATGATTATTGTTGGTAACATACATTTATAATCAGATAGGGAAGTGATTTTCCCTTCTTTTCACAGCTATTTGTAAGGCCTCCCCAGACAGCCATTTTGCTTTTTTGCATTTCTTTTCCATGGGGATGGTCTTGATCCCTGTCTCCTGGGAATACCAGACCACCTGATCTGCCTCTTGAGGAATCTGTATGCAGGTCAGGAAGCAATAGTTAGAACTGGTCATGGAACAACAGACTGGTTCCAAATAGGAAAAGGAGTACGTCAAGGCTGTATATTGTCACCCTGTTTATTTAACTTATATGCAGAGTACATCATGAGAAATGCTGGATTGGAAGAAACACAAGTTGGAATCAAGATTGCTGGGAGAAATATAAATCACCTCAGATATGCAGATGACACCACCCTTATGGCAGAAAGTGAAGAGGAACTCAAAAGCCTCTTGATGAAAGTGAAAATGGAGAGTGAAAAGGTTGGCTTAAAGCTCAACATTCAGAAAATGAAGATCATTGCATCGGTCCCATCACTACATGGGAAATAGATGGAGAAACAGTGGAAACAGTGTCAGACTTTATTTTTCTGGGCTCCAAAATCACTGCAGATGGTGACTGCAGTCATGAAATTAAAAGACGCTTACTCCTTGGAAGGAAAGTTATGACCAACCTGGATAGCATATTCAAAAGCAGAGACATTACTTTGCCAACAAAGGTTCGCCTAGTCAAGGCTATGGTCTTTCCTGTGGTCATGTATGGATGTGAGAGCTGGACTGTGAAGAAGGCTGAGCACCAAAGAATTGATGCTTTTGAATTGTGGCATTGGAGAAGACTCTTGAGAATCCCTTGGACTGCAAGGAGATCCAACCAGTCCATTCTGAAGGAGATCAGCCCTGGAATTTCTTTGGAAGGAATGATGCTAAAGCTGAAACTCCAGTACTTTGGCCACCTCATGCGAAGAGTTGACTCATTGGAGAAGACTCTGATGCTGGGAGGGATTGGGGGCAGGAGGAGAAGGGGACGACAGAGGATGAGATGGCTGGATGGCATCACTGACTCGATGGATGAGTCTCAGTGACCTCCGGGAGTTGGTGATGGACAGGGAGGCCTGGCGTGCTGCAGTTCATGGGGTCGCAAAGAGTCGGACACGACTGAGTGACTGATCTGAGGGAACTGATAAAGAAAGATAGGTGATGACCTGAATCAATAAAAATACTGGACTGCTACTCAACCAAGGCTTAAATTTCAGCTATTTCTTAGGACGCTCTGTTCCTATGAAATACCCCAAAATGTGTGAATTCCCTCATATTTTTAAAATATCAGAATAGTTTCATTAACCACAGATAAAACCTCTCTTGGCCTCAACATTCCACAGGAGTTTCCCTTTCATTTCTTCACTCCTTTTACACAAACACAGACACACACAAACACACACAATAATGCAAAAGACCGTGCACACAGTCTGTCCCCTCTTCTTCATCTTGCATTTCCTTCTCAGCATATACTGACCTGGGCTGCAGCCCCAAACCCCACTAAAATGGTTCTTATAAAGATTCTCAAAGGCCCTAGGTTGCCAAATTTGAGAGCACTTGTCTTCCTACTACGTCCTTCCAGCAGTATCTGGTAAAGATGGCTATTTCTCCCTCTCTGGGGCCCTCTCTGTTCAAGACTTCAGTGTTACTCCACTTTCTGGCTTTCCTACTGCCCCTCTGGCCACTCCTTTTCAGGTTCCTCGGTTGACTTTTCCTCCTTTACAAAATTCCACAAATAGCGTCCCTCAGCATTCCCTCCTAAGCCCTCTCACTTTTTCTCTATCTACAGTCTCTGATTCAGGCCAGGTGGCACTAGTGGTAAAGAACCCACCTGTCAATTCAGGAGACGAAAGAGATGTGGGTTTAATCCCTGGGTTGGGAAGATGCCCTGGAGGAGGGCATGACAACCCGCTCCAGTATTCTTGCCTGGAGAATCCCATAGACTGGGGGAGCCTGGTGGGCTACACAGTCCATCTACACAGTGGCTCCCAGATGTACAATACATCTCTGATCTAGACTTGTCCTTCTGAAGCCCCAGATTCATTCATCGATAGACAGGCAGGTAGATGATGAGAGACAAGGAAAAAGAGTCACAGCTCCTGATGTCTAGCAGGTGTCTTCAACATGAAAAGTCCAAAGAAGTGAGTCTAAAAGGCAAATTACTCAAGCAATTCAAATTTCCAAATCTGTTTCTCTCTCAACACATCCCACTGCCAACCATACAGTCAATCATCCAGAAAACCATAATTTTTACTTCCTTTCCCTTATCTTTCATGTCTCACCCACAATGAATTTATCAGATCACTTCTTAAAATCTCTCTCTACTTCATGCACTTCCATTGCTACCATCCTAACCAAGCCATCGACATGTCTGGCCTGAAGTTAGAAGGGGAAAAAAGCTTAAGAGTTATTTCTGTTTCTACTTTTTCACTCTCACCAATGCATTTTTTTCTATACAGAAATCATAAGTCAGATCATGACATTCCTTTGTCTGAAAAAATTCAATGCTCTCCATTACTAGAATAAAATAGAATAAGCTAGGATAAAACCAGAATAAAATCTCAGCCCCCATCATAGACCAAGAATCTGCTGGTTCAGCCTCTATCTCATCTCCCATCATCCTCTCCCTTATTTGCTACCTTCCTGCCATACTGGCTCTATTCCCTACCTTCTAGAAAATATCCCTGAGATTTTTCCTAACTCAGGGCCTTTGCACTTGATGCCTTCTTTGGCTGGAATTCTCTGTTCACCACCATTTTATGAAAAGTATATTAATGTATAGTTATTTCACCACATAGCTGTTTATGCTTTACAAATAGAAGATTCCTAGAGGAAGTAATCATGTTTAACTTGTTCTCATGGAATACACATAGTAGGTCTTTAGTGCTTGGCAATCAGTAAACAGTCACTTAACTCTTAAGATTTAAACTCATGTAGCATAATCATAAAGCATTAAGATTTTATACTAAATTGAACACATTTCTGTTATTCTTTTTCCTTTTCGTGTGACTGCTTTAATATCTTATATGCTGAAAAGCATAAAAATTCAACCTTGCTGGGCTATATGACTCAACTATGTGATAAACAGATACAAAATCACCACAGATCCCTCCATCTAACCCCCATGTGGCTTTAGGAAAATAGAAGAATGGAGGATAAAGTGGTTTTGTATTACATACATGATCAGTACTGAATCAGCAATCACTGAGCATAGTTACACTACATATGAGTTCTTATCCTATAAGCTATTTGATACTAAACTCTCCAAAATGTAGGCTAAATAAATGAGGTCTGTCCTTTCAGATGTTTGAAATAAACCTATAGATATCATATATTACATATACACAGACTCAGAATATAAGACAAAAAATAGAATCAAAGGTATTCAGAATATTTAATGAAACAGCAAGTGAGAAGACTATGAGGGAGAAGGTTAATTCTCTTCTAACTTTGTTTTTACATAAGATAGAGAATTCCAGGTGCTGGATGATAATGAAAAAGAAGAGTTTTATTGAGAAGAATGAAACATTGTAGAATAAATGTATAACCATCCAAAAGTCTTGATCAGAGGAATGACCAGACACTGTAGTTAAATAACTACTACTGCCAGAAAAAAGGAGGGCAGTACTGAAAAGTAAATAATTCAGTGAGACCAAGTAAAGAGCATGAGTCCAGAGGATAAAAAATTTTCTCTGATCTATATGGCATAATAATCTGTTATACAGTTAATACCTTAAAGGACATTTCC
The DNA here is from genome assembly GCA_935064755.1 of Tragelaphus eurycerus. Classification (NCBI taxonomy): domain Eukaryota; kingdom Metazoa; phylum Chordata; class Mammalia; order Artiodactyla; family Bovidae; genus Tragelaphus; species Tragelaphus eurycerus. The sequence continues at coordinate 27,950,019 of CAKXYN010000023.1, forward strand.
ATCAGCTTGCAGCTCTCTCTCCCTGCTATTTAGAAACAGTGATATTTCCTATGTCAAGACCACAGCTCCAGTCCACTAGATTGATGCTAGCTCAACATTCAGAAAATGAAGATCATGGCATCTGGTCCCATCACTTCATGGGAAATAGATGGGGAAACAGTGGAAACAGTGTCAGGCTTTATTTCTTTGGGCTCCAAAATCACTGCAGATGAGATTGCAGCCACAAAATTAAAAGACACTCACTCCTTGGAAGGAAAGTTATGACCAACCTAGATAGCATATTGAAAAGCAGAGACATTACTTTGCCAAGAAAGGTCCATCTAGTCAAGGCTATGCTTTTTCCAGTGGTCGTGTATGGATGTGAGAGTTGGACTGTGAGGAAAGCTGAGTGCCGAAGAATTGATGCTTTTGAAGTGTGGTGTTGGAGAAGACTCTTGAGAGTCCCTTGGACTGCAAGGAGATCCAACCAGTCCATCGTAAAGGAGATCAGCCCTGGGAGTTCATTGGAAGGAATGATGCTAAAGCTGAAACTCCAGTACTTTGGGCACCTCATGCGAAGAGTTGACTCAGTGGGAAAGACTCTGATGCTGGGAGGGACTGGGGGCAGGAAGAGAAGGGGACGCCAGAGGATGAGATGGTTGGATGGCATCACTGACTCAATGGACATGAGTTTGGGTGAACTCCAGGAGTTGGTGATGGACAGGGAGGCCTGGCATGCTGCGATTCATAGGGTCGCAAAGAGTTGGACATGACTGAGCGACTGAACTGAACTGAACTGAACTGATAGGCTGATACCTAGGACCTACACATCTAACAAGAGAGTTGTCAGGCCATAAATCTATGCAGCTTCAATACCACTGCCCACTTGTCTGCACAGAGTCCCTCTCCGTACTTGTTTTGATGTGATTTTAGTCACCTGGAGTTAAGACAGACAGTAGGATAAGTGAAAAGCCTTAAGATATCAAAAGGAAAACACAGAGAGAATAGGATAATTAGTCCCAATTACTATCAACACTAAATTATTAATAACCTCAAATTACCATTGCATTGGCAACTGTCAATTGATGCTTCTGTGTGGCCAGACTACATGTTCTGTACCATGACAACAATTACACAGTATTTCCAGTAGCTTTAAAACAGAAACAAGAAATACACAACAGCAAAAACTTCACTGGAACATTTTATATGCTTTTATTTCTGGAGAGTTAGAATTTTCAATAACCTTATAATTTGTATTTAAAGTACCAGGGAAAAATGATACAGGTGTAATGAATACCTTATTCTCTCTTAGGAAACAGTCTAAAAACAACCCCCAAAAAAACAATCCTAGTCTCTTATGGGACAGCTGTAATAGCTATTCAGTGATTCCAAATTTTTTCTTTTAGTTTCAGTTCAGTCTCTCAGTTGTGTCTGACTCTTTGTGACCACATGAATCGCAGCACGCCAGGCCTCCCTGTCCATCACCAACTCCCGGAGTTCACTCAGACTCACATCCATCGAGTCAGTGATGCCATCCAGCCATCTCATCCTCTGTCGTCCCCTTCTCCTCCTGCCCCCAATCCCTCCCAGCATCAGAGTCTTCTCCAATGAGTCAACTCTTCGCATGAGGTGCCCAAAGTACTGGAGTTTCAGCTTTAGCATCATTCCTTCCAATGAACACCCAGGGCTGATCTCCTTTACGATGGACTGGTTGGATCTCCTTGCAGTCCAAGGGACTCTCAAGAGTCTTCTCCAACACCACAGTTCAAAAGCATCAATTCTTCAGTGCTTTTTTCACAGTCCAATTCTCACATCCATACATGACCACTGGAAAAAGCATAGCCTTGACTAGATGGACCTTTCTTGGCAAAGTAATATCTCTGCTTTTGAATATGCTATCTAGGTTGGTCATAACTTCCCTTCCAAGGAGTAAGTGTCTTTTAATTTCATGGCTGCAGTCACCATCTGCTGTGATTTTGGAGCCCCCAAAAAATAAAGTCAGCCACTATTTCCCCATCTATTTCCCATGAAGTGATGGGACCAGATGCCATGATCTTCGTTTTCTGAATGTTGAGCTTTAAGCCAACTTTTTCACTCTCCTCTTTCACCTTCATAGAGAGGCTTTTTAGTTCCTCTTCACTTTCTGCCATAAGGATGATGTTATCTGTGTATCTGAGGTTAATGATACTTCTCCCAGCAATCTTGATTCCAGCTTGTGCTTCTTCCAACCTAGCATTTCTCATGATGTACTCTGCATATAAGTTAAATAAGCAGGGGTGACAATATACAGCTTTGACGTACTCCTTTTCCTATTTGGAACCAGTCTTTTGTTCCATGTCCAGGTCTAACTGTTGCTTCCTGACTTGCATACAGGTTTCTCAAGAGGCAGGTCAGGTGGTCTGGTATTCCCAGCTCTTTCAGAATTTTTCACAGCTTATTGTGACCCACACAGTCAAAGGCTTTGGCATAGTTAATAAAGCAGAAATAGATGTTTTTCTGGAACTCTTGCTTTTTCGATGATCTAGAGGATGTTGGCAATTTGATCTCTGGTTCCTCTGCCTTTTCTAAAACCAGCTGAACATCTGGAAGTTCACGGTTCATGTATTGCTGAAGCCTGGCTTGGAGAATTTTGAGCATTACTTTTAGTTTAGAAAAATATAAATAATAATATGTCTGTTCTCAATGAGACACCACTGGTAACAAAATTTATTTTATTTAAAAAATAGGCTACTTTAGGAAAATGTACCCTTTTGGATGGATTGGAACAGATTTTAATTTTCTTTATAACAATTGAGCATGCTTGTGTTCCAGATGACCGAAATCTTTTCAGAGAGGTATCTTTTTCTTTAACATGATTAACTCAACAAAGATTGAGCTCTGACAAATGGAACTATGCTAGTGATAAAAATACAAAAATACACAGTATTTACTCTTAAGAAACTTTTTAAGTTTCTTAAGAAAGAGTGAAGTTTCTTTCATTATTTTTCAATAATTTTCAATTATTTGCTCAAAAAAAGTCATCTAACATATAAACTATAATTCATGTTTAACCAAAACTTCCATATTTTCAATGTCTGTAATGAGTTTTAGAAATGATTCTATACTACCTACTTAAAGAAATTTTTAAATTCAGAGATTCCTAATAAATGTCCTAGGGGACATCATTCACCTCTTCTACATGTCAACAAGCATGGCAAGGGGAAAAAAATACTGCACCTGCAGAAGTGAAACAGAGTCAAAAAGGTTTCTTGGTTATGTAACATTCCAGAGATTCTAGTATACAAATATGGATTATAAATTTCTCAATAGAAGAATATCTTCTCTGGCATTCCCTAAATATATTTTGCAGTGAAATTATATTTAATTGAGAAAAAACTCACAAAAATCAAATCTAATAGAGCATATTTTTGGAACTCTAGATAAGGTGCAGTTTGATTGGTTCCAAGGTGGGTCAATAAGTATTCATATATATTGACCAATCTATATTTATCAGTGTGTCTTGGAATTCTCTACATATTTAGCTCAATTTTTGTTTTTTAAGAATGACTCTTCATATATAATTTGAAACTGCAAGAGAATCAAGAGAATTAAGAGAATCATTTAAGCAGGTGTCTTTCTGCTATCCTCTTCCTTTAAGAATTTCCTCTTCCAAGTTTCCATGAGTGAAGATATTATAAGATGTGGAGAAAAGAAATGTCAGTGAATGGAGAAAAAACAGTGTTTTGACAAATGCAAATAATTATGCAGAGATTATTTCAATGTTTCAGTAGAAGAATGCAAAACCCACAAGAAAGAACTGGAAATTCTTCTTTACCGATAACCACTTCATAAGAATAAATGGTTGGATGGCATCACCAACTCAATGGACATGAGTTTGGGCAAACTTCGGGAGATAGTGAAGGACAGGGAATCCTGGTATGCTGCAGTCTATGGGGTCTCAAAGAATCAGACACGACTGAGTGACTAAACAACAATAAGAATATATATCATATGAATATGACATATGAAAATAGAATTATGTACAGAGTTCACTGCTTACAGAATACCTTGACTACAGGAATCACAGTGCCAGTTTTTCTCTAGAATCTCGGGAAGATCACTTCATCTTCCTGTGCCTAGATCTCCATACTCACATTGAAACTGGAGGAAAGTAAAAACTTAAAAACTCTGACATTCTAGGTTTTATCCTACTATTTCCATAGGAAATTTTACTAAAGACCAATTAAAAGAGTGAAAACATGCTCTTAATACATGGAAAATTTTACCTTCCAAGACATCTCACTAGATACCCACTCAATGTATTATTTTAGAAAGTCAGCTTTTATCATGAAACACAAACACAAAATCAGTTCAGGAGTTCAGTGTGAACTCTGAGATGGCTCACCTAACGTACGTTCTAGAAAGACAATCCAAAGGAATTTTTTTCCTGTCTAAAATAGTAAATTCTCAAAGTGTTTAATTGGGAAAAGTATTACAATGACATCACACAACTGCATTCTGTTTTTATTCAAACTCTTGGCAATACCCCCATCACATCGTGTTCTGAAAGTAAGCTGAGGGGAAAACACGGTGGCTGCTCAGACGTAACTGGACAAAAACCAGATGCAAAGCAGACACAGTGCAGAGCCTGACAGCACATTCTTTTTCACAGAACAATTACAGAGGGATCTGTTCTGAAAGAACAGGTTTAGACCGCATCCTTGTTTTATCTGATGGATGAAGGAACGGCAGCGTTTTAAATCGTGAGAATGACAAAGCTATAAAATGGCCCTTATATGCAGGAGCCATTCCTTTAATGATGTCATGGACAGGGCTGATTAACAGCATCCACCCCTAAGGATACAGCTGTAAGCCTGAAAAGTCATCCACCACCCGAATGACTTACTGTCCCAGCTCCGAGTGCAAGGGCCAATCTGAGCAGTATCATGATAGCCCAGTCCTCAGGAAAGAGTGGGGGGCAGGAGGGGTCTGAAGAGCACAATTTTTCTTCGGCCCTGGCGTATCTGTGCTAGTGGCAGAGTGACTGTACTGGCATGAGTCAGAAAGCATGTGAGTCATCTGTATAATAAATGAGACAACTTGATTTCATTGAGCTTCTGCTCACTTCATTACAGCAAGAGAAAAGTAAGGAAAATTTCTGTCTTCTGTCAGGTTTTCCCCAAATGATCAGTCACTGATGGCTCACATGTCCCCATCAAGTCTGTGGGAGACGATGAAGCTGCAGCTTCTTCTGCCAGCAACCCAGGCGGGAGTGCTGTTGCCAAGCACACGGGCTCCTGCAATGATTTACCACTTCCAAATGCTACACTTGACAACAAATCTAGAAAACATATCCTTCACAGCTAGAAGCTTCTAGAGCAGATCTTGTGTCACCGCTGCTTGGCTTTGCTCTCTGCATGAAGGATTGGTTGGTTTTAGGCATCTCTTTTTCAGAGCTGAATCCCATTCTTCGGACTCTTCATTCCAGGTCTCCTTCCTCTCTCCTGTTCAACTAAAAGACCTAGTTCAAACTTAAAATCTCATTGAGTTAACTGGTTGGATTACTGGCAGCTGAAATCAGTGGGGGTGGTGGGGGAGAGCAAACTAAATGATGTATTTGTTAAATATGAATGGGTTGTTGCTTGTTGTTTTGTCACTAAGTCACTAAGACTCTTCAAAACCCCATGGACTGTGGCCTGCCAGACTCCTCTGTCCATGGAATTCTCTAGGCAAGAATACTAGAGTGGGTTGGCATTTCCTTCTCCAGGGGATCTCATGTCTCCTGCACTGGCTGGTGGATTCTTTACCCCTGAGGCACCAGGGAAGCCCAGGACTAAGATCAAAACCACTTCTTTGAGGATAGAGAACTGGAACACAAACAGAACAATGGGAGAATCTCTGCAACTCAATGTCTGCTCTATAGGAGGAGAATGTGAAAGATGTCACACAGCCAGTTGGAACCAGATCATAATTGTCAAACTGAGAAGATAACACCTGAGAGTTATAAATGAGATTAGCAACTGTCTCACCCCCTCATTCATGTGATGCAAAAATAGTCTCTACCATAGCTTCACAGGCACTCACGAAGTCTCTGAGTCATTTCAGTGATTGGGGAACTCACTAACTCACAAAGCAGCCCACCTTTCTGACAATCAGTTCTGATGACTAAAAGGTATTTCTCAGAGAGAGCTTAAATCTGCCTCTCTGAAGCTTCCTCGTAGTTATTCTCATTCAGGCCACTTAACCGAACTGACTGAGAGAGTAAGAATCTACTTTAGTGTTTACACTGCCGTCCATTCTGGTTCTTGCACTTTGAATTATTCCAGGTGGTCTGTGACTCTGATCAGCATCCATCTGGCCCTAATAACCCTGCTCCTGGCTGTGCACCTGACTCTGCTTTGATCAACCAAAGAATTCTCTCTACAGATTCAGACAGCTAGCCCACCAACAGGACCAGAGTCTCCGTTCAGTTAATGAACCCTGTGCAGAAATTTGACACCTAGCTCTGACGTTCATCTTCTCTGTCTGGGCACGGCTCTGCCAGCTCTTGTACTTCTTTCCAAGTCCTACAATCCACCCCCAGTCCACTGTGCAAATTGTACATTCCAATTTGGTTCGTTCTAACTGCTCTGTCTTGAAAGCTCTCCCCCACTTCCTGCTGACTCTTGGTGTAGATAAAGAAAGACTACAGAAAGACTATACCCAATCTTGGGAGAGCTACAAGTAAGCAAAGATTTAAAAGCAAGGCAAAAAGAAACTTATGACAGCCTAAATTCGTAGGCAGCCATGAGAATAGATGATGGATACAAAAGGTACTAAAAACTAGAAATTGTAGAATGCAGTAGCTGAACTGATGATCTTCACTGAGGAGTGTGTATGTGAGAAAGAAAGAATATGAAATTACAAGGCAGAGTAGTCATTCATCAAAATAGATGATACTGAACTCCTTTAGTGTAAATTAATGGTACATTTTTCAATGTGATTGATTTGAAGTGCCTGGGGACCTTCTAAATCAAAGTATTTATTAAACCATTGGAAACATGGATCTGGAATTTAACAGAGAGAGTTCTTGATTAAATTCAAGAATCTTCAAAAATAAAGAATATGTTTTCTTTAAGATACTGCAGGAATTATATTTACTGTAAAAAGCTCAGAGAGATGACAATGGAATCCTTTGGAATTACAAATTTGACTTTTAAAGACTGAGAAGAGAAAGAACAGTCCTCAAAAGGAATAAAGAATGAATGGCTAAGGACTTCCCTGGTGTTCCAGTGGCTAAGACTCCCCACTCCCGTTGTAGGAGCCTGGGTTTGATCCCTGCTCAGGGAACTAGATTTCACATTCTGCAACCAAGAGTTCTTAGGCCACAACTAAAGATCGTACATGTTGCAGCTAAGATCTGGCACAGCCAAATGAATAAATTAAGCTATTTAAAAATGAATGAATGGCTAATAAGAGGAGATGGCAGAAGAAATGAAAATTTACTTCATGAAAATCAAAGAAGAAAGTTGTTAGTAACAAATGTTCATCAGAGTGTTTAACGCTACTGTAAAATTAAGTTCCTCTTGGTAACATAGACACCAATAATCTTAACAGTGGAAACTCGTTACCTTCCTCTTTCTCCTGGGCACACAAGCAGAACCATTTTTAGCATCACTTGCAATTAGGTACTGTCATCTGAGTGAGCTCTGACCAATAAAGTGTGGGCAGATATGATGAACAGCATGTCCTGTCTGACCCACTCAGCAAGAACATAATGATCAGGTCCTGAGTCCCTGCAGATGTAAAGGCTCTGGGTGTCAGAGGGCAGAGGTGGGGAGTGGGGGACGAGAGGGCACCTGGGTACATGATTATGAGTGGTAGGACATGAAGAGTCCTGTTTCACTCTAGATATAGAAACCATACAAATCTAGTTCTGGTTTTGAGTCAAAAGAGCCTTACTACTTAAGTGGTTGCTGATTTATTCTATCATGAAAGTGAAAGTGTTAGTCGCTGAATTGTGTCCAACTCTTTGCAATCCCGTGGACAGTAGCGCACCAGGCTCCTTTGTTTATGTGATTTCCCAGGCAAGAATACTAGAGTGGGTTGCCATTTCCTTCTTCAAGGAATCTTCCCAACCCAGGGATCAAACCCAAATCTCCAACATTGCATGTGAATTCTTTACCATCTGAGCCACCAAGGAAGCCCTTATTCTATCTTGCCTCTATCTACTTATCATATATCTTAAATTTTAAACTTCCTTATAGTTTTCTGATTTTTCTAAAATATTTCTTTCAATAACTCATGTAAATGTTAACAAATTGTATTATAGAAACCTGTGCTATTATTTGTTTTACAAGCCACTTATAAAATGAAAGGGTATTACAAGGGTTTAAAAAAATGAGTAAAGAAAACAATTCAAGTGATACAAACAAACACTTCCAGTTAACATCTCTGGACATGATTTCATGATCATGTAGACTGAGGGTATTCATCATTTTTTTTTTTTAAATGTAGGAGCCTAACTTCCTCCATACGTCAGTAACATTCAGAAGATCTAACAGAGGATTCTAAGATACTAGAGGAAAAAGAAGGACAGGATATAAGGAGTCCATGATCCCAATCATCTTTGGAGCATTTATCACCCCTTTGAGAATCCTCTATTTCCCCCAACAACCTCCCATTGGACTTCATTCGAACAAAAATAAACCTCTATTAAACTATTGAGATTTGGGCATCATAAATTTCAGCTACTAGTTTACCTTTGGACAAGAAGAGCCTGGCAGGCTACAGTCTATGGGGTTACAAAGAGTCAGACATGACTGAGCACCCACAGATTACTTTTACTATTGCAAAAACATTCAAAAGTCCTTTTTAACGCACTGGTCATCAGTCAGGAAAGGTAAAGCACAGCTGACCGTGCCAAATACCTTGGAGACTTCTTGACAAATATGGTTATGATTTGGATCCTCATGCAAAAAAGGAAAAGAGCAACAGTGATGTTTAGAGTTCAAGTAGTACTTCTGATTTTTACATGCTTTTGTCAGGCTCCTGTTGTCCAACGGTAACCCAGTAGCTGAAATTTATGATGCTCAAATGTCAATGGTTTAACGGAAGTTTATTTTTGTTTTCATGAAGTCCAGTGGGAGGTGGTGGGGGAAACAGAGGATTCTCAAAGGGATGATAAATGCTCCAAAGATGATTGGGAACATGGACTCCTTATATCAAGGGGCTCAAAATTAACTTTGCAGGCCATAAAAACAGGATTACCAAATCTTCCCTCCTCAGCAATACTAAGAAAACAAACTGAGAAAAGGATGCTGGTCCCAGGGCAGCTTGTGATTGGATAATCTTGGGGAAAAGGGGCAGTCGGAGAGCTAGAACTGCTTCTTGGAAGGAAGTGGAGTATGAACCCTTCTTGTCTTCACTCAGTAATTTTTTTCAGTGCCTACTACGTGTTGTTCCAGGCAATGGGTATATGGTGGAGAAGAGAGAAAAGTTTGTCTCCATGCCTCATACATTTTGATGTATTCTACATTCCTACATCCTTCACAATAAGAAAACTGAGTCAACTCCAGTCACGAGTAGATCTTTGGTGTACATCCTGCTTTTCAAGCTATGTATTAATACACAGCTATATCCTACTCAAATACTCAGTGAAAACAAAAAAGCAAATAAGAGTTGAGGCCAAGTGAGAGCTAATTATTCAAGAATAATTCGTTGCTAATATCTCCCATGTCCTTTTGAACAGAAATCCACAAGAGTAAGAACCCTCCACCTGACAGGAGTGTTAGACAATCAGAGAGGCAAGAGACTCTAGCTTTTTCTTCATGGCTGTTAGAGCCTCCAAAATTGGTATCACTTCCTTTCATTTTGTGTGTCTGTTAAAAGATTTTCATTCCAGCTGAAATGGGGATAGGCTAAAAGGAATTTTAAAAGGGTTTCCATAAATTAACAAAGTCAATAGGTCATTCTGCAACAGCCAAAAAAAATGTAGTTGTATGTCCTGTTCATATTTTTAAAGAAAATATCTTGGTGATACTGTAACAGTTCATTAAGTTGTCTTAAGGAATTATTCTTAATGCTTTTATGTTCCTATCTTTAAATGCAAGTGTGTGTGCTCACTCAGTCATGTCAGACTCTTCCAGACCCTATGGACTGTAGCCTACCAGACTCCTTTGTCCAAGGGATTATCCAGGCAAGAATACTAGAGTGGGTTGCCATTTCCTTCTCCCAGGGGATCTTCTTGACCCAGGGATAGAACCTGCATCTCTTGTGCCTCCTGCATTGTGGCGGATTTTTTACTGCTAAAATCAAAGTGTATAAATAGGAGCACATGATATAAACATTCAAAATCTTACCATACCAAGAGTGCTAATTTTATAATACAGATAGATAGCTCTCTTTCATAGATGAATGGTGTAAATGACTGATTAATTTATGCATATGTATTAATATGTGAACATGTACGTACACACAAATATCTGTGTGTCTATTCACATATACCGGGGAAGGCAATGGCACCCCCACCCCAGTACTTTTGCCTGGAAAATCCCATGGACAGAGGAGCCTGGTAGGCTCCAGTCCATGGGGTCGCTAAGAGTCGAACACGACTGAGCGACTTCACTTTCGCTTTTCACTTTCATACGTTGGAGAAGGAAATGGCAACCCACTCCAGTATTCTTGCCTGGAGAATCCCAGGGACAGGGGAGCCTGGTGGGCTTCTGTCTGTGGGGTCGCACAGAGTCGGACACGACTGAAGCGACTTAGCAGCAGCAGCATTCACATATACTCTGCTTATAGAGTTGTGGGGGCTTCCCTGTTGCTCAGACAATAAAACATCAGCCCTTAACGTGGGAGACCCAGGTTCGATCCCTGGGTCAGGAAGATTCCCTGGAGAAGGGAATGGCTACCCACTCCAGTATTCTTGCCTGGAAAATGCCATGGCTGTGTCCATGGGGTCACAAACAGTTGGATACAACTGAGTGGCTAGTATTTTTTTTCCACACTTACTCCTGTCAAGTCTCTCTAAAACCTGCTCCACTCAAATTCAAATACCTATTTTTTAATGACAAATTCACAAGGAAAATAAAACAACTTTTTTATTGTTTGATGCAATTAACTGGTCTCCAAATCACAGGGTGGAAATTTTATCAAAGGGGCCATAGAACACAACACCATCACTTCTACAGCTGCCAATTCAGCTCCTTTAAACGTCACTTGTTTGACGATCTGGAAGGGGCAGGATATGCCCTTGGGTCAGGTTTCTTGTTCTAAGGACTTAAGCCTTCATATTCCAGCACAGGGATAATTTCTGATGCAAATCCATCTGCCTATTTTCCTGATGGGAAAAGAAATTCAAACTTTCCCCATTAAATTGTGAAATAAATTGATTAATAAAATATGCATTTTCCCCAACTGAGAATTAGGGCTTAATGTAGTCTAGTTTATTTTGAAACAATTACACAAACGGTGATTTCAGTTCAGTTCAGTTCCGTTCAGTCGCTCAGTCGTGTCCGACTCTTTGCGACCCCATGAATCACAGCACACCAGGCCTCCCTGTCCATCACCAACTCCCAGAGTTCACTCAGACTCACATCCATCGAGTCAGTGATGCCATCCAGCCATCTCATCCTCTGTCATCCCCTTCTCCTCCTGCCCCCAGCCCCTCCCAGAATCAGAGTCTTTTCCAATGAGTCAACTCTTTTCATGAGGTGGCCACAGTACTGGAGTTTCAGCTTTAGCATCATTCCTTCCAAAGAAATCCCAGGGCTGATCTCCTTTGAGAATGGACTGGTTGGATCTCCTTGCAGTCCAAGGGACTCTCAAGAGTCTTCTCCAACACCACAGTTCAAAAGAGACACAATTTGGATAATAAACAGAGATTAATGATCAGACATGTATTTGAATGACTGCTGAATGCAGTGAAAGCTAAGGATGAGCAGATAACATGAGTTTGCAATTATAAAGTGTAAGTTTAGGATACCATATTTGAAAAAAAGAACTGTACCATATATTTCAAATTCTATACTATTCTACCACCTATTCTAAAACATTCTCTGTGTGTGTGTGTGTGTGTGTGTGTGTGTGTGTTGTGTGTTAAATCACTTCAGTCATGTCTGACTCTTGTGACGCTATGAATTGTAACCCACCAAGCTTCTCTGTCCATGGGATTCTCCAGGCAAGAATACTGGAGTGGGTTGCCATGCCCTCCTTTAGGGAGTCGTCCCAAACCATAGATTGACTCCAAGTCATTTGTGTCTCCTGCATTGGCAGGCAGGTTCTTTACCAGCAGCACTACCTGGGAAGCCCTTTACCTTTTACTGAACTTTAAGTTAATGGAATCACAGTATGTATGCCTTTGTTTCTGGCTTCTTTGATTCAGTATTGTGTGTGTGTGAGTTTTATTCTTGTTATTCAATAAAATTATAGTTTGTCCACTTTTACTTCAGCAAAGTAGTCTATTATGTGAACATAATAGATATTATTTATCTATTATTTTTGTATATTTTGTTGTTATCAGTTTGGGACTAAAAGTTATCTGTATTCCCACACACATATTTTAGTGATTTTGTGTAGTATTTCTGTTGAGTAATTACCTGGGAGTGGGATTCTTTAGTCTCTATTGGTAAACAGCTTCCCAAAGTGACTGTACAATTTACACTCTTATTTGGCATTATTCAAGAGTTTCTAGTGTTCCACATCCTATTCCTCTGTCTTTTTTGTCCTAGTCATTCTCATGTTTGTGTACCTCCTTGTGGATTTTTAATTAATTTATTTATTTTTGCTGTGTTGGGTCTTCATTGCTGTGTGTGGGCTTCCTCTAGCTACAACAAGCAGAGGCTACTCATGGACAGAGGAGTCTGGCAGGCTATATAGTCCATGGGATTGCAAACAGACACGACTGAAGTGATTTAGCACACACAAAGCATAAAGAGGTTTTCCAATGTCTTTTTAAAGAGTTTACTGTTTATCTTTTTACTTACACCTAGCCTACTTAATTGATGCGGAGGGGACGTTAAGTAGGGTCATTCAAGGACCCAGCACAATGTATGGAAAAGACTTTTGTTTCCATGTTTCCTTGCATATCAGTTTTGATAGAAATGAGGTGGCCCACATTCCTGTGCCATTAAATGTACTATCAGTTCATTACAACTTTATAACTGGCTCTTTCATTCATTATTGTAAGTCTCTAGCTTGTTCCTTTTATTGTTGGCCATTTACATTTTTTAATGAATTTGAGAATCAACGTGTCAATTTAACACACACATACACACACATACAATCACAGAATTTTTATTGGGGTGCATTGAAGCTATATGCAAATTTGTAAAGAATTAGAACACCCACAATTTTCCATTCCTACCCACAGTCAGTCTTTTGCTCTGAAACTTAGCAATTCATCCTATCAAGATACAAAGTATATTTCTCCAATGCCTGAATCTGGGCAAGATATACCACTTGTTTTGGATGATAAAATGCAGTGGAAATGATACTGTGTAGCTTTATAGTTAGGCTTTAGGAAGGCTTGTATTTATTATCTCTCTTTTGGAACCTGCCAAGTCACCATAAGAACAAGTTTAGGATAGCCTGCCCAATTATGTGGAGAAGGCAATGGCACCCCACTCCAGTACTCTTGCCTGGAAAATCCCATGGATGGAGGAGCCTGGTGGGCTGCAGTCCATGGGGTCACTGAGGGTCAGACATGACTGAGCGACTTCACTTTCACTTTCATGCATTGGAGAAGGAAATGGCAACCCACTCCAGTGTTCTATGCCTGGAAAATCCCAGGGGCAGGAGAGCCTGGTGGGCTGAGGGCTATGGGGTCACACAGAGTTGGACACGACTGAAGTGACTTAGTAGCAACAGCAGCAGCCCAATTATGGGAGATAAAAAGTGCTATAATATCTGCTTTCCAAGATAAAACAAGACATCACCCAGTATAAGTGAAGTTATCCTGGACTGGCTAGCATCCAGTTTATCCACCAGGTGATCAAAGTTGCATATGTGAGACCAGTCAAAATCATCTGAGCATGACCTAAATCAGCAGACCTTTCCTTAAAACAGTAAATTCATGATTAATAAATAGTTGTTATTTTAAGTCAAAAACGTGAGAGAAGTTTGTTACACAATAATTTCTAACCAAATATAGTCACAATATTGTGTCTTTCAATTCATGAACATAGTATTCCACTTAATTCATTTTACTTTTTAAATTTCTCTCAACAGTTTTGTATGTTTGGTAAAAAGGTTCTTTGACTTTCCTTTGCTTGGTAATTTTAAACATAATTGAAATTTATATTATTTTTATTTTTTTCCTCTCTCTGGCTATCCCACAGTTTGGGTTGCTATCTCACCTTAGTTCCCTCAGATTGCCCTCAGAGCATTCGGCCCGGTCCTTACCCTAAGCAACGCAGCCCATGCCTCCCTGTTCAGTGGCGGCTGCGAGCGCTGGGAGTTGCCATTAAGCATGTAATCTGTGGGTTTTATTTATTTTTCCTCCCAGTTATGTTGCCCTCTGAGATTCTAAAACTCTCCACAGACTCGCCGGTGAGAGTGTTTCCTGGTGTTTGGAAACTTCTCTTTTAAGACTCCCTTCCCGGGATGGATCTCCATCCCCACCTCTTTTGTCTCTCTTTTTTTCATTTATATTTTGTCCTAACTCCTTTCAAAGTCAATGGGCTACCTTTCTGGGTGCCTGATGTCCTCTGCCAACATTCAGAGGTTGTTCTGTGGAATTTGCTCAGTGTTCAAATGTTCTTTAGATGAATTTGTGGGGGAGAAAGTGTTCTCCCCATCTTATTCCTCTGCCATCTTAGGACCACCCCCTATTTCCAGTTTTCTATATTATTTTTAAAATTAATTGTCCAGTTGTTTCCAGCTTAAGTTATAAAAATGCTTTTGCATATTGAATTCATACTCTATGACTGTGCTGTTTAGTTACTATGAAGTGTATGACTCTTTGCAACCCCATGGGCTGTAGCTCACCAGGCTCCTCTGTCCATGGGATTTCCAGGTAAGAACACTAGAGTGGGTTGCCATTTCTTTCTCTAGGGCATCTTGCCAACTCAAGGATCAATTCCATGTCTCCTGCTTGGATGGCAGATTCTTTACCACTGAGCCACCTGGGAAACCCCTATTCTGAATAAGCTAACATCATTTTTAAAATTGTAATAATTTGTAAGATCTTTGGAATTTTTTATTTTACAATCCTATTTTCTGAGAATGATGACAGTTTAGTTCCTGCTTTTCCTAATCTTACTCCTTTTTCTTTTTTTACTTGATTTCTTGAATCATCTGGAATATGCAGCACAATTCTGAAAAGAACTACTGAAACAAGCACTCTATGACACTCCCGATCTCAGAAAGAAATCTTTCAGTATTTCACTATTAAATATGATATTTCTAGAGAAAGACAAATATCATATAATATTTATATGTGGAATCTATAAATGGTATAACAAGTTCATTTATACCACTTGAATATTTACAAAAATAGAAATAGAGTCACAGATATAGGAAAAAAACTTATGGTTACCAGGGAGGAAAAGGATGGGGAAGGAATAATTTGTGAGATTGGGATTGACATACACACACTTCTATATATAACCTTCCCTTGTAGCTCAGTTGGTAAAGAACCTGCCTGCAATGCAGGAGACCCAATTTCAATTCCTGGGTCAGGAAGATCCCCTGGAGAAGGAAATGGCAACCCACTCCAGTATTCTTGCCTGGAGAATCCCATGGACAGAGGAGCCTGGAAGGCTACAGTCCAAGGGGTAGCAAGAGTCAGTCGTACATGACTTAGCAAATAAACCACCACCATATGTAAAATAGGTAACTAATAAGGACCTACTGTATAGAACAGGGAACTCTACTCAATACTCTGTAATGACCTATACTAAATTTGATTCCTGTTACATCAGTTGGCCAAAAGTATACCTTCACTGATTTATCTTTTAAACAGATTTACAAGAAGCAGATAAAAGTCTAAGCTTACCCATATACTAATATTTTCTACTTTAGCTGGAGTGTTAGTCCTTCTGCTTTGCCTTTTTCCTTAAATATTGCCTATTGCAATACCACACTTTCTTTTTTTTTAATTTATTTTTGGCTGCTCTGGGTTTTTGTTGCTGGGCACAGCCTTTCTCTAGTTGCAGTAAGCAGAACTATACTTCTTGTGTGCAGTGTGCAGGCTTCTCACTGTGGTGGCTTCTCTTTTGTGGGGCACAGGATCTAGGCACACAGGCTTCAGCAGTTGTGGCACACAGACTCTAGATATAGGCTCAGTAGTTGCGGCACACAGGCTTAGTTGCTCCAAGGCATGTTGGATCTTCCTGGACCAGGGATCGAACCTGTATCCCTTCCATTGGCAGGTAGATTCTTATCCACTGCACCAGCAGGGGAGTCCCACACTGTCTTGATTGCTGTAGTTTTGTTTTTTTTATTTTATTTTATTTAACTTTACAATATTGTATTGGTTTTGCCATATATCAAAATGAATCTGCCACAGGTATACATGTGTCCCCCATCCTGAACCCTCCTCCCTCCTCCCTCCCCATACCATCCCTCTGGGTCGTCCCAGTGCACCAGCCCCAAGCATCCAGTATCGTGCATGGAACCTGGACTGGCGACTCGTTTCATATATGATATTATATATATTTCAATGCCATTCTCCCAAATCATCCCACCCTCTTCCTCTCCCAGAGTCCAAAAGACTGTTCTATACATCTCTGTCTCTTTTGCTGTCTTGTATACAGGGTTATTGTTACCATCTTTCTAAATTCCATATATATGCGTTAGTATACTGTATTGGTGTTTTTCTTTCTGGCTTACTTCACTCTGCATAATAGGCTCCAGTTTCATCCACCTCATTAGAACTGATTCAAATGTATTCTTTTTAATGGCTGAGTAATATTCCATTGTGCATATGTACCACAGCTTTCTTATCCATTCATCTGCTGATGGACATCTAGGTTGCTTCCATGTCCTGGCTATTATAAACAGTGCTGCGATGAACATTGGGGTGCACGTGTCTCTTTCTATTCTGGTTTCCTCCGTGTGTATTCCCAGCAGTGGGATTGCTGGATCATAAGGCAGTTCTATTCCCAGTTTTTTAAGGAATCTCCACACTGTTCTCCATAGTGGCTGTACTAGTTTGCATTCCCACCAACAGTGTAAGAGGATTCCCTTTTCTCCACACCCTCTCCAGCATTTATTGCTTGTAGACTTTTGGATTGCAGCCATTCTGATTGGCATGAAATGGTACTTCATAGTGGTTTTGATTTGCATTTCTCTGATAATGAGTGATGTTGAGCATCTTTTCATGTGTTTGTTAGCCATCTGTATGTCTTCTTTGGAGAAATGTCTATGTAGTTCTTTGGCCCATTTTTTGATTGGGTCATTTATTTTTCTGGAATTGAGCTGTAGGAGTTGCTTGTATATTTTTGAGATTAGTTGTTTGTTGCTTCATTTGCTATTATGTTCTCCCATTCTGAAGGCTGTCTTTTCACCTTGCTTATAGTTTCTTTTGCCTTTCTTTGGTATTGGGATGAAAACTGACCTTTTCCAATCTTGTGGCCACTGCTGAGTTTTCCAAATTTGCTGGCATATTGAGTGCAGCACTTTCACAGCATCATCTTTCAGGACTTGGAATAGCTCCACTGGGATTCCATCACCTCCACTAGCTTTGTTCGTAGTGATGCTTTCTAAGGCCCATTTGACTTCACATTCCAAGATGTCTGGTTCTAGGTCAGTGATCACATCATCATGATTATCTGGGTCTTGAAACTCTTTTTTGTACAGTTCTTCTGTGTATTCCTGCCACCTCTTCTTAATATCTTCTGCTTCTGTTAGGTCCACACCATCTCTGTCCTTTATCGTGCCCATCTTTGCATGAAATGTTCCTTTGGTATCTCTGATTTTCTTGAAGAGATCCCTAGTCTTTCCCATTCTGTTGTTTTCCTGTATTTCTTTGCATTGATCACTGAAGAAGGCTTTCTTATCTCTTCTTGCTATTCTTTGGAACTCTGCATTTAGATGTTTATATCTTTCCTTTTCTCCTTTGCTTTTCGCTTCTCTTCTTTTCACAGCTATTTGTAAGGCTTCCCCAGACAGCCATTTTGCTTTTTTGCATTTCTTTTCCATGGGGATTGTCTTGATCCCTGTCTTCTGTACAATGTCACGAACCTCATTCCATAGTTCATCAGGCACTCTATCTATCAGATCTAGGCCCTTAAATCTATTTCTCACTTCCACTGTATAATCATAAGGGATTTGATATGTGAACCGTGAACTTCCTGATGTTCAAGCTGGTTTTAGAAAAGGCAGAGGAACCAGAGATCAAATTGCCAACATCCGCTGGATCATGGAAAAAGCAAGAGAGTTCCAGAAAAACATCTATTTCTGCTTTATTGACTATGCCAAAGCCTTTGACTGTGTAGATCACAATAAACTATGGAAAATTCTGAAAGAGATGGGAATACCAGACCACCTGATCTGCCTCTTAAGAAATCTGTATGCAGGTCAGGAAGCAACAGTTAGAACTGGTCATGGAACAACAGACTGGTTCCAAATAGGAAAAGGAGTACGTCAAGGCTGCATATTGTCACCATGTTTATTTAACTTATATGCAGAGTACATCATGAGAAATGCTGGACTGGAAGAAACAGAAGTTGGAATCAAGATTGCTGGGAGAAATATCAATAACCTCAGATATGCAGATGACACCACTCTTATGGCAGAAAGTGAAGAGGGGCTAAAAAGCCTCTTGATGAAAGTGAAAGTGGAGAGTGAAAAGGTTGGCTTAAAGCTCAACATTCAGAAAACGAAGATCATGGCATCTGGTCCCATCACTTCATGGGAAATAGATGGGGAAACAGTGTCAGACTTTGTTTTTCTGGGCTCCAAAATCACTGCAGATTGTGACTGCAGTCATGAAATTAAAAGACGCTTACTCCTTGGAAGGAAAGTTATGACCAACCTAGATAGCATATTCAAAAGCAGAGACATTACTTTACCAACAAAGGTTCGCCTAGTCAAGGCTATGGTCTTTCCTGTGGTCATGTATGGATGTGAGAGCTGGACTGTGAAGAAGGCTGAGTGCCAAAGAATTGATGCTTTTGAACTGTGGTGTTGGAGAAGACTCTTGAGAGTCCCTTGGACTGCAAGAAGATCCAACCAGTCCATTCTGAAGGAGATCAATCCTGGAATTTCTTTGAAAGGAATGATGCTAAAGCTGAAACTCCAGTATTTTGGCCACCTCATGCGAAGAGTTGACTCATTGGAGAAGACTCTGATGCTGGGAGGGATTGAGGGCAGGAGGAGAAGGGGACGACAGAGGATGAGATGGCTGGATGGCATCACTGACTCAATGGGTATGAGTCTGTGTGACCTCCGGGAGCTGGTGATGGACAGGGAGGCCTGGCGTGCTGCGGTTCATGGGGTCGCAAAGAGTCGGACACGACTGAGCGACTGATCTGATCTGATCTGATCTGATAGTTTCTTTTGTTGTGAGGAAGCTTTTAAGTTTAACTAGGTCCCATTTATTTATTTTTGCTTTTATTTCCAATATTCTGGGAGGTGGGTCATAGAGGATCCTGCTCTGATGTATGTCGGAGAGTGTTTTGCCTATGTTCTCCTCTAGGAGTTTTATAGTTTCTGGTCTTACATTTAGATCTTTAGTCCATTTTGAGTTTATTTTTGTGTATGGTATTAGAAAGTACTCTAGTTTCATTCTTTTACAAGTGTTTGACCATTTTTCCCAGCACCGCTTGTTAAAGAGATTGTCTTTAATCCATTGTATATTCTTGCCTCCTTTGTCAAAGATAAAGTGTCCATATGTGCATGGATTTATCTCTGGGCTTTCTATCTTGTTCCATTGATCTTAATTTCTGTCTTTGTGCCAGTACCATACTGTCTTGATGACTGTGGCTTTGTAGTAGAGCCTGAAGTCAGGCAGGTTGATTCCTCCAGTTCCATTCTTCTTTCTCAAGATAGCTTTGGCTATTCGAGGTTTTTTGTATTTCCATACAAATTGAGAAATTATTTGTTCTAGCTCTGTGAAGAATACCATTGGTAGCTTGATGGGGATTGCATTGAATCTATAGATTGCTTTGGGTATTATACTCATTTTCACTATATTGATTCTGCCAATCCATGAACATGGTATATTTCTCCATCTATTAGTGGTCCTCTTTGATTTCTTTCACCAGTGTTTTATAGTTTTTTATATATAGGTCTTTAGTTTCTTTAGGTAGATATATTCCTAAGTATTTTATTCTTTTCATTGCAATGGTGAATGGAATTGTTTCCTTAATTTCTCTATTTTCTCATTATTAGTGTACAGGAATGCCAGGGATTTCTGTGTGTTGATTTTATATCCTGCAACATTACTATATTCATTGATTGCTGCTGCTGCTGCATCACTTCAGTCGTGTCCGACTCTGTGCGACCCCACAGACGGAAGCTCACCAGGCTCCCCCGTCCCTGGGATTCTCCAGGCAAGAATACTGGAGTGGGTTGCCATCTCCTTCTCCAATGCATGAAAGTGAAAAAAGTGAAAGTGAAGTCGCTCAGTCGTGTCCGACCCCTAGCGACCCCATGGACTGGAGCCTACCAGGATCCTCCGTCCATGGGATTTTCCAGGCGAAAGCACTGGGGTGGGGTGCCATTGCCTTCCCCGATATTCATTGATTAGTTCTAGTAATTTTCTGGTGGAGTCTTTAGGGTTTTCTATGTAGAGGATCATGTCATCTGCAAACAGTGAGAGTTTTACTTCTTCTTTTCCAGTTTGGATTCCTTTTATTTCTTTTTCTGCTCTGATTGCTGTGGCCAAAACTTCCAAAACTGTTGAATAGTAATGGTGAAAGTGGGCATCCTTGTCTTGTTCCTGACTTTAGAGGAAATGCTTTCAATTTTTCACCATCAAGGATAATGTTTGTTGTGGGTTTGTCATATATAGCTTTTATTATGTTGAGGTATGTTCCTTCTATTCCTACTTTCTGGAGAGTTTTTATCATAAATGGATGTTGAATTTTATCAAAGGCTTTCTCTGCATCTATTGAGATAATCATATGGTTTTTATTTTTCAATTTGTTAATGTGGTGTATTATGTTGATTGATTTGCGGATATTGAAGAATCCTTACATTCCTGGGATAAAGCCCACTTGGTCATGGTGTATGATCTCTTTAATGTGTTGTTGGATTCTGATTGCTAGAATTTTGTTAAGGATTTTTGCATCTATGTTCATCAGTGATATTGGCCTGTAGTTTTCTTTTTTTGTGGGATCTTTGTCAGGTTTTGGTATTAGGGTGATGGTGGCCTCATAGAATGAGTTTGGAAGTTTACCTTCCTCTGCAATTTTCTGGAAGAGTTTGAGTAGGATAGGTGTTAGCTCTTCCCTAAATTTTTGGTAGAATTCAGCTGTGAAGCCATCTGGACCTGGGCTTTTGTTTGCTGGAATATTTCTGATTACAGTTTCAATTTCCGTGCTTGTGATGGGTCTGTTAAGATTTTCTATTTCTTCCTGGCCCAGTTTTGGAAAGTTGTACTTTTCTAAGAATTTGTCCATTTCTTCCATGTTGTCCATTTTATTGCCATATAATTGCTGATAGTAGTCTCTTATGAGCCTTTGTATTTCTGTGTTGTCTGTTGTGATCTCTCCATTTTCATTTCTAATTTTATTGATTTGATTTTTCTCCCTTTATTTCTTGATGAGTCTGGCTAATGGTTTGTCAATTTTATATTTATCCTTTCAAAGAACCAGCTTTTGGCTTTGTTGATTTTTGCTATGGTCTCTTTTGTTTGTTTTGCATTTATTTCTGCCCTAATTTTTAAGATTTCTTTCCTTCTCCTAACCTTGGGGTTCTTCATTTCTTCATTTTCTAGTTGCTTTAGGTGTAGAGTTAGGTTATTTATTTGACTTTTTTCTTGTTTCTTGAGGTATGCCTGTATTGCTATGAACTTTCCCCTTAGGACTGCTTTTACAGTGTCCCACAGGTTTTGGGTTGTTGTGTTTTCATTTTCATTCATTTCTATGCAAATTTTGATTTCTTTTTTGATTTCTTCTGTGATTTGTTGGTTATTCAGCAGCGTGTTGTTCAGCCTCCATATGTTGGAATTTTTAATAGTTTTTCTCCTATAATTGAGATCAAGTTGTGTGATGTCAGTCTTCCAACTTTGTCTTTCTTCTTTAATATTCTGTGGTCTATTCTGGGTCCTTTACCTCTCTTCTTTACCTCTTCTTTACCTCTTCTTTACCTCTCAACTTTAGAATCAGTTGGTCAGTATCCACAAAACAACTCTCTGGGACTTTAACTGGGACTGTGGTGAAGGTACAGAAGAATTTAAGAAGAAATAAATTTTTACAACATTGATTCTTCTCCTCCATGACCATGAAATACCTCTCTATTTCCTTGGTTATTTTATTTATTTCATCAATTTTGTAGTTTTCCTCCAATAGATCTTATACATATTTTCTTACATTTATACCTAAGTATATGATTTTGGAGTGTTAATGATACTGTGTTTTTAATCTCAGATTCTATTGGGTCATTGCTAGTATATAGAAGATGGAAGCTAGAAGTCATTATTTTTCTTCAGACTGCCACAGTAGTCTAATATCCATGTGCCACACATGTGGCAATATAGGAGAAATGAAGCATGAGCTAACTATATCCAGAAGAAAACCAAAGCTCCTTTGTGGCATAAAAATGGGTTTCAATGAGCACAAAAGACACGTCTTTTAAGGTCCTAATCTTTCAGTAATGCCACTTTCATCACCTTTCTTCCTCTAGCACTTCTAACAAACTTTCATCCTAACAATCTATATTATAAATAAATACTTCTCTTAATGAAATATCAACAGCGGTTTTGTTTACTAACAGAATTTTGCCTGCCATGGTATTCCATTAATGTGTGATAAATTCTTAAGTAAATAGATGAATTAATGAGAAAGGAGATGAGATTAGAAGGAGAGGAAGCATTGCAAGGAAGGTTGGGAAAAGAAATGTAAGAATTTGTCTCATACCGCTGATTTTCAAGGTATTTTGAAAGAACTTTTCTGATAATGCCTAGTTTTATATGGGCTGTCAAAATACAATTTTGCTGATTCCTTAATAGTCTGAATTTCTCTCTTCTGTTTTAAGTATAGTAGTGTGAGAAAAAAATTGTTTTTGATTTGATAATTCGCTAACACTCTACAATCAAATTGATCATGAAAATCACAAATGAAAACAGAAAGAAATGCTGTCTCAAAAACGTCATTGATATAATTTAGAATCTCTATAATAACAGTATATATTTTTGTTTAGCATCTCTGAATGACTCCACAGTTTGCAAAGTTGTCTCCAGTAGCTAACACACCAGACATCACATGTACCAAAAATACTTCTATTTGCCACTTAAACCTGACTTCTTTGCATAGAGAGGGTGTCTAGAAACACTCATAAATGTTAGGTACAGCAAGGGCACCTTGTACATTCTTTCCTGCTGCCTCTTGTTTGATGTCCTGTGTTCACTCCATTGGCCTTTACAAGCCAGAGTGTTTCATGTGATTTCAAAGGGTTTTGATTTTTACACTGTTCCTATCATTATCAAATGAGCTAACAATCAAGCATGCAGACTTATCAGTTCAGTCCAGTTCAGTTCAGTCACTCAGTCGTGTCCGACTCTTTGTGACCCCATGAATCACAGCACGCCAGGCCTCCCTGTCCATCACCAACTCCCAGAGTTAACCCAGACTTATGTCCATCGAGTTGGTGATGCCATCCAGCCATCTCATCCTCTGTCGTCCCCTTCTCCTCCTGCCCCCAACCCCTCCCAGCATCAGAGTCTTTTCCAATGAGTCAACCCTTCGCATGAAGTGGCCAAAGTATTGGAGTTTCAGCTTTAGCATCATTCCTTCCAAAGAACAACCAGGACTGATGTCCCTTAGAATGGACTGGTTGGATCTCCTTACAGTCCAAGGGACTCTCAAGAGTCTTCTCCAACACCACAGTTCAAAAGCATCAATTCTTCAGCTCTCAGCTTTCTTAACAGTCCAACTCTCACATCCATACATGACTACTAAAAAACCCATAGCCTTGACTAGACGGACCTTTGTTGGCAAAGTAATGCCTCTGCTCTGAATATGCTATCTAGGTTGGTCATAACTTTCCTTCCGAGAAGTAAGCATCTTTTAAAAATTTCATGGCTGATGCAGCTAAATACTAAATGTAAGGTTTCAGCAATTGCTACTGCTACTTTACCTACCTACCATGTCCAGGTTTATTTGCAGAGGGCACTTTAAATTTGTACTGAATTTTATTATTTGAGCTAAATCAAATCTTCTTCTCTTTCTCCTCCCTGTCCTTGTCCTCTTCCTCTCCCCCAACTCCTTCATTTCCTTTGCAGTACAATTGTAAAATAAATGAAGAGTATGCACACTGCAAAAATTTAAACCTTACCTTTAAGGCAGGGATATGATTGATAGATAGACACATAAAGAGATAAGTAGATGATAGACAAAAGAGAACATTAAAAACACTCTTTACTCTTCTTTGTGTCTCTCCCTCTAATGAAGATGATGGTGGGCCAACCAAACCCATTTATTAGGCCTTAGGCATCATATTTCCTGACTCGCTGGTAGTGTTGAGTGTTAAGGTCTGCCGCTGAGTCCCTCCCAGGGAACTGCCCTTGGACAAAGAGAACATCCATGAAAAATGTTAATCCCTCTTCAAGGGCGGGCCACTGTAATGACTGTTCATGTGGATGGGAGGGTATGAAGGCCTAGATGTCTTATCTCAGTTCAGTGTCTCTAAATGGCCATTCCATCTACAGAGTTGGTGGGGAGACAGTCTGAAGTCTCTGCTGCAACTGCATTACAGTTCAGCTTTGCTCTTTGCCTAAGCCTGCATCATTCACTGCCAGTGTTTTTCCTGAGAATACATTGCCAACAAATCACCAGCCTTCAAGTTTTCATTTTATAACCTGTTCCCTAGTAAAGCAACTACAAGGGTCAGTATCTGCAATGATCCACAGAGGTAGACTCTGGAACCAGGGCACCCATTGGATGGTAAAGAGAATACCATCTTTGCTGGAAGGTGGTGTCCTGATAGCACTTGGATCCCTGAAACAATTGAGATGAACTGTATGGATCATCTGAGCCAGTGGTGAACTGAGTTTGGGCACCAGTGGACGGAAGTGTGTCTGGGGGCCATTTGAGATGCTGGGGGTGGGAGGAGGCCAAGCAGGGAGTAATAATCATAATAACTACAGAATTAGAAGCTTCTTATGGGGAACTATTGAAACATTGGATTAATCACCAATTTAGGAAAAATGTGAAAGCCAGAGGGTCTCCTAGGCAACATTTGAAGACTCTCATATCCTGTAGTCGGACAGCAGAAAAATCTGGGGCTCAGAAGAATTACTTAATTATGAGAGTGAAAGAGAAGATTTCTGCAAGCCTTCTCTAAGACAGGAGTCCTGATTGGGACCCAAGTAGATGCTCTGAAGACCATCTCATAGTTTCACTATATCCATGATATCGTGTTAATTAGACCAGCAAAGTAAAAAGAGGCAGAAAGTTAAACCATTGAAGATTAAACCATCTAAGGTGCTCAACATATCTGGTAAGATTTTAGGAGCACAGTGTCCTGGAAAATGGTGCAACTTCCTCTCTAACATAAAGGACAAATTATTGCATCTTGTCAACAAATTATTGCAAATTGTCAACATCCACTGGATTATAGAAAAAAATGAAGGAATTTCAGAAAAACATCTACTTCTGCTTCAGCTACTATGCTAAAGCCTTAGATTGTATGGATCACAACAAACTGTGGAAAATTCTTAAAGAGATAGGGATACCAGACCACCTTACCTACCTCCTAAGACACTTGTATGCAGGTCAAGAAGCAACAGTTAGAACCAGACATAGAACAATGGATTGGTTCAAAATTAGTAAAGGAGTATTGTCACTCTGCTTATTTAACATCTATGCAGAGTACATAATGAGAAATCCTAGGCTGGATGAATCACAAGCTGGAATCAAGACTTTCGGGAGAAATATCAACAACCTCTGATATGCAGATGATACAAATCTAATGAGAGAAAGTGAAGAGGAACTAAAGAGCTTCTTGATGAGAGTGAAAGAGGCTTAAAAAACAACATTGAAAAAATTAAGATCATGGCATCCAGTCCCATCACTTCATGCAAATCAGATCAGATCAGTTGCTCAGTCGTGTCCGACTATTTGCGACCCCATGAATCGCAGCACACCAGGCCTCGCTGTCCATCACCAACTCCCAGAGTTCACTCAGACTTACCTCCATCAAGTCAGAGATGCCATCCAGCCATCTCATCCTCTGTCGTCCCCTTTTCCTCTTGCCCTCAATCCCTCCCAGCATCAGAGTCTTTTCCAATGAGTCAACTCTTTGCATGAGGTGGCCAAAGTACTGGAGTTTCAGCTTTAGCATCATTCCTTCCAAAGAACACCCAGGGCTGATCTCCTTCAGAATGGACGGTTGGATCTCCTTGCAGTCCAAGGGACTCTCAAGAGTCTTCTCCAACACCACACTTCAAAAACATCAATTCTTCGGCACTCAGCCTTCTTCACAGTCCAACTCTCACATCCACACATGACCATAGGAAAAACCATAGCCTTGACTAGACGGACTTTTGTTGGCAAAGTAACGTCTCTGCTCTGAATATGCTATCTAGGTTGGTCATAACCTTCCTTCCAAGGAGTAAGTGTCTTTTAATTTCATGGCTGCAGTCACCATCTGCAGTGATTTTGGAGCCCAGAAAAGTAAAGTCTGACACTGTTTCCACTGTTTCCCCATCTATTTCCCATGAAGTGATGGGACCGGGTGCCATGATCTTTGTTTTCTGAATGTTGAGCTTTAAGCCAACTTTTTCACTCTCCACTTTCACTTTCATCAAGAGGCTTTTGAGTTCCTCTTCACTTTCTGCCATAAGGGTGGTGTCATCTGCATATCTGAGGTTATTGATATTTCTCCCGGAAATCTTGATTCCAGCTTGTGCTTCCTCCAGCCCAGTGTTTCTCATGATGTATTCTGCATAGAAGTTAAATAAACAGGGTGACAATATACAGCTTTGATGTACTCCTTTTCCTATTTGGAACCAGTCTGTTGTTCCATGTCCAGTTCTAACTGTTGCTTCCTGACCTGCATACAGATTTCTCAAGAGGCAGATCAGGTGGTCTGGTATTCCCATCTCTTTCAGAATTCTCCACAGTTTCTTATGATCCACACAGTCAAAGGCTTTGGCATAGTCAATAAAGCAGAAATAGATGTTTTTCTGGAACTCTCTTGCTTTTTCCATGATCTGGTGGATGTTGGCAATTTGATCTCTGGTTCCTCTGCCTTTTCTAAAACCAGCTTGAACATCTGGAAGTTCATGGTTCACATATTGCCGAAGCCTGGCTTGGAGAATTCATGGCAAATAGATGAGGAAAAAGTGGAAACAGTGATAGATTACATTTTCTTGGGCTCCAAAATCACTGAAAAGGGTGACTGCAGCCATGAAATTGAAAGATACTTGCTCCTTGAAAGACAGGCTATGGCAAACCTAGATAGTGTATTAAAAAGCAGAGACGTGACTTTATTGACAAAGGTCCACATAGTCAAAGCTATGGTTTTTCCAGTAGTCATGTACAGATGTGAGGGTTGGACTATAAAGCAGGCTAAGTCCTGAAGAATTGCTGCTTTTGAATTGTGGTAGTGGAGAAGGGACTCTTGAGAGTCCCTTGGAGAGCAAGGAGCTCAAACTCATCAATTCTAAAGGAAATCAACCTCGAAAATTCATTGGAAGGACTGATGCTGAAGTTGAAGCTCCAATACTTTGGCCACCTGATTCAAAGAGCCGACTGGTTGGGAAAGACTCTGATGCTGGGAAAGATTGAGGGCAGGAGGAGAAGTGGATGACATAGGATGAGATGGTTGTATGGCATCACTGACTCAATAGACACAAGTTTGACCAAACTCTGGGAGATAGAGGACAGGGAAGCCTGGTGTGCTGCAGTCCATGGGGTCACAAAGATTCAGACATGACTGAGTGACTGAAAAACAACAAAATCTCATTTTGTGCTGTTTTTTATTCTCTGCTTTCTGTTTTTAAATATATTAAATTTATGTTTTTATTCAATAAATTTTATATACAGTGTCTTGTGGGTCTAATGTGACATTTTTAACTTCTGCTGATTATCACTTGTATCTTGATATCTTAGGTTATAAGGTCAATTTCATGGAGAATTTACATGTGAGAGGTTTTTTTTTGTATGACTCTGAGAAATATTTATTTTTGCTATAGCCAGTATCTAAAGGTACTATCAAACAGAGGCCACTTAAGATAAACTATTAGATTGGGATTTTCTGGATCACCCAAGTGGTACAAATTTGGACCTCTAACATATGTGAGTTCAGGATCACCAATTCAAACTTTAGAGGAGAGTTTGCTTTGTTTTGTTTTCATTGAAAGTACAGGATAAGACTTAGTTCCCTTGTCTTCTCTTCTTGCTGGTACATGGAATTTTTTTAAGGCATTCTTTCACCAAATTTGTAGATTTTCAAGTGTCCTACTTTAAGCAGCAGCCTCAAGCCCATTCACCTCCTTATATTGCCATCCACATGATCATCAAACACAAAGCTCTAGGGAACTGAGATTGGCAGCAACTCTCAGGACTGCTGTACAAAAAAGATCTTTACAACCCAGATAATCACAATGGTGTGATCACTCACCTAGAGCCAGACATAGTGAATGTGAAGTCAAGTGGGCCTTAGGAAGGATCACTACGAACAAAGCTAGTGGAGCTGGTGGAATTCCAGTTGAACTATTTCAAATTCTAAAAGATGATGCTGTGAAAGTGCTGCACTCAATATGCCAGCAAATTTGGAAAACTCAGCAGTGGCCACAGGACTGCAAATGGTCAGTTTTCATGCCAAAAGAAATTCAATCCCAAAGAAAGGCAATGCCAAAGAATGCTCAAGCTACTGTACAATAGCACTTATCTCATATGCTAGTAAAGTAATGCT
The DNA here is from genome assembly GCA_935064755.1 of Tragelaphus eurycerus. NCBI lineage: Eukaryota > Metazoa > Chordata > Mammalia > Artiodactyla > Bovidae > Tragelaphus > Tragelaphus eurycerus. Next base: position 27,978,984 of record CAKXYN010000023.1, read on the forward strand.
CAAAATTCTCCAAGCCAGGCTCCAGCAATACATGAACTATGAAATTCCAGATGTTCAAGCTGGTTTTAGAAAAGGCAGAGGAACCAGAGATCAAATTGCCAACATTCAATGGATCATCGAAAAAGCAAAAGAGCTACAGAAAAAAACATCTATTTCGGCTTTATTGACTATGCCAAAGCCTTTGACTATGTGGATCACAATAAACTATGGAAAATTCTGAATGAGATGGGAATACCAGACCACCTGATCTGCCTCTTGAGAAACCTGTATGCAGGTCAGGAAGCAACAGTTAGAACTGGACATGGAACAACAGACTGGTTCCAAATAGGAAAAGGAGTATGTCAAGATTGTATATTGTCACCCTGTTTATTTAACTTCTATGCAGAGTACATCATGAGAAATGTTGGGCTGGATGAGGCACAAGCTGGAATCAAGATTTCTGGGAGAAATATCAATAACCTCAGATATGCAGATGATACCACCCTAATGGCAGAAAGTGAAGAACTAAAGAGCCTCTTGATGAAAGTGAAGAGGAGAGTGTAAAAGTTGGCTTAAAGCTCAACATTCAGAAAACTAAGATTATGGCATCTGGCCCCATCAGATCAGATCAGATCAATTCAGTCACTCAGTCATGTCCGACTATTTGCGACCCCATGGATTGCAGCATGCCAGGCCTCACTGTCCATCACCAACTCTCAGAGTTCACTCAGACTCATGTCCATTGAGTCAGTGATGCCATCCAGCCATCTCATCCTCTGTCGTTCCCTCCTCCTCTTCCCCTAATCCCTCCCAGCATCAGAGTCTTCTCCAATGAGTCAACTCTTCGCATGAGGTGGCCAAAGTACTGGAGTTTGAGCTTTAGCATTGTTCCTTCCAAAGAAATCCCAGGACTGATCTCCTTCAGAATGGACTGGTTGGATCTCCTTGCAGTCCAAGGGACTCTCAAGAGTCTTCTCCAACACCACAGTTCAAAAGCATCAATTCTTTGGTGCTCAGCCTTCTTCACAGTCCAGCTCTCACATCCGTACATGACCACAGGAAAAACGATAGCCTTGACTAGGCGAACCTTTGTTGGCAAAGTAATGTCTCTGCTTTTGAATATGCTATCTAGGTTGGTCATAACTTTCCTTCCAAGGAGTAAGTGTCTTTTAATTTCATGGCTGCAGTCACCATCTGTAGTGATTTTGGAGCCCAGAAAAATAAAGTCTGACACTGTTTCCACTGTTTTCCCATCTATTTCCCATGAAGTGATGGGACCGGGTGCCATGATCTTCGTTTTCTGAATGTTGAGCTTTAAGCCAACCTTTTCACTCTCCACTTTCACTTTCATCAAGAGGCTTTTGAGTTCCTCTTCACTTTCTGCCATAAGGGTGGTGTCATCTGCATATCTGAGGTTATTGATATTTCTCCCGGAAATCTTGATTCCAGCTTGTGTTTCTTCCAGTCCAGCGTTTCTCATGATGTACTCTGCATAGAAGTTAAATAAACAGGGTGACAATATACAGCCTTGATGTACTCCTTTTCCTATTTGGAACCAGTCTGTTGTTCCATGACCAGTTCTAACTGTTGCTTCCTGACCTGCATACAGATTTCTCAAGAGGCAGATCAGGTGGTCTGGTATTCCCATCTCTTTCAGAATTTTCCACAGTTTCTTGTGATCTACACAGTCAAAGGCTTTGGCATAGTCAATAAAGCAGAAATAGATGCTTTTCTGGAACACTCTTGTTTTTTCCCTGATCCAGCGGATGTTGGCAATTTGATCTCTGGTTCCTCTGCCTTTTCTAAAACCAGCTTGAACATCAGGAAGTTCACTGTTCACATATTGCTGAAGCCTGGCTTGGAGAATTTTGAGCATTACTTTACTAGTGTGTGAGATGAGTGCAATTGTGCGGTAGTTGGAGCATTCTTTGGCATTGCCTTTCTTTGGGACTGGAATGAAAACTGACCTTTTCCAGTCCTGTGGCCACTGCTGAGTTTTCCAAATTTGCTGGCATATTGAGTGCAGCACTTTCACAGCATCATCTTTTAGGATTTGGAATAGCTCAACTGGAATTCCATCACCTCCACTAGCTTTGTTCATAGTGATGCTTTCTAGGGCCTACTTGACTTCACATTCCAGGATATCTGGCTCTAGGTCAGTGATCACACCATCGTGATTATCTGGGTCATGAAGCTCTTTTTTGTATAGTTCTTCTGTGTATTCTTGCCACCTCTTCTTAAAATCTACTGCTTCTGTTAGGTCCATACCATTTATGTCTTTTATTGAGACCATCTTTGCATGAAATGTTCCCTTGGTATCTCTGATTTTCCTGAAGAGATCCCTAGTCTTTCCCATTCTGTTGTTTTCCTCTATTTCTTTGCATTGATCGCTGAAGAAGGCTTTCTTATCTCTTCTTGCTATTCTTTGGAACTCTGAATTCAGATGCTTCTATCTTTCCTTTTCTCCTTTGCTTTTCGCTTCTCTTCTTTTCACAGCTATTTGTAAGGCCTCCCCAGACAGCCATTTTGCTTTTTTGCATTGCTTTTCCATCGGGATGGTCTTGATCCCTGTCTCCTGTACAATGTCACGAACCACATTCCATAGTTCATCAGGCACTCTATCTATCAGATCTAGGCCCTTGAATCTATTTCTCACTTCCACTGTATAATCATAAAGGATTTGATTTAGGTCATACCTGAATGGTCTAGGTTGGTCATAACTTTCCTTCCAAGGAGTAAGTGTCTTTTAATTTCATGGCTGCAGTCACCATCTGCAGTGATTTTGGAGCCCAGAAAAATAAAGTCTGACACTGTTTCCCCATCTATTTCCCATGAAGTGATGGGACCGGATGCCATGATCTTTGTTTTCTGAATGTTGAGCTTTAAGCCAACTTTTTCACTCTCCACTTTCACTTTCATCAAGAGGCTTTTGAGTTCCTCTTCACTTTCTGCCATAAGGATGGTGTCATCTGCATATCTGAGGTTATTGATATTTCTCCCAGCAATCTTGATGCCAGCTTGTGCTTCTTTCAGCCCAGCGTTTCTCATGATGTACTCTGCATAGAAGTTAAATAAGCCGGGTGACAGTATACAGCCTTGACGTACTCCTTTTTCTATTTGGAAGTAGTCTGTTGTTCCATGTCTATCAAGCCTTAGAGGAGGTTACAAGGGATTCCACTTCCTCTAGCAACTCTATAGGAAACATTTTAATTCTAATTTGAAATCCATGTTTGGAAGCTTTCCTTTCTAATATCCCCATTCATAAAGTTTGACATCATATCTTAATTGCTTGTTTAATTGCTGTTTATTTCTTAACTGAAAGCTTAGTTCAATCAAGAACACTTTGGGGATGGTGCATACAGAAGCAGAAATTTAATGTTATACATATTAAACTTACATAATGTTATGTGATGTGATTTGTGATCGTTTCTCAGTCATGTCCAACTCTTTGTACCCATGAACTGTAGCCTGCCAACCTCCTCTATTTGTGGGATTTCCCAGGCAAGAACACAGGAGTGGGTTGCTATTTCCTTCTGCAGGGGAACTTCCTGACACAGGAATTGAACCTGTGACTCCTACCTCATCTCCCGCATGGCAGATGGGTTCTTTACCACTGAGCCACCAGGGAAGCCTTGCAAACCTCAATTATGCTAGAGCAGGGGCCCAATTCAATTAACTTGTAGAAGGAAGTGTTTCACTCCTACTATCTAGGCCAGAAAGAGAGATACAGAGGTGGAAAGAGAAGTGGAGAAGTGATTATTGTAAACACAGACATGGCCAAGTTAATAGACCACACACAGGCAGTATCTTTAAGGGGGAAAAAAGAATGTTACAAGATAGCCCTTATGAAGTATTTTTTTCTTATTATAGCAAATAAATACTAGATTATTTTTGTTGTTGCTTGACTATTACAACATTATTTTATGCTAAAGGGGATTTTTCACTCATGTTAACTTCTGAGCACTACAGAGCAAAATTCTTCCTTTAAAATAAGAGACTTCAAATTTTTTTAAATATACAAGTTTGTTTAACTTTGCAACTGCACTGATGTACATAAAATAAAATTTCCTGTGAATTGTCTTTGCATATTTTATTCCATAACAGAAGAGAAGAATGTATGTTTCTAATATATTGACAGTTAAAGTGTTAATCCTGCAGTTGAGTCCAACTCTTTGCAACCCCATGGACTGTGGCCCACTAGGCTCCTGTGTCCATGGAATTCTCCAGACAAGAATAGTGGAGTGGGGTACCAATCCCTTCTCTAGGGGATCTTCCTGACCTAGGGATCAAGCCCAGGTCTCTTGCATCGCAGGCAGATTCTTTACCATCTGAGCCACTAGGAAAGTCCAAGTAAATGTAAAACTTAATTCAAAAAAAAAAAAACATTGGTAATTTTTCTTATTTTCTGTTAGATTTCTGGTCTAAGATTTGCTTTTGCTTCAACAAATATTTTCTGTGAAAGAGGGGACACTTCTGTTGCCTCCATATTAGGTGTGCTTGCTTCACGAAATAGGTGTGTGGACATAAGCTGTACATAAAAATAACTAAAAACAAGCCTGTATCTTCATAAATTTGGTAAAAAGGCATTAGAAATATGTTCTCCTCAGGGAGGGATAGGAAATCTAACTTCTAATTTGGGGTGGCACATAGATACATGGATATTTTGCCTCCTTGCTTGCTTTATTGAGTTTTAAGGCCATATGTTCCTGGCCTTAGTTTCAATATTTATACCACTGGTGAGATGAGAGATTTGAGCACATTGTGTCCTCTTCAGGTTTCATCCAATAACTCATTTTTATTTCAGAATACATTCATCACACTAAGTCATATGATGCAAGAAAAAAAAATTTTTTTGACCGAGCAGAAATACCATTCTGAGCTAAGATTACAGAAACAAAGTTTCCTCTTCTATTTGTATAAAGATGAATTAAAATGATAGTATCGAGAATAGAAGCAACACATATATTAATATATTTGTATCCTTCCTAAAGTGTAACATTTGAATTCATTTCCTATTCTGGGTTCTGGCATCCAAAATTATTTCCTCTCCTGCGGGTTTCAAATCCCACGCACATCCTCTAGCCCTCCTGTTCCACTTAATTGAAAGGCAGGGTGAATGCAAACCAGATAAAGTGCTCAATGTGCTCCCCTACCTCCAGCTCTAGAAAGAAACACAGATGCTCTGACAGCAGTTGGGACCAGCGTCTTCTCCGTTCACCCACTGCAATATGGGAGATGAGCAATCACTCTGTTTCAGATCACAGAAAAGGAATCTTCTGAGCGATTAACAAGCAGCATTGCCTTCACCACCACTAGTGTTCCAAATACACCCAATTGAAAAACTTCTAAAGATTGATGCCTGTAGGTGAATTTAGTCAACAGTGACATGAAATCCACAACCTGAATTTATTTCATACATAGTCTAACTTGATTTTTCAATATCATTATGGATGGTGTAACATATCACACCAGCCTCTGTGAGACAGGCTAAGTGAACTAATAGTGTTACCAAATCATAGAATAAGTGACCTTGAAAGTGAAGTGAAAGTGTTTGTTGCTCAGCCATGTCCAACTCTTCCCGACCCCATGGACTATAGCCCACCAGGCTCCTCTGTCCATGGGATTCTCCAGGCAAGAATATTGGAGTGGGTTGCCATTCCCTTCTCCAGGGGATCTTCCCAACCCAGGAATTGAACCCAGGTCTCCTGCATTGCAGGCAGATTCTTTACCATCTGAGCTTACTGGTTTTGAAAATCAGGTCTCGAAACAAAGCTGTCTTGTCAGGCTAGTTGCTATCTGCAGTGAATTCAAATCCAAGACTGCTGATACTTACTCCACTGCTCTTTCCATTTTACCACGTGGCCTTCTTCAAGATTATCTAGAAGGCAAATAACTTGAAATATGAATTATTGTTGCATGTTAAGTTTATTCTATTCAATGTCAATAAGACAGATTTTTTAAATCTAATTAGTAAGTTTTAACAAGTCATAGTTTTTTTATTAGCTGTTAACTGAAAATGATCTTCAGTGTCACATTTAGAGCTCTCCCTTAATCTGACCAAGCAATTCTCATCATCTCTCTACTACGTGCAAGTAAATGATAGCAATAAAAAAGAATACTAGGAGAATATGAAGATAAAAGCTAAAGAACTGAAGATATTTGGAGAGAACATATGATAGAGTTAATCATAAAAATCACAAATTTGTGGGCCTAATCAAATCTGTGTTCTACTCCCGCTTCCCCCATTTAGTGCTGTGCCAACTTAACTATATTACTTAACATATCTGAACCTCAGTTTTCTCGTCTCTGAATGGGGACAGTGAAAATATCTACCTCATAAAGTTGTTGTGAGTCCTGAGAAAAAGTACACAATACTTAATATCGTACTTGGTGCTTAATGAACACTCAAGATAAGTTGGCCAAACCTTAAAGCCTCTGCTGCTGCTGCTGCTAAGTCACTTCAGTCGTGTAAAGCCTCTATGAAGCATTAAAATAAACTATTAAACAATCCCCTCACCTAGCTGTATTCTCAAGACAAGCCTTTTGTAGAACAGTCATAAAGAGTTTTACAGAAAGTCTTCATCAGCTGCCCACCCCAAAGGTCATCATCTCCAAGGGAGTGAATTACCTCTCTGCCTGGTTCAATGGAGAAGAACTTTGGAAAAAACATCTTCTTTCCCACTGCAAGTCTGGAAGCTGATGGTGATACATCCCACAGCTAGAAAGAGAAGCCAAGATGAGAAAATGCTCAATTTGGCGAAGCTTATTTACTGACTCATCCCTGAACAGTTGTGCTTATATTAAAATTATATATATATATATATATATGTATATACAAATGCACACAGATGGGATAAGCATATGGGAGTGCACGCATACACGCATGTGCATACAGCATGTCGACCATTTTTAAAGACATGGAGAAATTTTGATCTCCATAGAAAATTCAAAAGTACTCTTTGGAGTTCACTTTCAGATGTGGGGAGAAATATTTACTTTCCAAATTATGTTTTCCTTTAGCAAATATTTGCCTTCTTCAGGCACATAACTAACAAAATAGTAAAAACCATGCCCAACAGCAGCAAGAAGACAATTTAAAAACTTAAGATCGACTTTGAACTCTAGGATGGCAGGGAAGAACTAATGTCACTGTTGTATCTATACCCTCAACCTAAGTGACAGGCATATATATCATAATCAGACACTTTAGTAAGTGAACAGTGAGGAATAAATCCCCAAGCAAACCTCAATATATATTGTGTTAATTTGGAGCAAGAATAGTACTATCACCTTTACCGCCTTGAATCAATATTAAAAATTCTTCTTTGTATGCTTTGTTTATTCCACCTAACATAATCCTCTCTAAGTCTATGCTGTCACAGATGGCAAGATTCCCATCTTTTTATGGCTGAATAATATTCCATTATAGTCTTGATTTGCATCTCCTTAATGATTAATATTATTTTATATAATTGTTGGCCATTTGTATGTCTTCTTTGAAAAAATGTCTATTCAGATCCTTGTTCATTTTTTAACTAGGTTATGGAGGTGTTATTTGCTTTTTGCTATTGAGTTGTATGAATTCCTTATATATTCCTCTTGAGATATATGGTTTGCAAATATTTTTGCCATTCCGTACATTTCTTTTTCATTTTATTGATGGTACCCTTGGTTATACAGTGCTTCCCCGATGGCTCAACAGGTAAAGAATCTGCCTGCAGTGCAGATTCCTCCACAGAGGAGATGTGAGTTAGATCCTTAGGTTGGGAAGATCCCCCGGAGGAGGGTATAGCAACCCGTTCCAGTATTCTTGCCTGGAGAATCCTATGGACAGAGGAGCCTTATGGGCTATAGTCCATGGAGTCACAAAGAGACAGACATGACTGAGTGACTAAGAACAAAACAGCACAAACATAACTTTTCTTTTTGTATATATAAAATATTTTATAATAAAGATAAAAACAAAACATTTTATCTTTGTACTCTTGAGTTTTGAGGGTGAATTTATACCTTCTTACTGCTTTTTTATAGAAACAAACTCTGCTTTTTGTAATCTCTTTTGATCCTCAAAATCTTGGATCCCCACTCTACTCAGTAAAATAACTTCTCAAGCCAAAAGATTAACCACTGGGACAGACAGGGGTAGGACTTGGGTCTTCTCATTTCAGAAATTTAGACTGAAAAGTGTGAATTGTGTGAAAGTCACTCAGTTGTGTCCAACTCTTTCTGACTCCATGGGGTAGACAGCCCATGGAATTCTTTAGGCCAAAATACTGGATTAGGTAGCCTTTCCCTTCTCCAGGGGATCTTCCCAACCCAGGGATTGAACCCAGGTCTCTCTCATTGCAGGCAGATCCTTTACTAGCTGAGCCACAAGGAAAGCTCAAGAATACTGGAATGGGTAGCCTATCCCTTCTCCACGGGATCTTCCCAACCCAGGAATCAAACCAGGGTCTCCTGTATTGCAGGCAGATTCTTTACCAACTGAGCTATCATGAAAGCCCATATTGATATTAACACTGGGCTCACACCGTGTATAAAGTTGATGCAGTAATTTTGAGAATGTTTGGAGAAATTTTACATTGATGCTTTTGAACTCCCATGCTGGAGAAGACTCTTGAGAGTCCCTTGGACAGCAAGGAGATCAAAGTAGTCAATGCAAAAGGAAATAAACCCTGAAAATTCAATGGAAGGACTGATGCTGAAGCTGAAGCTCCAATACTTTGGCTACCTGATGCAAAGAGCCAGCTCACTGGAAAATACTCTGATGCTGGGAAAGACTGAAGGCAGGAGGAGAGAGGACAGAGGATGAGATGGTTGGATGTCATCACCAACTCAATGGACATGAGTTTGAACAAGCTCTGGGAGATGGTAAAGGACGGGGAAGCCTGGCTTGCTACAGTCCATGGGGACTTGTAAGCTTGCTACAACTTAGCAACTGAACAACAACAACATCATTAACTGATCATGTGGATTCTTATTCATGGGCATAAAATGCTGGCCCTCGCATGACACTGACCTGAAGTTAAACGTAAGCTTTCACTTTTGGCTTAGTGCCTCCATGCTCTGGCTACAACCTTCCCCACCTCATCTTCTACATTCTCCTCCGGTTGTGCTAGTGCATTTCCCAAGCATGAAATGTCCTTTCTATCTTCAGACACCATCCTGCCATCTGTGCTTACTTGACATTTTGCCTTTCCTCAAAAACAGCCTATCCTCCACTCCCATCTCCAAAATTTCCTCTTGTAATTAATTGTTAGCTTTTCAGTGAAACCCTTGTAGAGTATTGGGACTTTAGAATCTTTTATTCTTTCATGCTTTATACTAAATTAGAAATTACTTGAGAAAACAGTAACTGTGTACTTTTTCTGTGTGTATTTTTATCCAACCATGAGCAATGGTATAGTGTATTCCTTGGATAACTTTTAAGTGGAATCTAGTCATTTACTCACCTAAATAGGAAATAAATCCTTCATAAGTTCAGAGACATGTAATTTTCTTAATCAGTTTTCCTTAAGTTCTCCAAGTTAAATTTAAAAGGATTTTCTACTGCTACAGGTTTTCCTATTTGAGTTATAATCATGTAAATAACATGGCATCTGATTTTATCATAATCATTATCAACTATCAACATTATTGATGATGGCAATGGTTAAGGGCTTAATGTAGAGGTTTAGAAATCCAAACAAGGTTATTGTTACCATCTTTCTAAACTCCATATATATGCATTAGTATACTGTATTGATAACAATAACCCTGTATCAGATCAGATCAGATCAGATCAGTCGCTCAGTTGTGTCCGACTCTTTGCGACCCCATGAACCGCAGCACACCAGCCCTCCCTGTCCATCACCAGCTCCCGGAGGTCACTCAGATTCACATCCATCGAGTCAGTGATGCCATCCAGCCATCTCATCCTCTGTCGTCCCCTTCTCCTCCTGCCCTCAATCCCTCCCAGCATCAGAGTCTTCTCCAATGAGTCAACTCTTTGCATGAGGTGGCCAAAATACTGGAGTTTCAGCTTTAGCATCATTCCTTCCAAAGAAATCCCAGGGCTGATCTCCTTCAGAATGGACTGGTTGGATCTTCTTGCAGTCCAAGGGACTCTCAAGAGTCTTCTCCAACACCACACTTCAAAAGCATCAATTCTTCGGCGTTCAGCCTTCCTCACAGTCCAGCTCTCACATCCATACATGACCACAGGAAAGACCATAGCCTTGACTAGGGGAACCTTTGTTGGTAAAGTAATGTCTCTGCTTTTGAATATGCTATCTAGGTTGCTCATAACTTTCCTTCCAAGGAGTAAGCGTCTTTTAATTTCATGGCTGCAGTCACCATCTGCAGTGATTTTGGAGCCCAGAAAAACAAAGTCTGACACTGTTTCCACTGTTTCCGCATCTATTTCCCATGCAGTGATGGGACCAGATGCCATGATCTTCGTTTTCTGAATGTTGAGCTTTAAGCCAACCCTTTCACTCTCCACTTTCACTTTCATCAAGAGGCTTTTTAGCCCCTCTTCACTTTCTGCCATAAGAGTGGTGTCATCTGCATATCTGAGATTATTGATATTTCTCCCGGCAATCTTGATTCCAACTTGTGTTTCTTCCAGTCCAGCATTTCTCATGATGTACTCTGCATATAAGTTAAATAAACATGGTGACAATATGCAGCCTTGACGTACTCCTTTTCCTATTTGGAACCAGTCTGTTGTTCCATGACCAGTTCTAACTGTTGCTTCCTGACCTGCATACAGATTTCTCAAGAGGCAGATCAGGTGGTCTGGTATTCCCATCTCTTTAAGAATTTTCCATAGTTTATTGTGATCCACACAGTCAAAGGCTTTGGCATAGTCAATAAAGCAGAAATAGATGTTTTTCTGGAACTCTCTTGCTTTTTCCATGATCCAGCGGATGTTGGCAATTTGATCTCTGGTTCCTCTGCCTTTTCTAAAACCAGCTTGAACATCAGGAAGTTCACGGTTCACATATTGCTGAAGCCTGGCTTGGAGAATTTTGAGCATTACTTTACTAGCGTGTGAGATGAGTGCAATTGTTCGGTAGTTTGAGCACTCCTTGGCATTGCCTTTCTTTGGGTGTGGACCTAACAGAAGCAGAAGATATTAAGAAGAGGTGGCAAGAATACACAGAAGAACTGTACAAAAAAGAGCTTCAAGACCTAGACAATCATGATGATGTGATCACTGACCTAGAGCCAGACATTCTGGAATGTGAAGTCAAATGGGCCTTAGAAAGCATCACTATGAACAAAGCTAGTGGAGGTGATGGAATTCCAGTGGAACTATTCCAAGTCCTGAAAGATGATGCTGTGAAAGTGCTGCACTCAATATGCCAGCAAATTTGGAAAACTCAGGAGTGGCCACAGGACTGGAAAAGGTCAGTTTTCATCCCAATCCCAAAGAAAGGCAATGCCAACCCTGTATACAAGATAGCAAAAGAGACACTGATGTATAGAACAGTCTTTTGGACTCTGTGGGAGAGGAAGAGGGTGGAATGATTTGGGAGAATGGCATTGAAACATGTATAATATCATATATGAAACGAGTTGCCAGTCCAGGTTCGATGCACGATACTGGATGCTTGGGGCTGGTGCGCTGGGATGACCCAGAGGGATGGTACAGGGAGGGAGGAGGGTTCAGGATGGGAAACACGTGTATACTTGTGACAGATTCATGTTGATATATGGCAAAACCAATACAATATTGTAAAGTTAAAAAATAAAATAAATAAAAATTTAAAAAAAAAAACAGAAATCCAAATAAGGATGTTTTCTAATGGTAGGAGAAATCAACATCTCATCTTCTTATTGCTATAGCTTAGGCACAGATGAGACTCTTGGGTATAGCAGGGCTCCTAATTTCATTTTTCATATGTTATACAGTATTACAGGTGTACTGCTGTTTCTGAGACAGCCAAGTAGCTGTGAATCAAATCTAGTAATCTCAGGCTTTGCATGTACAGGCACGTTTCAGTAACAGAGCAAGAGTCAGCATAAATGAATCTATTGATCCTTTTTCAAAATTCAACTACATACCAATTTAGAATCAGATTTATTAGATGTCAAGTGTAGTAGTTATAGCAAGGTCAGTGACATAATTAAGAACACTGTTGAGTATTAGGGAAATGAGAGGATATTTTTTTCCTATTAAAGAGTAAGAAAGGCTAGTTGAATACCAATACTTCGGTTGCCCATTAAAGTACAAGTCACATTAATATTTAAGTCTCTTAATGGTCTTTAAATTCTGCCTATTTAGCCCTGGGATTGACAAAGTACATAATAAAGTACTCCCAAGGAAACACTCGTCAAAAACTTTTTATTTAGAAATGACACTCACGCTCTCTTCCATAATATATCACACTGATTTTTCACTACCATTCTAAATCTTTGCATTAAACATTTCTTCTGGGAGAACATACCAAGTACAAAAAAACAGTATCCCACTAAAGTGATATCATGAAACCACCTCATTAGGAAAAAGGAGTAGTTATTTATATGACCAAATAAAGACAGCCTTCCTTTTGTGCTTATGCGAACCCAACAGTCAGCTTTGCTTATAGAAATAGATGTGTCTTCAGTTTTCTTGCATCTCAACCACTCACCCTTTCAGCTGATTCCAGTGTGCTGCAAGCTATCATACATTTCAAAACACCTCCACAAGAACAGCACTCAACTACTATCTGAACGTTTCTGCTTTTACATACCAGTTGGTCTCTCCTCTTTTCTAAATGAATTACTCTTTCTAGGTATATCACTAACAGTTGTCAACCTAACGTCTACTATACAGATCCCTTAATCCTTTGTGTTCTCCAATTTCCTACTTCCTCTTGTCAGCCAACCCTTAGAATAGAGGTCCTGGCTTATCATCTTATCTGTTCCCTCACTTACATTTTATTGTCTTTTATTTTACCCTCTTATGTCTCTCTTAAAACTGCTGTGACGGTGCTCACCCTTCACTTGAACTACCCAAAGAACACTCTTCTCTCTCTGCTGCATGATTTACTGTTGACCCCTGGCTCCTTTCTTAAAGTCTCCTCTTGCTTGGTTTCCATGTCCCTGATCTTATGCTCTTGTTTATTCTGGGTCAATTCTTGCTTTCTTTCATAGACTCTTCGGATGTTCACCAATGGGGTAAGAAAATTGGTTTACGATACTTCCAGTGGCATCCATAAAGGAAAGGGGTGAACTCATCTGCACCGCTTGCCTTTAGAGAGAGCACAGTTGAAATGTCTGGAGATCAAGGAGATGTGCTATCTGGAAATCTTGGCCACTGAGGTTGGACCACGTGTTGAGAATGTAGCAGTAATAAGATACTAGGAATCAACAATAGTAATATAATTGCTCAACCAGCCCTTGTATTAATTATCTTTATTTTATAGTGTTTTGATGTCTCAGGGCAGCAGGGGTGGATGGGTGGACTTGCTGACTGAGGACACTGCCCCTCTCAAGGTGAGCTATTAATCATTCCTATTGTCATTCAATCACCTTTGTAAATTAAGACCCAGGCACAAATTAGTCCTGGACTCTTTCATCTCTGAACTTTATTGATATATGATGTCTGTTCAAATCACCGTTATTTTCAAATATTTACATATTTATGTTTATTCTAACACAAATAAATATCATTGGTCTATGTGTGGTGTCCTGAGGACAAAAGAACAGGATGAACACATGCTGACTCAGAATACTGGGACAGAAAGCATCAGACCTTTATCTCTGCCCCTCCTGTCATGTTGCAACCCTTGCAGAATTCTTGAGCCTTCCTAAGTAGCATGGCCTGTCCCCCCCATCCCATCCCATATAAGGAAAGGAATTCATCCCGTCCTTCTCCCACCCCTTCTAAGGAAAGTATACATACCTTACCCAATCGGTATACATACCTTACTCTGTTTCTTTTTTCCTCATCTATAAAAGCAGGCAAATGACTTATGCTCATCATGGCTCTCCCTGACTGTCAGGAAGCCAGACCACTATTCTTGCAGTGACCCCCACTCTAATAAACTCTACTTTTAATCCATTCTCATGTCTGGAAATTCTTTTCAAGCCTGAACACAGACCACAACAGTATAGTCCCTTCAAATACAGCATGTTCAAATCTTGTTCATCATTCTGTCCCTCTCAAACCTGCTCTTCTATTTTTTTCTTCTCCAGATAGTATTGTGATGTAAGCAGAATTATCCAAGGCAGAAACCCAAGAATCATCCTAGAATGCTTCTCTATCTTTATGTCCCAAATCCAAGTAATAGCCAAGGCTTTTACATTTTACCCACTCCCCTAAATACTTCTTGACTGTATCTTTACCTTCCTTTGCATATTAACCGCCTCTGCCCTGCACTACTGTCCTCTACTAATAAAGAACACTTAAAATACATGTTACCTATTATGGCCTAAGAACCCCTGGCCTCATCTTAACTCTTCTACCTTTACGTTACCCTGTCTATTATTTTATTCTCTCCTTACCCTCAAGGCACAGGCCCTCTTTTCTGTCTCTTGAATAACTGATCTTATTTCCATTTTGGAGCCTTTAATTGGCTGTTCAGTCTGCTTGGAGGACCAGTTCTTTCCCCAGGCCACTCACGCAGAGGTACTTGTACGTCTATCACAATACTATGCTCATTTTCCTTATAGCAATTATCACATCTGGAAGGACTTTTTGCCTATTCTTTACTTGTTTGTTGTCTGTCTCACTTTTTGTTTGTTTGTTCATTTTAGTTTGCTTGTTTGGCTTCCACTGGCTCTTTGTTGCTGTGCAGGCTGCTCTCTAGTCATGATGTGCAGGCTTTTTACTGCAGTGGCTTCTTATTGCAGAGCACGGGCTTTAGGCCTGTGGGTTTCTGTAGTTGCAGCTCACGGGCTCAGTAGTTTCAGTTCCCAGGCTCTAATGCACAGGTTCAATTGTTGTGGTGCATGGGCTTAGTTGCTCAGAGGCATGTGGGATCTTCCCAGATCAGGGATTGAAGCCATGTCTCCTGAATTGGCAGGTGGATTCTTCTACCACTGAGCTACCAGAGAAGCCCCTGTTTCCCTCACTTCTGCATAGGAGGTGTTCAAATATTTGTTGAATAAATGAATGAACGATCTGTTTCTAACCATCCCCCTCTTGAGACCTAGCCTCCCCTCAGAATGATCTGAACAGAATCTAACTATGAAACGATATTAATATAAACTTTGCAGGGTTCTATTCCACTGGGCATTGCAAACTTTCAGTGTATAAGCTAGGAAACACCTTGAGGGTTTCAATCAAGGCATGAGTTCCCAGACCCACTCTCAAGAGATCATGATTTGATATACCTAGGTAAAGGTCTGAGAAAACTCATTAAATGTATTTCTCAATAAGCACTTCAAGTGATTCTAAGGCAGATGATCCATGAAACATGCAGAATAAAAATTCACATTCCTTAACCTGGCTGACAAGGTCTTCTATAACCTGGCCTTTAAATTGGAAATGGGGAGTTACTGCTTAGTAAGTGCAGAGTTTCGTTTGAGGTGATAAAAGCTTTATGGACGTGGACAGTGGTGATGGCGGCACCACAGTGGGAATCTACTTAATGACACCAAAGGTACACTTTAACTTAGCTCAGATGGTAAATTTTGCTTTATATATATGTTACCAACCTAAAAAAAGAAGCAATCCAAAACTAGAATCCTTATCATTATCATTGCCCCCATAATAGGTATAGACAACCACGTGATATTCAGTATGCTTTTATTTACCTCATTGAGTGTATTTTTTTAAATTTTATTTTAATTTTATTTAACTTTACAATATTGTATTGGTTTTGCCATGTATCAAAATGAATCTGCCACAGGTATACATGTGTTCCCCATCCTGAACCCTCCTCCCTCCTCCCTCCTCATACCATCCCTCTGGGTCGTCCCAGTGCACCAGCCCCAGGCATCCGGTATCAGGCATCGAACCTGGACTGGCGACTTGTTTCATATATGATATTATACTTATTTCAATGCCATTCTCCCAAATCATCCCACCCTCTCCCTCTTCCACAGAGTCCAAAAGACTGTTCTATACATCAGTGTCTCTTTTGCTATCTCGTATACAGGGTTACACTGAGTGTATTATAATAGCTGCTTTAAAATCGCCTTGCAACATTGAGTCATCTCATGGTTGGCATATGTGTTCTGTTTTTCCCCTAGGAATTGGTCACATATCCCTGAATCTTTTGCATTGTGATTTTGGATTATATTGTAGACATTGTAAATTGCATGTTGCATAAGTCCTAGGTTCTGTTATAAATCTTCTGGAGAATGCTGATGTCGCTATTTTGGAAGGCATTTAACATGCTTAGGTTCATATCTTAAAGTCTGTCTGCCTCTATGGGGGTAGTTCACATTTTATTTAGTTATTTAAACCTTTGCTGAATTTATTTTGAGTCTGTCTCATATATGTGTTAGGCAGGAGACTTGTTCAGATGATTCAAGTTTCTGTTAAGCTCCTGAAACCTTGCTAGAGTTCTTTGGTTGTATATCATGCATAACTAAGTGGTTAACCTGAGACTATTTCAGGTTAGTACACAGAATTAGGAGAACTGTTTCAGGCTCTCTTCCTCCCAGGATTTCTCCCAACCTCTCTGACCAGCTTCACACTCCCTTTTCTGATTCTTCTAACCAAAGAGATAGAATTTATCTGTTTTAGCTGCTTGCATCAGTGCACAACTCCATGGATTGGCCCTGCCCTGAGGGTAAAATTATAAGGACGGTGAAAATAGTAAGTCTCTCTTCCAGCACTTGACTTCTCCGAGTTGCAACACACCTCCACAATCCTATGCTTTGGTTTACTTTTCAGAATTTTCACGTTGAAAGTGTTCATTCATTTGTTCTGAGTTTTTAAGTGTTATCAGTAGGTGAATCTGGTCAGACTCAGGTAACACCATCCTATATCAGAACCGGATGCTCCTCTCACCTGTTTCTTTTCTGTTTGTGGATGTTAGTAGGGTCTAGCCTGGAAGTAAGAACTACTTCAACTTTTTTCAAACCCAAGGACTTTAAATATAATTGAATTGGTTTCACAGGTAATGGAGGGTCTGAGACATTTGAATGGTGATAACCCTGGTGGCTTAGATAGTAAAGCATCTGGCTGAAATGTAGAAGACCCGGGTTTGATCCTGGGGTCGGGATGATCCCCTGGAGAAGGAAATGGCAACCTACTCCAGTATTCTTGCCTGGAAAATTCCATAGACTGAGGAGACTGGTAGGTTACAGTCCATGGGGTTGCAAAGAGTAGGACACGACTGAGCAATTTCACTTTCACTTTCAAACATCAGCATAAAGACTGACAATAGCTAAAAACTGCTCCCCGCACTAGGCCTGGAGGAACAATGAAAGGAGATGATGTTATCTCAGCCCAGATGTCAGGGTTCTCTGGCAGGAGCTAGAACAGTAGCAGACGCACTGCTGGGACCACAGTGGGAGTGGCTCACTTCAGCTTGGAGCTAAAGTGAAGATCATTCACAGCCAGAGATGCTATAAGAGGCAGAGTAATTTGCCCCTGGCTTCCCCCACCTTTCAACATTAGTACCCACATTGGCCAAACATTCCTGGAAGCCAGAGTACAGGTGCATATTTCTTAAGATGCAAATCATGACATATCATTTCAATTACTAGCATGAGAGAATGAAAAGCCAGCCATTCTCTGGTCCATGCCTTGATCTCCAATTAAGATCTAAAGGAAGAACTCAGACTCAGGGACCAAGAGGTCCCCTCACTCATGGTGAGTGAGTGACGTTCTGAGTAAGATGAAAGGAGGGGTTCTTCTCCTTAACTGATAATCCAGAAAACCCCTGAAGTCTGGGAAATGCAGTTCACAGGGAAAGGAGCTCACACTAGTCTGACGTTGTAACACAGTTTCTGGCAGAGAGATTTAACCCATAGAACTATAGTAGCAAAACATTTTAGGAGAGCTGTCATGATGTGCCCTGTAGCATGCTTCAGATCTTTCTCTCTGAAGAAGAATAAACCTTGAATTCTTAGAAAAAAAGAATTCAAAGTGAAATTGCCAATAAAAAAATGTTCTAGATACTTTCTTTTAAAGTCATCCTCAACCCAGAATATGTTGTGGCTCTATATTCATGAGATATTGAAATTCCCTCATTCAAAATTTTTTTTGTTCCCTATGCTACAGCCAATTTGCTTCCAAAGTCATTTTTAAGTATCAGTTTTTTGTGTAGCTAATTTCATCTAAGACTCCATATTTCTGAAAGAAGACATGAAAATGGAAATGCCATGATAGGTTTTGTATTTTCATTATATCCTCTTCATATCCTTGAATGTGAATGTTGTAAACCAGCCTATACATAGGGTCCTTAGCTAACATCTTATTGCTTAGAGCCAAGAGCCAAAGGGCTTAAGGGCTTCCGTGGTGGCTCAGCTGATAAAGGACGCCCCTGCAATGCAGGAGACCTGGGTTTGATCCCTAAGTTGAGAAGATCCCCTGGAGAAGGGAAAGGCTACCCACTCCAGTATTCTAGCCTAGAGAATTCCATGGATTACATAGTCCATGGGGTCACAAAGGGTAAGAAATGGCTAAGTGACTTTCCTGAGAGCCATATACTTTAACTCATTTATCCATACAAGAATTTTTTATATGAAGTAAAACAAATACAGGAACGAACCACTATAATTTGTTAGAGGATGAGAATGGAGCGTGACTCAGTTAAAAGTGGTTTAATACAGAAAATATTTCTCTTGAGATAGAATTAGTCTGTGTAATTTTAGACCAGTTAACTGCTGCATAATTAAAGTTTCCAAATATGCCAGTGGTCCTCAAACTCCCCCAGCCCCAGTAGCAGTGACAAAGCTACCCATGTGAGATAATTCCATCAGC
Organism: Tragelaphus eurycerus; assembly: GCA_935064755.1. Lineage (NCBI taxonomy): Eukaryota > Metazoa > Chordata > Mammalia > Artiodactyla > Bovidae > Tragelaphus > Tragelaphus eurycerus. The sequence goes on from CAKXYN010000023.1 coordinate 27,997,816, forward strand.
AGCTGCTGATTTGGTTACACAGCTATAGCAAAATGACAATTCATTCCTTTAGCTTAACGTCATTCTTCATCACAGCTGAGTTCACCACAATGTAAAGAACAGTTTCTTCTCAAAGAACACAATTTCCCTCAGATGCCCCCCCAAAAATTTAAAGTGATCAAACTGAAAACAATGCATGCATCTTTCTCATATATATATATATATATATATATATATATATATATATATATATTTTAGTGGCACAGATTCACCTGGTGAGCATAAATACTGCAGAAAGCACTCAGAGCTGACATTTTAGCACTCCCAGGAAAACACATGAACTTGCTTTAATACCTTCACAGAAATAGTACAACCAATATAGCGCTTTGCACAGGTATCATTCATCAGTTTTACAACACACAAGAAACAGTACTGTCTACTAAAAAATGTTCTCTTTGGATATGAAACTAACCCCAAAAAATGTGTTAATTACAGTTGAGAAATGTAGGAAGTTAACTGCAATTGCTCCAAAAAAATTTTCCCAAGCATACCTGGGGATGGAGGGGGAGAGAAAAGAAGAGGTGGGGGATGATGAACTGCAGGGCAGATGGAAGAAAGGATGTGGGAAGAGAATGTAAACTGTGTCTTTTCTTTTTCCCCACCATCTTAGTTTGATTTTATCCTGAAACTGCCTATGGTTAATTATTTCACTTAGACTTCACATGGCTCTCATGTAAAAAATGCACAAGACTTTACAACAGAATGTGTTTATGAAGGAATCACCAAGCACATGTTTAATGTTGATTATAGTAGTCAACGGAGAAGGCAATGGCACCCCACTCCAGTACTCCTGCCTGGAAAATCCCATGGATGGAGGAGCCTGGTAGGCTGCAGACCATGGGGTGGCTGAGGGTCGGACACGACTGAGCGACTGCATTTTCACTTTTCACTTTCATGCATTGGAGAAGGAAATGGCAACCCACTCCAGTGTTCTTGCCTGGAGAATCTCAGGGACAGGAGAGCCTGGTGGGCTGTCGTCTATGGGGTCACACAGTCGGACACGACTGAAGTGACTTAGCAGCAGCATAATAGTCAAGGCTTCCCTGGTGGCTCAGACGGTAAAAATCTGCCTGCAATGGAGGAGATTTGGGTTCGATCGGTGGGTTGGAAAGATACCCTGGAGAAGGAAATGGCTACCTACTCCAGTATTCTTGCCTAGAGAATTCCATGGACAGAGGAGCCTGGAAGGCTACAGTCCATGGGGTCACAGAGTCGGACACAAGCATAACATCATAAAAGAATCAGTGTCTAATCTCTGCCCAGACACTATTACAAGTTAAAGCCCTTGAACAGCATTATCAGCATCAGTATAAATTGATAAAACAGAACTTAAATTTATCGTTGCTCCGTGTCACTCTATAGAAATTTCCCCTATCTTTGGAGAATAGAAATGGCACCATTTAAAAAGATCAAATCAAGCTACATATTCAGGTTAGAGTCCTGCAGAAAACATTTGAGTAGACACTTCACAAAAGAAGATAAGTGAATGGCTAATCAGCATATGGGAAAAAAAAAAAAAAAACTCAATATCATTAGTCATCAGGGAAATAAAATTAAGATCCCAGTGAGATTCAACTCCAAACCTAGTTGAATAGCCAGAATCAAAGTGACTGACCATACCAAGGACTTACAAAGACATAGAGCAATTGGGGGGTCTTTTATGCTGATGGTAAAAACATTGTAGGAAACACAGTTTAGCCTTTTGACATAAAGTAAAACACTTTTAGCAAGTGAAAGCCAGCAATTCCACTCCATTCCTCTTTGATTTTTGTCAAAGAGAAGGGAAATCGTATTTTACAAAAAAAAAAAAAAAACTAAAACGGCCATCAACCCTTAATTGGGGGGAGGGGAGGCTTTGTATAGTCATAAAAGAGAATATTACTTGGCAATAAAGGGCATTAAACAACTGACACACAATGTGGATGGATTACAAAAACTATGTTGAGTGAAAGAAGTCAGACACAGAAGAATCCATAGTGTATGAGATTTATAAGAATCCGAGAAGGCAATGGCACCCCACTCCAGTACTCTTGCCTGGAAAATCCCATGGATGGCGGAGCCTGGTAGGCTGCAGTCCATGGGGTTGCTAATAGTCAGACACGACTGAGCGACTTCCCTTTCACTTTTCACTTTCATGCATTGGAGAAGGAAATGGCAACCCACTCCAGTGTTCCTGCCTGGAGAATCCCAGGGATGGGAGAGCCTGGTGGGCTTCCGTCTATGGGGTTGCACAGAGTCGGACACGACTGAAGCAACTTAGCGGCAGCAGCAGCAGCATAGCGTATGATTCCGCTTACATGAGATTCTGAAAAAGGCAAATTGAAACCACAGTGTCAGAAAGCAGATCAGCAAGTGCCACTGGCAAGGGCAAGCTGGGAGACTAATTCCAAGAAAGCTTGTGGGGAACTGGGGGAGATGAAATGTTTGTCTGGATTGAGTTAGTGGTTAATGAGTGTATACATTTGTCAAAACATCAGAGTGATAAGATTTGCTCTATTGTATAGAAATGCTAGCCTTAAATGATCTTATTTCCAGATTCTCATACACCATCTTTAATAATTTTGACTATTTGCTAGCATGTGTTGTGCACATAACTTTAGATATATCATCTCATGTAACCCTCATAAAACACGAACAGATAAGATACTCTTAGTGTTATCATCTTAAAGATAACATTTTAAAGATGAGAAAATGGGGCTCAAAAATGCTAAGCAAAATTAATCTGAGAGGATATAGTAAGTACTTTGCTGTAGTATGATGAAACTTGATTCTCTCAGAACCACCATTCCACATTTTCCTCCTATAATTCTTTAGGATTTATTTTAACCAGCACTACTTTCTATTAGATTAAAGCTACTGATATTTTGTTTTGGAGGTTGGTATAAAAGCTCTCACTCATGACTTCCTCTGAAGAAGAAATTAGTGCAATTATCTTTACCCTGATTTTCTTATTACCTATGTATTATCTCTTAATTATTGTGTCTAAACTAGACACTTTTAACTAATGTAGGTGAAATTAATTCTCTACCAACTATCTAAAAATAAATCTTTTGACTTTGTGCCACTTCAATTACCTGTATCCTCCAAATAATATTTTATCGTGCTTGTGACATCAATTTAAAAATATTCTGAATTTTCTTCTGATCCCTCACTGATGAACTCTTTTATCATTTATTCTCATAATATTAGAAATGCCCTTTCACATACACACAGAAAGACATTGATTAAGGCTGGATTCTATTGTCAGGTTTGCACTTGGCTCCCATTAAGTTTTTTTTTTTTTAATTGAAGGATAATTGCTTTACAGAATTTTGTTGTTTTCTGTCAAACCTCAACATGAATCAGCCATGGGTATACATATATTCTCTCCCTTTTGAAACTCCCTCCCATCTCCCACCCCATCCCACCCCTTTAGGTTGATACAGAGCCCCTGTTTGAGTTTCCTGAGCCATACAGCAAATTCCCACTGGCTATCTATTTTACATATGGTGATGTAAGTTTCCATGTTACTCTTTCCATACATCTCATCCTTCCTTCCCTCTCCCCATGTACATAAGTCTATTCTCTATGTCTGTTTCTCCATTCTGCCCTGCAAATAAATTCTTTAGTACCATTTTTCTAGATATCGTACATATGCGTTAGAATATGATGTTTATCTTTCTCTTTCTGACTTACTTCACTCTGTATAATAGGTCCTAGGTTCATCCACCTCAACAGAACTGACTCAAATGCGTTCCTTTTTATGGCTGAGGAATATTACGTTGTGTATATTGACCACAACTTCTTTATCCATTCATCTGTTGATGGACATCTAGGTTGCTTCCATGTTCTAGCTATTGTAAATAGTGCTGCAATGAACAATGGGATACATGTGTCTTTTTCAATTTTGGTTTCCTTGGGGTATATGCCTAGGAGGAGAATTGCTGGGTCATCAGTTCAGTTCAGTTCAGTTCAGTCACTCAGTCGTGTCTGACTCTTTGTGACCCCATGAATCACAACATGCCAGGCCTCCCTGTCCATCACCAACTCCCGGAGGTCACTCAAACTCATGTCCATCGAGTCAGTGATGCCATCCAGCCATCTCAGCCTCTGTCATCCCCTTCTCCTCCTGCCCCCAATCCCTTCCAGCATCAGAGTCTTTTCCAATGAGTCAACTCTTCGCATGAGGTGGCCAAAGTACTGGAGTTTCAGCTTCAGCATCAGTCCCTCCAATGAACACCCAGGACTGATCTTCTTTAGGATGGACTAGTTGGATCTCCTTGCAGTCCAAGGGACTCTCAAGAGCATCTTGAGATGTTGGACTCTTCTCCAACACCACAGTTTAAGAGCATCAATTCTTCAGCACTATGCTTTCTTCACAGTCCAACACTCACATCCATACATGACCACTGGAAAAACCATAGCCTTGACTAGATGGACCTTTGTTGCATATGGTGGTTTTATTCCTAGTTTTTTAAGGAATCTCCATACAATCTTCCACAGTGGCTGTATCAATTTACATTCCCACCAACAGTGCAAGAGCATTCCCTTTTCTCTACACCCTCTCCAGCATTTATTGTTTGTAGACTTTTTGATCATGGCCATTCTGACAGGTATAAGAAGGCACTGGCAACCCACTCCAGTACTTTTGCCTGGAAAATCCCATGGACGGAGGAGCCTGGTAGGCTGCAGTCCATGGGGTCGCTAAGAGTCGGACATGACTGAGCGACTTCACTTTCACTTTTCACTTTCATGCATTGGAGAAGGAAATGGCAACCCACTCCAGTGTTCCTGCCTGGAGAATCCCAGGGATGGGGAAGCCTGGTGGGCTTCCATCTATGGGGTCACACAGAGTCGGATGTGACTGAAGCGACTTAGCAGCAACAGCAGGATTCCATCGTATGGCTCTACCACAGTATATATCAGTTAAGTGTGTTAGTCACTCAATAGTGTCCGACTCTTTGTGACCCCATGGACTGTAGCCTGCCAGACTCCTCTGTCCATGGGATTTTCCAGGCAAAAATACTGGAGGGGGTTGCCATTTCCTCCTCCGGGGGATATTCCTGACTCAGGAATTGAACCTGGGTCTCCCGCATTACAGGCAGATTCTTTACTGTCTGAGCCACCAGGGAAGCAAATTAGCAGCAGTAGCAGCATTCTGACAGGTGTGAGGTGATACCTCGTTGTAATTTTGATTTGCATTTCTCTAATAATGAGTGATATTGAGCATCTTTTCATGTGTTTGTTATCCATCTGTATGTCTTTTTGGAGAAATGTCTGTTTAAGTCTTTTTCCCACTTTTTGATTGGTTGTTTGTTTTTCTGGCATTGAGTTGTATGAGCTGCTTGTATATTGTAGAAATTAATCCTTTGTCAGTTGTTTCATTTGCTATTATTTTCTCCCATTCTGAAGATTGTCTTTTCACCTTGCTTATAGTTTCCTTTGTTGTGCAAAAGCTTTTTAAGTTTAATCAAGTCCCACTTGCTTACTTTTGTTTTTATTTTTGTTACTCTATGAGGTGGGTCATAGAGGATCTTGCTTTTATTTATGTTATCAAGGGTTCTGCCTATGTTTTCCTTTAAAAGTTTTATAGTTTCTTGTCTTACATTTAGGTCTTGAATTCATTTTGAGTTTATCTTTGTGTGTGGTGTTAGGAAGTGTTCTAATTTCATTCTTTTACATGTAGCTATCCAGTTTTCCCAGCACCTTTTTTTATTTTTTTATACCTTCTTTCTTTTTTTTTAATTTTATTTTTATTTTATTTAACTTTACAATATTGTATTGGTTTTGCCATGTATTAAAACGAATCTGCCACAGGTATACATGTGTTCCCCATCCTGAACCCTCCTCCCTCCTCCCTCCCCATACCATCCCTCTGGGTCGTCCCAGTGCACCAGCCCCTGGCATCCAGTATCAGGCATCAAACCTGGACTGGCAACTGGTTTCATATATGATATTATACTTATTTCAATGCCATTCTCCCAAATCATCCCACCCTCTTCCTCTCCCAGAGTCCAAAAGACTGTTTTATATATCAGTGTCTCTTTTGCTGTCTCGTATACAGGGTTATTGTTACCATCTTTCTAAATTCCATATATATGCGTTAGTATACTGTATTGGTGTTTTTCTTTCTGGCTTACTTCACTCTGTATAATAGGCTCCAGTTTCATCCACCTCATTAGAACTGATTCAAATGTATTCTTTTTAATGGCTGAGTAATAACTCCATTGTGTATATGTACCACAGCTTCCCAGCACCATTTTTTAAAGAGGCTGCCTTTGCCCCATTGTATATTCTTGCCTCCTTTGTCAAAAATAAGATACCCATAGGTGCATGGGTTTATTTCTGGGCTTTCTATCTTGTTCCATTGGTCTATATTTCTGTTTTTGTGCCAGTACCATACTGTCTTGATGACCATAGCTTTGTAGTATAATCTGAAGTCAGGAAGGTTGATACCTTCAGCTCCAGTTTTCTTTCTCAAGACTGCTTTGGCTATTTGGGGTCTGTTGTGTTTCCATTGAATTGTGAAATTTTTTGTTCTAGTTCTGTGAAAAATGCCATTGGTAATTTGATAGGGGTCGCATTGAATCTGTAGATTGCATTTGGTTGTATAGTCATTTTCACAATATTGATTCTTCCTACCCAGGAACATGGAGCATCTCTCCATCTGTTTTATGTTGTCTTTGATTTCTTTCATTAGTGTCTTATAATTTTCTGTGTACAGTTCTTTTGTCTCCTTAGGTAAGTTTAATCCTAGATATTTAATTCTTTTTGTTGCAGTGGTGAATGGGATTGATTCTTTAATTTCTCTTTCTGATTTTTCATTGTTATTATATAGATATGCATGTGATTTCTGTGTGTTGATCTTGTATCCTGCAGCTTTGCTAAATTCACTGATTAGCTCTAGTAGTTTTCTGATACTATCTTTAGGGTTTTCTATGTACAGTATCATGTCAACTGCAAACAGTGAGAGCTTTACTTCTTCTTTTCCGATCTGGATTCCTTTTATTTATTTATTTTTCTTCTCTGATTGCTGTAGCTAGGGCTTCCAGAACTATGTTGAATAATAGCAGTGAAAGTGAACACCCTTGTCTTGTTCCTGATCTTAGGGGCAATGCTTTCAGTTTTTCACTACTGAGAATAATGTTTACTGTAAGCTTATCATATATGGCCTTAACTATGTTGAAGTAGTTTCCTTCTATGCTCATTTTGTGAAGTGTTTTAATCATAAATGGGTGCTGAATTTTGTCAAAGGCTTTTTCTACATCTATTGAGATGACCATATGATTTTTATCTTTCAATTTGTTAATATATGTATCACATTGATTGATTTGCATATATTAAATAATACTTGCATTCCTGGAATAAACTCAACTTGATCATGGTATATAAGCTTTCTGATGTGTTGCTGAATTCTGTTTGTTAAAATTTTGTTGACGATTTTAGCATCTATGATCATTAGTGATATTAGCCTGTAGTTTTCTTGTTTTGTGTTGTCTTTGTCTGGTTTTGGTATCAGGGTGATGGTGGCCTTGTAGAATGACTTTGGAAGGGCTCATTCCTCTGCAATTTTTTGGAAGCATTTTAGAAGGATAGGCACTAGCTCTTCCCTAAATGTTTGATAGAGTTCTCCTGTGAAGCCATCTGGTCCTGGGCTTCTGTTTTGGGGGAGATTTTTGATCACAGATTCAATTTCAGTGCTTGTAATTGAGTTGTTCAGAATTTCTATTTATTCCTGGTTCAGTCTTGGTAGATTGAACTTTGCTAAGAATCTGTCCATTTCTTCCAAGTTATCCATTTTATTGCCATATAGTTGTTCATAATAGTCTCTTATAATCCTTTGTATTTCTGCATTGTGTATTGTAACCTCTCATTTTTCATTTCTAATTTTGTGGATTTAATTCTTCTCTCTTTTTTTCTTGATAAGCCTGGCTAAGGGTTTGTCAATTTTATCTCCTCAAAGAACCAGCTTTTAGTTTTATTAACCTTTACTATTGTTTCTCTCATTTCTTTTTCAGTTATTTCTGCTCAGATTTTTATGATTTCTTTCCTTCTACTAATTTTGGGGATTTTGTTTTTCTTCTTCAAGTTGTTTTAGGTGTAAAGTTAGGCTGTCTATTTGATGTTTTTCTTGTTTCTTGAGGTAGGATTGTTTGTTATAACTTCCCTCTTGGAACTGCTTTCACTGCATCCCATAGGTTTTGAGTTGTCATGTTTTCATTGTCATTTGTTTCCTAGAAATTTTTTTTATTTCTCTTTTGATTTCTTCAGTAACCTGTTGGTTATTTTAGAAATGTGTTGTTTAATCTCCATGTGTTTGTGTTTCTTACAGTTTTTTTTTTTCCTTGTAATTGATATCTAGTTTCATAGCATTGTGGTCAGAGAAGATGCTTGATATGATTTTAATTATCTTAAATTTACTGAGGTTTGATTTGTAATCCAAGATGTGATCTATCCTGGAGAATTTTCCAGGTGCACTTGAGAAGAAGGTGTATTCTTCTGCATTTGGATGAAATGTCCTGAAGATATCAATGAGATCCATCTCATCTAATGTATCATTTAAGCCTTGTGTTTCTTATTACTTTTCTGTTTTGATGATCTGTCCATTGGTGTGAGTGGAGTATTAGTCTCCTACTATTACTGTGTTACTATCAATTTCCCCTTTTATGTCTGTTAGTGTTTGTCTTATGTATTGAGGTGCTCCTATGTTGGGTGCATAGATATTTATAACTGTTATGTCTTTCTCTTGGATTGATCCCTTGATCATTATGTAATGTCCTTCCTTATCTCTTGTAATCTTTATCTGAAGATCTATTTTGTCTGATATGAGGATTGCTACTCCAGCTTTCTTTTGCTTCCCATTTGCATGGAATATATTTTTCCATCCTCTCACTTTCAGTCTATATGTGTCTTGAGGTCTGAAGTGGGTTTCTTGTAGACAGCACATATATGGGTCTTTTTTTGTATCCATTTGTAGCCAGTCTGTGTCTTTCAGGTAGAGAATTTAATCCATTTACATTTAAAGTAATTATTGATATATATGTTCCTATTGCCATTTTCTTAATTGTTTGGGGTTGATTTTGTGGGTCTTTTCTCTTGTATTTCTTTACTATATAAGTCCTTAATATTTGTTGTAAAGCTGGTTTGGTGGTACTGAATTCTCTTAACTTTTGCTTATCAGAAAAGCTTTTTATTTCTCCATCAATTTTGAATGAGATCTTTGCAGGGTACAATAATCTAGGTTGTAGATTTTTCCTTTTTAGTACTTTAAATATATCCTGCCATTCCCTTCTGGCCTGTAGAGTTTCTGCTGAAAGATAGGCTGTTAACCATATGGTGTTTCCTTTGTATGTTACTTGTTGCTTCTCCCTTGCTGCTTTTAATACTCTTTTTTTGTGTGTTTCAGATCAGACAGATCAGATCAGTCACTCAGTCGTGTCTGACTCTTTGCGACCCTATGAATCACAGCACACCAGGCCTTCCTGTCCATCACCAACTCCCTGAGTTCACTCAGACTCACATCCATCGAGTCAGTGATGCCATCCAGCCATCTCATCCTCTGTCATCCCCTTCTCCTCTTGCCTCCAATCCCTCCCAGCATCAGAGTCTTCGCCAGTGAGTTAACTCTTCACATGAGGTGGCCAAAGTACTGGAGTTTCAGCTTTAGTATCATTCCTTCCAAAGAAATCCCAGGGCTGATCTCCTTCAGAATGGACTGGTTGGCTCTCCTTGCAGTCCAAGGGACTCTCAAGAGTCTTCTCCAACACCACAGTTCAAAAGCATCAATTCTTTGGCTCTCAGCCTTCTTCACAGTCCAGCTCTCACATCCATACATGACCACAGGAAAAACCATAGCCTTGACTAGATGAACCTTTGTTGGCAAAGTAATGTCTCTGCTTCTGTGTTTAGTCTTTGTTAATTTGATTAGGGTGTGTTTTGGCGTGTTTCTCCTTGGGTTTATCCTATATGGGACTCTTTGTTCTTCTTGGACTTGATTGACTATTTCCTTTTCCATGTTGGGGAAATTTTCAACTATAATCTCTTCAAAAATTTTCTGATACCCTTTCTTTTTCTCTTCTTCTTTTGGGACCCCTATAATTCAAATGTTGGTGCATTTGATATTGTCCCAGAAGTCTGAGACTATTCTCAGTTCTTTTCATTCTTTTTACTTTATTCTGCTTTTCAGAAGTTATTTCCACCATTTTATTTTCCAGCTCACTGATTCATTCTTCTGCCTCAGATATTCTATTGATTACTTCTAGAATATTTTTAATTTCAGTAATTGTATTGTTTGTCTCTGTATGTTTATTCTTCAATTCTTTTAGGTCTTTGTTAATTGATTCTTGCAATTTTTCCATTTTGTTTTCAAGGTTTTTGATCATCTTTACTATCATCATTCTGAATTCTTTTTCAAGTAGTTTGCCTATTTCCTCTTCCTTTATTTGGACTTCTGTATTTCTAGTTTGTTCCTTCATTTATGTAGTATTTCTCTGCCTTTTCATTAATTTTTTTTAACTTATTGTGTTTGAGGTCTCCTTTTCCAAGGCTTCAAGGTTAAATTCTTTCGTCCTTTTGGTTTCTGCCCTCCTAAGGCTGGTCCAGTGGTTTGTGTAAGCTTCGTATAGGGTGAGATTTGTGCTGAGTTTTTCTTGTTTGTTTGATTTTCCTCTGATGAGCAAGGCTGAGTGAGGTGGTGATTCTGTCTGCTGATGACTGGGTTTGTATTTTTGTTTTGTTTGTTGTTTAGATGAGGCATCCTGCTCAGGGTGCTACTGATGGTTGGGTGATGGCAGGTCTTGTATTCCGGTGGTTTCCTTTGTGTGAGTTCTCACTATTTGATACTCCCTAGCATTAGTTCTCTGGTTGTCTATGGTCTTGGCATCAGTGCCCCCACTCCAAAGGCTCAGGGCTTGATCTCTCTCCAAAGATCAGCCTAGGTCCAATCTACCAAGAGGAATTTCACCTAAAATGAAAGGGCCTTTACTTGAGTTCCAAAAGCCAGTGCACAAGAACACAGCAGAGATCTCTAATTCAGCAGAAACTCAGTATTGCCTGCCACGTGGACAGGCCTCCTTGGATTGCAACAGATGACTAGAGGGTCTGTCCTTGGCAGTGATCAGCAGAACTCTCCCACTAAGCTTTATGTTTCGTCCCCCCTAATCGCTCATTTGAAATGCTTTAGTTCACTCCACTTACTGGTACGTATCAGCTGATACTACTAACTTATCAAAGCACTGTAAAATATGCAATTTAAACTACAGTTTGTTCTAACAAGGGCCAAGTTTATTTATATTTTAGTTTTCCTGGGAAAAAAATCTTTATATCAAAACTTAAAATTTTCTTTTTTATATTTTAGTTTTCCTCAAAAAAAAAAAAAAACTTTAGATCAAAAGCTCCTCAAAACTTCACTTACCAGTAAGTTTTTACAGTTTTTGAAAATGTATAAAAAATTAGGAGCTGTGTTAAATAACACATATCAGATGATTCACGAGTAGGAATCAGAATTTTCAACTTTAAAAGTGGTTCTCTTCTGTCATCTCTTCAACAGATCTTATGTAGAAAACTTAGTTTAAGTATTTTCAGATTCAATATATGATCTTTACATAATAAGCTTTAAATAATTACCACATCACAGAAAAGTCACTGATAGCTGATTTACTTCAACAAATTAATTTGAAACCCTTGCCTCAGACAAGGATAAGACCAGTAATAGCATGTTCCCTACACTGTAAAATGTGTGTGTTATTTTTGTGCTTCTATCAACACTGGCCAGCAAATGATTCAGTCCATATTTGTCTTGATTTATTTCCTAAGGGAAAGCATATTGCTCCCCTAAAAAAGATGCAATCTCAGGTTGTAGGAGATAAGAAAGCTGAGGGAGATCTAGATCTCTGGGGGGAAAAACACTGTAGCTTAGTCAGAGTTCCAATTATGATGACACTCAAAAAGCCCTGTCCATCCTTTATGTCCTAGCCTCTGGAGCACTTGAGGGTTGCTATCCTTATCACAAAGGCAAGAGAATCAGCAGGGTGAAAGACGATAGCCCCCCTAGCTAAGGAACCTGCTTTAGATAATACAACCAGATATTCCATCTTCAGATGTTATTTCAGCACTTAAAATTCAACAAATGTGTACACACTTCAACAGTATATCTGAAGCAGACAACTGTATCATGGCCCATGTGTATGCATCTCATTCATGAGAACTTCCTCACTCCTTTATACATTTTGGAAGAAGCATCTCTCAGGACACAAGTACATCCTCTCTTGGTATGAAACCCCCCTGAGTGGTTTCCTCTGGAGCCAGAACAAGGTCAGTACAAACTCCAGAACTAACAGAGGAAGCCAAATCAATGATGTTCATCAGATATACATGCCATCTCAAACATGCTTTAAGAGTTTAAGAGTTTTTAAAAGCCAAATTTTCCAAGTCCTTGCTTTGAGTAGACAATGAAAATGGGAGCCAACCTATAGCCAAATTATTATAACTGCTGGAGAAGACTCTTGAGAGTCCCTTGGACAGCAAGAAGATCAAACCAGTCAATCCTAAAGGCAATCAACCCTGAATATTCATTGGAAGGACTGATGCTGAAGCTGAAGCTCCAATACTTTGGCCACCTGATACGAAGAGCTGACTCACTGGAAAAGACCCTGATGCTGGGAAAGATTGAGGACAGGAGGTGAAGCAGGTGACAGAGGATGAGATGGTTGGATGGCATCATTGACTCAATGGACATGAGTCTGAGCAAACTCTGGGAGATAGTGAAGGACTTGTTTATGCAAGTAGAACATTTTACAGTGTATCTCTGGCCTTGAAAGACTGGATTTTAGTTCCTTCTTGGTTCCATGATCTAATTATAAATATATTAAACCTCCACTCATTCCCTCTGCACTTAGAACTAGTACCTTTTATCCAGCCCATAATTCTCTCTAGATGTTGGCTATTTTCAGGAGAAATTTAGTCACCCTAATCACATAGTTTCCAAAGTTAATGATTTCCTAAAGCAAGAGAATCATTATAAATGAGTCCATATTGCTTTGCTCTAATATATTTCCTGAGTTGAAATGAGTTTATGTACTAATGAGCATTAAAAGTAAATTTTCAGAAGCATTTTCAGCGCTGGAGTCTGGCTCAGACATTTACATTCCCTTGCAGGAAAGGAGACTGTAAGGCAAGAAGATATTATTTTTTTGAAGTGAAGCTCAGTGAATTGATACATTAAATACAAGTGCTGGTGAAGCAATCAATATAATCGTATTTAGGCTAATCAGAAAATAGTCAATACAAACCAAATTCATCTATCATGTTATTTTTATTTTGGCCTTGACATAGCAACATGTAATCTCAGGAGCTTATTTCTTAACTTCAATGTACAAGCAACAACATAAATACCAACAGGGTAAAAATTTTGGAAGAAAATAAAAATAATATATCCTACATGGATTTACAAAATGGAGCTATCTTCAGTGAGAGGAGAGTTTGTTTTTATAAGGGTAGAAAGATACAGCAAAGTTTTCTCAAGCATTACTAATAGAATAAAATGAAACAGAGGATTAGATATAATTATTTGTTGGATTTCATTTTACTTTTGGGAGCAGTGGGTAGGAGGAGGAGAGCTGTCTTAAACTTGTTTCCTTAAGATTTTAAAATATATCTTCAATGTGAGCAAGTGAATTACTGCACAATTTTCTGGGCCTTTATGAAGACTGTAGATAATTCTGGCCTCCAAGTGAACATTGAACTAAATGATTTATGTTACTTGTATTCATTCTGATGTGTATAAGCTGAGTAAAAATAAAATTTTAGACCTTTTAAAGAAATACATTAAAGAAGTAACAGTTTAAAATTAATTTTTGTGCAGTTTTGCCATGTTATATAAAAATTTAAAGATTTAAGAACAGATTTGAGAATTTCAGAGCAAAATGCAATTCAAATATTCCCTGTTCTCTTTGTTCCCTTGACTTTGTGTATTCTTTTAAATGCCTCTGGTGAGAGGAGGTAAGTCAGTTGGTAATAAAAGTGTGAAACAAAAATCAGAGTAAGTACAAATCAAGAAAAGATAGCTATAGAGTTTTGTACTGGGAAAAAAAAACTGAAAAGTATAGTCTATGTGAATATACAACATTTTTAACAGAAGTAACTGATAAACAAGCTCAGATTCTAATGGTTAAAGATAAGGATTTTAAGGAGACTTCAAAAACCATACTCTATACTTCAGCTCACATTTCACCACCATAACTCAACCCCACAGTCATACTAGGTGATTAAAGAGGCTGGGAGATGCAGACTATATCAGTTGGCAGCATTCACTCACTACCAGCCCAAGTTCTATGACAAAGGAGAGAATGGTTATCAGGTGAGAGCTAGCAATGTCTGCCATGTGCCTTCACACAACTCTTCTTGAAACACTCCCCTCATTTGACTCCTAAATTGCAGTCATAATGCTTTGCTAACATAGCACTTGTTGATTTGGGAGACAATATTTTCCCCATCATCGCATTTATCTATATATGACCTTGTAAAGTAGACATGACTATTACCTCCCAACTCTACCAATAAGAACCAGAAGCTCCGAGCATTACCATAACTTGTCAAGAGTTAAGACAAGCATGAGTGGGTTTTGTTTTTGTTTCTTCTTACTTTCATTCTAGACCCAGTTTGTTCACCATTCTGCCACAACTTTAGATTCATCTTCTGCCACTCAGATTATTCATCTACCTACCATTTGCTCAGTTAACTTTCAGAACAAAGTAAAATCATAATTCCCATTGACATAATTTCATGTCATATGAATCATAATTTCCCATTGAAATTCCCTTTGTCCTCACATCTGCCAAGCCCAGTTGTAGGAAGAATCCTGCCAAGCCAGTTTAGAGAAAACTTTTCTACCCTTACTATCTGAACATCCTCGATATCTGCTCAAATTCCTCATCTTTCTCCATCCTCCAAGTGATAGCTGATCGCCATGACCTCTACCATTAGTAAGAATCCTATTCAATCAGTTTAATAAGAATTACCCCACCTTCAGTATCTCCTCTCAGTAATTTTCTATCCTCTGACCCCTCTCAAACTGCTCCTTGGCCATAATTCCCACTTGGCCTTGTTTTCAGAGTTGAACCTGATCTCTCTCCCCTATTACAATGGTCATGACACCTATTACAATAGTCCTGAATAATATTGTCCTTGCTGCACTGTGCTTAGTTGTTCAGTCGTATCCGACTCTATGTGATCCCATGGACTATAGCCCACCAGGCTCCTCTGTCCATGGGGTTTATCCAGGCAATAATACTGGAGTGGGTTGCCATCTTACCAACCCAGGGATCAAACCTGCATCTCACGCGCTGGAAGGCAAGTTCTTTACCACTAGCACCACCTGGGAAGACCCAATGTGGATTAAGGGATTTTCTTATTTCATATGATATGAGGGCCCAAGGCAGATGAAGTAACAACATCAAAGGAAAAGTTAAAATGGTACAAATTTATATAAGGGAATGTTGAGACATGCTGGAAATTGAGACAAACTGGTTTGTCCTTAGGGGAATCGCATGAAAATCACAGAACAGATTTACACATCTCTCAGTTATCTACAATATACAAAGGAAGAGTTGTAAAATAGCTCAAAACTAAACAGTCATCAGGACTAGAATCTGATGACCTGAGAGGGTGTATTACAGATAATGAATAGTTTTCAGTGAAACACATTTTCCATGCATCTGTGTGTTATTCCTTAAATTAGTCCATGTATAGAGACTCATCTTTTTTTTTTTTACTACTCCCTCAGACAAAGCCTTCTACTTTATGAGTTAAATTCTCCTTCCTATACTGATAATCTGAAAATACTTACTGCCATCCTCCGTATGTCTCATCCACAGTAATTTAACATTATGCTGTGTTCACCATGGTACTTCAATGTTATATGTGGCATCTATATTTGAAAGCTCAAACAATATGTGAAACTTCAAGTATTAAAATTAATACCTCTGTGCATCCCATAAAATTAGATCTACTTTTCAACAGACCCACTTCTGCTATTGTCAAAACGATTATTCCAGTAACCCAAAATTCATCTCTTAGAATCGTTCTAAATCTTCTAATTTGTGCTTCACATCCAATAATAATTAAGTTCTGCTTATTTTTTCAACAAAAGATTTCTTAGAGGCGAGTTTCCCATTCTCCTTTATCATTCACTTAGTCCTAAATTGCTTTCTAGTCTTTCCTCCCTCATTTTCACATCTATCTTCCATTTGTATGGCTACCAATTAATCTCTATAAACTACTTTCATCATGTAGCATAGATACTCAAGAATACAGCATACAAAATTGAATAGGTATGGCAGTTGTAATTTTCAAAGGTGGCTTGTAACAATATCTCCGTATACCCTTATTATTACACACTATTCTTTTGTGATTGCCTTAACCAAAAGAGTATGGTGGAGGTGAAACTACCAACATCTAATTCTGGGTCTTAAAGCAGTGAGATAGGTTACACCCAGCTCTCTCTCTCTCCCCGTCTCTCTCTCAGGATGCTTACTTTTGGAACTCAGGCTCCATGCCTTACAGAAGCCCAAACCACATGGACAGGCCACATGAAGATATTCTAGTCAACAGCCTCACCTGAGCTCCTGCCTACTGATCAGCATTAACCACAGGTCACGGGTGAGGAAATCTCAAAGGTGACTTCAGTCCCAGGCACCACATAAAAGGGCCAAATGAGAACCACCAGGCTGAGGCTGGTCAAAGACTAGATCTCTGATATGTGCGTGCATGCTCAGTCACTTCAGTTGTGTCCAACTCTTTGAGATCCTATGGACTGTAGCCTGCCAAGCTCCTCTGTCCATGGGATTCTCCAGGCAAGAATACTGGAGTGGGTTGGCACTCCCTTCTCAGGAGGATCTTCCCAACCCAGGGATCGAAGCCAGGTCTCTTACATCTTCTACACTGGCAGGCAGATTCTTTACCACTAGTGCCACCTCGGAAGCTCAGAACGCTGATAAATGATAATAATAAGTGATTGCTGTGTTTTATGCCACTACATCTGGGTGGGCTGTGCAGCAATGGCTAAGCAATACCATAGAGCAAGTGTATCATATTGATGGCATCATAATCTAGGTTTTTTTAATGGCAAAAATAGCCAGTGCAGAGGTTGTAAATTGATGAATAGGTGTAGCATTTCTAAAATAGAAAGCTGTTTTGCAATAACAAAATCACAGAGGGAAAACAACATATTTGACTGCCAAAACATTTATAAAATTTTTATGTAAGAAAAATAGAAAGAAATACTAAATAAAAAACAGTTCGAGAAAACATTTGATTATTTATGAAAAACAAAGTATCGGCACCCATACAAAATAAAGAGCTTATGTAAATGCTCCCCAAACACTCAAGACGCCAGACACAATTCATACCCAGACGTAAAAAGTTACAAAGATTTTAAAAATATTTTGTCTTGGTTTGATATAATCAAAGAAATGAAAATTAAAGGATCATTAAGATAAAATTTTATGTCTATTAAAATAAAAAATTAAAATAGTGGCATGAAATTCTGATGCTATGGTAACATTAATGCATTTATATACAACTATAAAATGACAAAATTGTGTCCCTGATGTTCCTGGCTGTAAAATGATAATAAGTTTGGAAAGTCATAAAATATTCATAAGTAATTAATTCAGCAGAGAAAGAACAGCTACCCAGGCAAAGATATTCATTACAGTATTATCAAAAATGGTAAAAAACAAAATCAGTAAAATATAGGATGACAGGGAATAGTAAGTAAACCACAGTGCAACATCTAACAGAATACTATGTAGTTATTGATAATATTTGTAGAAAATTAAAAATACTTAATAATGGAATCTTAAAGAAAAGAAATAAAAAACCATGTAAAGTATATTTAGAAAACAAGGACTAAAAAAGAATATTTTGTAAATAGTTGTGTTCAGTTCTTGAAACTGTGAGCTATTGTTTCTTTGAAAAATAGACTGTAATGTGAACTCATGGCTTTGTAATAATAATGAAGGAAATGATAGCTCAGTGACTAAACGAATGTAAAAATCTCAAACCCTAAAAATAATCAAGCTTTTAAGGGTTTTGTTTCCTTTATGACTGCTGAAGTCAAATGATATCAATTAAAACATAATGAAATAAGTCTACCAAGTATATTATCTTGGAGAATGTTAAACTAGTATCTTACATTTTTATCATTTCCAAAAGAATTCCAAACTGATTATTACTCCAAATCAAAAAAAAAGTTCACAGTGTGAACTGACATACCTAAAAAAATAAAAGGAATCATCTTGTTTCTACAATTCAAAAATTCTTATTTACATTGTAGTAAAATTATATATCATATACCTTTCAGATAAGGATTATGATACTAATGCTTGAAGATGAGATAGAAAGGTAAAAAGGTGCAAACACAGGAGTATGCAGACAGAATGCATACAACAGTTGTAAGCAAATAACCATCAACAAATGGCAAATTCCTTTTGAGTGACCTTCAGTAACAGGCACTATATCCCTCTTACAAAGCAGATGCCACACAGAAGTCCTGTAATTATCCATCTAAGGAGAATTTAGAGGAGAATAAATAATAGAGACGTCTATTGGGCTTCTCTGGTGGCTCATATGGTAAAGAATCTGCCTGCATTGTGAGAGCCCTGGGTTTGATTCCTGGTTTGGAAAGATCCCCTGGAGAAGGGAACGGCTACCCACTCCAGTATTCTAGCCTGGAAAATTCCATGGACAGAGGAGCCTGGAGGGCTACAGTGCATGGTGTCACAAAGAGTTGGACATGACTGAGTGACTTTCACTTTCATGCTTTCATTTGACACATACACCTCTCATACATAAATTGATGGCCTTTTAAAAACACACTAAATGTTCATCTACAAGCTGTCAGGTCACAGATGGAAAGCTGATTTCAAAGACATCTTTCATATGTAAATTTTAAATAATTTACTCAAGAGCATGGCTTGGGCTAGAAAATATTGCCAGTCATGCTTCTGTATGTAATTTCATATGCCAAGCCTGACAACCCATCTGTCTGTAGATCCTGTCCTTATATGCGTGCATGCTCAGTAGCTCAGTTGTGTCCAACTCTGCAACCCCATGGACTATAGTCCACCAGGCTCCCCTGTCCTTGGGATTTCGCAGGCAAGAATACTGGATTGTGTTGCCATTCACTTCTCCAACAGATCTTCTCGACCTAGGGATCAAACCCTGGTCTCTTGCATCGGCAGGCAGATTCTTTACTACTGCACCACTTGGGAATCCCAGTTCCTGCCTTTACCCTAATAAAATTCTATACATCCTTTGAATATAAATATGCCCATGGAAAGTGACACAGGCAGAGCTAATCAAGAAAGTCTATTTTTTCCCTCACACAGTAGAAGTGATTTATAGTCAGCTTAAAAACTAGTAGAGAGACAGAACAAAATATATTCTTTCTCACAGGTCAGTTAGATCAAGGTCTGAAACATGCTGACAGGCTCAATGGCTAATGCAATTAGCCATTAGCACACAGGCACACACCTGTGTGCCATCTGGCCTCTGAGGATTGACACAACCATGCATTTCCTTAGACCTGTGTGGTAACCAAGTTCATTGTAGGGGCAAATCTGCAGGATGTAATAAGCCCAGAGATCTTTAATAGTGTCTTCAGAATGTCTAATTTATATTTTATTCAACAAAAATAATATGTTCACTACAGCAAAACATATGAAAACCACATTTTCTTAAAAAAAATCATTTAAACAGTTCCTGGCGCTCTCTGACATTCATTATTACTGAGACGTAAGAAATTCAAATAAAGTATTGAGCAAAGCAACAGAAGCAAATTAATTATTTTAATGACTTTTGCATGTAACGCCAAGTGTTTGCACATGTTGTCTCACTTAATCATGATTATATGTTATATGAAGGAAGCAGACAAACAAAACAGCACATATATTAGGATTCCACTTATATAAATATTTAGTTAATGCAAATTCACTGAAAGTGATAAAAAAACAAATAGCGATTGTCTGGAGATGGCGCAGAGGACAGGAAGGAGGAAGAATTAAAAAGAGTCACAGGGAAATTTGGGGGGTGATATAGATCTTCATTTGGCACCCCACTCCAGTACTCTTGCCTGGAAAATCCCATAGACGGAGGAGCCTGGTAGGCTGCAGTCCATTGGGACGCTAAGAGTCGGACACGACTGAGCAACTTCACTTTCACTTTTCTCTTTCATGCATTGGAGAAGGAAATGGCAATCCACTCCAGTATTCTTGCCTGGAGAATCCCAGGGACAGCAGAGCCTGGTGGGCTGCCGCCTATGGGGTCGCACAGAGTTGGACACGACTGAAGCAACTTAGCATAGCATAGCATAGCATAGATCTTCATTATGTTTCATGGGTACACATTGTATCAAAAATTATCAAATGTACACTTTGTATGTAGTTTATTATGTCAATACTATGTCAATAAAACTATGTACAAAAATATATTAAAATGTTATTAAATTATTTAAAAAAGAAAAAGAAAGCTTCCAATAAGGTTGCAGAGCATAAAAAGCCCTCCCTTTTCTGGACTTGGGGACTTATAGTTTATTAAGGTAACATTCATATTTTTCATCTGATTTTCTCGTCTGCCCTACACTGATAATCATAAATTATTTTTCTCTTCTCTTAGCCTCTTCCTGAATTACAGAGAGAACTGTAAACCAGATGCCACAGAAATTACAAAGGTGAATATTCCTATTAATACTATTAGGATGAATAGCAGACCCTTCCTTTCCTTCTAGAATCGAGGTCTTCAGAGATTATCTCTTATCTTCTTGGCCTTGAAAGTTTGCCAATCTGAAAAAGAGTATCTATTTTTTGCATTCTAAAAGTTTCTCCAAGAAGAAACTTCCACCAACAAAGCAATCATTTTTTGTGTTTAAGAGGTTTTATTTTGCATTTCCTATGAAATGTTCACAAGTAGTAATTCCCAAGACGTAGAATTTTGGACCTGCGCACTTGCTCAACACATATACTTACACAGGGTTATGCATCTTCCAAATTTGCTAAAGTTCTCTGTGAACACAAATCACCACTGCATGTAATGAATAACTAGTATAAAAATAGAGCCTCATCAGCTTTAGTCACAATTAAGCCTTTTATTAGATATGCTCCGTCTCCTTTTATTACTTACCACAGAAGAGAAAACTATTTAGTCAAGTACTAGATGTAGAAATGAATGCTATCTTTTCAAATTAGTTTTGACGAAAATCAGACTAATTTAGCTACAGAAGAGGGTTGACTCTACAGGTAATTATCACAAATTTCATTTGAGAAGGATTCCTTCTGCAGCGGTAAACAACTGCTTTCCATATTAGAAGCAGACAGTATTTTAATAACTGCATGTACCTGTTCTACTGCCTAGAGAAATTTTAAAGAGTCCTTTAGATAAGATCCATAGTGTCCCAACCTTAATAGATCTTATAGCCAGTAGAATTCCTCCAGGAAGTTAAAAAGTAAAAGCAGGGTTCTCCATATAGCTTTCATTTATTATATCCCAATACCCATTAAGAAATGACTTGGGGATGATTTCTTTGGGAGGCACTGAGTGATGGCTTTGACTCTCAGAGGTAATCACAGACCTGATATACAGAGTTGTCACAGAACTCAAAATATTGATTTCCTTTAGCCTATAAAGGATGCCAAAGTTCTGATCAGGATACAGTCTGACCGAGGGAACTGACTCAGTTTTAATCTTTACTTAAAGGAAATAAAATGTATATAGTGATCATCTTGGTCATTTAAGCTGATACCACTCTCACTTGGTATGAACATACAAAAATAAAAACAGTAGAAAACAGTTCCAAGAGATAATATAAAAAACAAATGATACCTCTATAGAACATTACAGTTTTTTTATGTGTTTCATAGTCATTATGTACCCGCCTCAAGACAAATTCAGGCAATATAATGACTCCTCACTTCTTATAGAAGACAGAACTGCATTCCAGAAGAATTTCTAAGTGACTTGACAGAAGCCACATAGCCAGTATTTCAACCACAGAACCTAAATTTTATGGTTTCAAATAAAGTAGTTTTTCTTACTTTTTGTACTATATATTTGATGATTGCTTTACTCTGATTATAGCAACAAAATATGACCAAGGTAGAAAAATTTGCAAAAGTAAAACAATATAAAGTAGAAAATTAAAATTATCCAAAGTTCCATCAGCCAAACTAAGCCTTGGTAAACTCTACATATCTACAGTCTCAAGTCAGATTTTCTAGAACATAAACTCAAATGAAGATTTTGTATGCAGAAGGTTTGGGCTTCCCAGGGAGCACTAGTGGTAAAGAACTCACCTGCCAATACAGGAGACACAAGAGATGTGGGTTCGATCCTTGGGTGGGGAAGATCCCCTTGAGGAGGAAATGGCAACCCACTCCAGTATTCTTGCCTGGGGAATCCCATGAACAGAGCAGCCTGGTGGGCTACAGTGCAAGGAGGTCACAAAGAGTCAGACATGACTAAAACAACTCATCACGCATGCTCGTGTGAAAGGTTTAATGGTTTATCCTCTGGAGCAATGCCTACTAGAATGGGAGAAGCAGGTTGGGCAAAGCGAAGAGTATATTTAGATCAAGTCATCATGCTGTACACCTTAAATATATACAAATTTTATTTAAAAATAAAAAGTGAGATAAATACATAGCATCAATTTCTTAAGGACTTCAGATATATCTGATTCTATATTTCCTTTTTAGTAGTTTCCATATTTATATTTCTATATTCTATATTTCTATTTTTCTATATTTCTATTTCTATATTCTATATTTCTTTTTTAGTAGTTATTAATAACTTATTATTATATAATATAATAATATTATATATAATTATTATATAATAATATATTATATTATAATACATAATATAATAATATTATATAATATAATAATATATTATTATGTGAACTTATATAATAAGTTCACATTGGTGTGATGTGAACACACCAATGTGAAACTATAAGTTCACTAATAAAGACTTTAAAAATTGTTCCTCATTGAAATGAACAAAAAAGTATATCTACAGTTATTAGTCACTATTAATTATTAATCAAATCATTGATTATGTATTGCAGATTACATATTTTAAAATAATGAGCCAGCACTATTTCAGTTGCTCAAGGATCAGATGTGGGTGACAGATTCTGATTCAATTTGAAACCCACTGATTGAAACATCCGATGCTCATTTTATGCCTTTGAGCACGCATTAATTATTCAGGAAACCATGGGCCTCTGGGGAAGGGTAAGAAATTCAGGGACAATCGCAAGGAAGTGGGGGCATTGTTAACAATAGCTTTAACTGTCAACTCTAAATATTTGTTGAATTTAAGTTTTTAGTTGTTCTGCAAAATGGCAGTGTATTAATTGACTTGACCATTCTTTTTTTCTCCACTCTAGTCATAGTGTTTGAATTAATATGTCTACAAATGCAGGCTACTTGAGAGTGCCTATTTACATGGCATACACCAAAAAGTGATCCTAATTGGATAAAAGGCTGGGAAGACACAGTTTGAGCCCACATGGCCATTTGCCTCACCAGCTGGCACTGGCTGACAGGATGCAGATGCATCTTCATGAGACTCCTAAACGAACAGTAAGATTGGGAGTGGAGTCATCAAGTGTGTCATTACTCTAAAAACAAGAAAATGACATTGCATACCTATCTGACACACTAGAACAGCCTTGATTCACAAATACTGCCTGTGCATGCTTCGTTGCTCTGCTGCGGCTGCTGCTGCTGCTAAGTCTCTTCAGTCGTGTCCGACTCTGCGCGACCCCATTGACGGCAGCCCACCAGGCTCCCCCGTCCCTGGGATTCTCCAGGCAAGAACACTGGAGTGGGTTGCCATTTCCTTCTCCAATGCATGAAAGTGAAGTCAATCAGTCATGTCAGACTCTTCACGACCCCATGGACTGCAGCCCACCAGGCTCCTCAGTCCATGAGATTTTCCAGGCAAGAGTACTGGAGTGGGGTGCCATTGCCTTTTCTGGCTTCGCTGCTCAGTGGTGTCCAAATCTCTGCAACCCCACAAACTGTAGTCCACCGGGTTCCTCTGTCCATAGGATTCTCCCAGCAAGAGTACTGGAGTGGGTTGCCATCTCCTTCTCCTGGATATATTCCCAACCAAGGGATCAAACCCACGTCTCCTGCGTCTCCTGCATTGCAGATAGATTCTTTACCCCTAAGCCGCTTCTCTGTTTAAAAATCTTGAATGAAAGATTAAAAAAGACTGCAAATCTCTTTGGTACAGTCATGATAAAACTTTTTAACAAGGGAGGTGGGAGGGGGGATGATTCATGTCAATGTATGGCAAAAACCACTAAAATATTGTAAAGTAATTAGCCTCCAATTAAAATAAACAAATTAGTTTTTAAAAAGAAAGAAAAAACTTTTTAACACAGAACACTTCAAGGGACAGCAGTACCTTTTTCCCTCTTGATTTGTAATCACTCTCAGGTCTGCATAAAGCAGAGAGAGATATTATTGGGTGGAGAGGCCTAAAGACAACATGGCAGATTCAGAAAACTGGCAAATAGAGATAAGTAGGTTCAACATGGTTACTTCAGCTAAAAATGCAGCCCTGCCATTTATAATCCTTATGTTGGAGCATGGTACTCATCATATACCACCTTGTAATGTAACTACTATATGTAAAATGGGCTTCCCTGGTGGCTCAGTCGGTAAAGAATCTGGCTGCAATGCAGGAGACTCAGTTTGATCCTTGGATTGGGAAGATTCTTCTGGTGAAGGAAATGGCAACACACTCCAGTATTCTTACCTGAGAAATTCCACGGGCAGAGGAGCCTGGCGGGCTGCAGTCCGTAGAGTACCAAAAGTCAGACATGACTTAGTAACTAAACCACCTTACGGATATCATTGTCCTTGCTAAAACAGTGTAATAAAAAGATACAGATTTTATAAATGGATCAACCTGATTTGAAATGTATGTATAATAATTACCATATGATTGGCCTCAAGCAGTTTACTAACTTCTCTGGGCCTCATTTCTTCATATTAAATAAGGCTGATATTTACATATCAAGGTTGCTAAAAGAATGAAAGGAGATTACATATATATGATATGGTACATTTTATCATTATAGAATATATTATTAATTATTTATAAATGTTAATTATCTGTAAGCATTAATAATTAACGTTATTATATATTTATATATATTTGTCTGGCACAGGATAGGAATGTAATTAATGACAACTGTCATTTTTATTGTCGTAATATAATTTTGAGATTTACCCAAAGGCTAGCAATTTTGCAGAAAAGATGATAGAATTTCTTTGGAAAGAATAATGGATGAATGAATAAATAAATGAAGACATAAAAATGCCAAGGTTAATAAGAAAATGCAGGCTGTGTGCCACGCTTGTTCAGTGATACAGCAGCAACGTTACAGAAGACAAAGGAGGCTAAATGCTGAGGCTGTGCTTTGTCAATGAGGAAATAATCTTTGTTTGTTTGGTTTAAAGTGAAGCTTCCAAATTAATACCCCTTATTTCTTTTTTTTTCAAATCTTCTCAGGACATAAATATACATACAGCAAGATTTTACTCATAGTCAGTATGAAAGTAACCTTTCTACTGTTTGCTCCTTCACAGTGTATCTCAGTTTACAACTATACACTTATTTCTGTGAGCATGGATTGAAGATGCCTCATTCTACTAAACTCAAAGGTCCATGAAGGCAAGGACTGGATCTCTGACTTACTTGCATAGTCTTAGTTTTTGGCACATTGACTAGTGCATGGTAAGCTTTCACAATAATTGTTCGAAAAACAAAAGGTCCCCCCTTCATACCCTAAAAACATGTCAAGGGATTGACATGATACATTTGGGTTTCATTTTCTTCATTAAATAACTAGGTTTTTTTTTTTTTAATTGAAGTATAGTTGATTTATAATGTTGTGCCAGTCTCTGCAGTACAGCAAAGTGACTCAGTTATACATATATACACATTCTTTTCTTATGCATTCTTTTCCATTATGGTTTCAACATAAAAAACTAAGCTTTAAAAGAATTGTGTAGAATTGATAATTGATCATTTTAGACATTTAGGCACTCCATTATTCGCATGTTACAGAGCTTTCAAAATGGAATGTCAGAAGTGGAAACCCAAAATAGCATTCTGCTTTCAAGTAGGGGTTCTACAAAGACTGTCTCTGACTCCAGCATTATTCAGCATAATCTCTTAAGATGCTCTTCATTGCTCTGGTGGCACAGTGCTTAAGGAAACGGAATTAGAGCTAGTGACAGGCCCTGCTCTGGGCCATAATCTAATATTTTAAATGCAGAAGAAAATTCCAAAAGTAAAAATCCCTTTCCTGAATCCATGGACTCAACTAGGTTATCCACTCTTAATGGGTTCTGGTCTCTGATATCAGGATCAGGAACTATATGTCAAAACAAAACAAAAAATCAGAACTTGAAAGCAAGAGTATGTGGTATGTTTTCCAAGTAGAATAGCACTTACAGATGCAACTCATCATTAAATGCTGCTGCTGCTAAGTCGCTTCAGTCGTGTCTGACTCTGTGCGACCCCATAGACGGCAGCCCATTAAATGCTACTACACACATACACACACAATTTATTCTATTCTCAAACAACTCTGAAGAGCCATAATATATAATAATTTTGGATAAAGATATCTACTTCCCATGGCTATTTTAATAATTTGGATCATATATGTGAAATGCTGAATCAAAACTAGAATCTCTTGAGACTTCCCTGGTGGTCAAGTGGCTAAGACTCGGTCCTATCAATGCAGGGGGCCAGGGTTCAGTCCCTAGTCAAGGAACTAGATGTCACAACTAAGAGTTCTAGTGCTGCAACAAAGAACCATCACAGTCAAATAAATAGATAAACATTTGAAACAAAACAAAACACTGGAATCTCTTGAATGCCCTCTGGAATGCAGGAGAGAGTACTTGATCCATGGGGAGTTAAGGAGATGAGCAGATCACTCAAGAACCATCTCTCATCTGAGAACCAAAGATTTGTTTTCTGTTTGTAAGCCTCTTGTACCTTCATGTATATTCCAGATTCAATCATTTCTCATCACCTCCACCACTCCCACCTAGCGCTGGGAGGTGACTCCCACCATGTCTTTTATTGCCTTCCCACCTTTCCAAATCCACTTCCCAATTTGGCTGTTAACCACTGAGCACCCAAAGTGATCCTTTTACCAAAAAAAAAAAAAAAATCTGATCTGGTCATTCCCTTCCTCAAAACCATACAATAACCTCAAAATAAAATCTAAATTCTTTACCACAGCCAAATATATCTGACTACAGACTACCTCTGTAACCACACTTTCTTAAACTTCACAATATCCAATGTTATAGTTTGTATTTATTTATCATTGGTTTGGCCAATAAGTTTATTCAGGTTTTTCTACAAGATATTATGCAAATTATATAAAAAACCCAAATGAAATTTTTGGCCAAACCAATACTTACTTTATCTACTAGAACATTAATTCCACAAGAACAAGGATGATGTAGTTTTTACTTATTATTCTATCTCTAATAGCTAGAGCTCAGTCACATAACAAACACTTAATGCCTATGTGTTGGATGAAAGAATGCATGAGTCTTCTCATCCATATTAAAAATCAGATGTATTCATGTCAGATGAAGTCAGCAGAAAAAGAATGACTAATCATAGTTTTCCTGATGGCTCAGAAAGTGAAAAATCCATCTGCAATGCAGGAGACCTGGGTTCGATCCCTGGGTTGGGAAGATACCCTGGAGCAGGGCATGGCAGCCCACTCCAGTATTCTTGCCTGGAGAATCCCCAAGGACAAAGGAACCTGGAGGGCTGCAGTCCATGAGGTCACAAAGAGTCAGACATGACTGAGCAACTAAGCACAATCATAGCTGTAAGAAAGACAGAAGACAGTTTTCATTGGCAAAGGAAATCAGTGGAGTCAAAATAAGGGGAAAAAATTGAATCTAGAAACATATACAAAAGCAAAGTGAATTGTCTATTATTACATAGCAATAAAAACTATAGCAACCATTTATCCGCTCATCAGTTTAGGCAGATTCGATTAGTCAGGTCTTACTGGACTGACTTCATGCGAAGAGTTGACTCATTGGAAAAGACTCTGATGCTGGGAGGGATTGGGGGCAGGAGGAAAAGGGGACGACAGAGGATGAGATGGCTGGATGGCATCACCAACTCGATGGATGTGAGTTTGCGT
Organism: Tragelaphus eurycerus; assembly: GCA_935064755.1. Lineage (NCBI taxonomy): Eukaryota > Metazoa > Chordata > Mammalia > Artiodactyla > Bovidae > Tragelaphus > Tragelaphus eurycerus. The sequence goes on from CAKXYN010000023.1 coordinate 28,026,101, forward strand.
GAACTCCGGGAGATGGTGATGGACAGGGAGGCCTGGCGTGCTGAGATTCATGGGGTCGCAAAGAGTTGGACACGACTGAGTGACTGAACTGAACTGAACTGGACTTATATCAAATTGTCAGCCAGGCAACTCTAGGGAGGAATTCACTTCTAAGCTTATTCAGGTTGCTGGCAGAATTTAGTTCCTTGCAATTCTAAGACTGAAGTGTTCGTTTTCTTACTGGTTATCATCTGGGGCTACTCTCAGCTCCGAGGCTACCCACATTTCTTGCCGCATAGCCCCTCCATCTTCTAAGGTAGCTGCTGTGTCACTTCAATCGTGTCCGACTCTGTGTGACCCCAGAGACGGCAGTCCACCAGGCTCCCCTGTCCCTGGGATTCTCCAGGCAAGAACACTGAAGTGGGTTGCCATTTCCTTCTCCATCTAAGGTAGCTACGTCATGTTTAACCCATCTCATACCTGGAATCTTTCTGACTTTCTCTCCTGCTACCAACCAGAGACAATTCTCTGGTTAGGCAATCATTGTTTTCTCTGTTTCATGAATGAGGAAATAGATGATTAAACAATTTGTCTGCAGCCCCATGAGGATTCATTGACAGATTTGGTACTAAAATTCACGTTTCTTCATTCCTAGACCAGCATTCTATCTCTTTAGAGACTAAAAGCAGGAATGTCAGTAGACAGAGTCCTGCCCAGAATTTCCCCTCCTGGTCGGGATGCACGTCTTCAAAGCCTGTCTGGATGCCTTGCCTATAGATAGCACCAGTGTTTAAGATCATCGTGAATTGTTTGGTTAATGCTCTTAGTGCATTTCTGGGCTTTTGCACAGTACAGTAAAGGAAAATACCTTATTCTATAAAAAAGGAAATACAAGATGAATTGCCTCTTGAATAAGAAAGATATGTCCCAAGGAATAGCAAAAAGGACTCTCAGAATGCCATCTCTGACTGGACCAGCAAGGGCAATGAGCAGAAATGCTATCAGTATACTTATAGCAAAAACATTCAGTAAAAGAATTTGATTACAAAAATCTATTCTCACCCACAAATGATTTTTTTTCAACATAGCTTCCAGATAACTTAAATATCAAAGAAAGCTGTCTATATACAGAATACTAAGTGACAAAACACTGCTGCTGCTGTTAAGTCTCTTCAGTCGTGTCCAACTCTGTGCAACCCCATAGACAGCAGCCCACCAGGCTCCCCCGTCCCTGGGATTCTCCAGGCAAGAACACTGGAGTGGATCGCCATTTCCACAGAGAGCTTAAAAATGCTGATTTTGGGAGCAAAATGATTCAGAAACTGATTCCACTTTCATATCCACCACATATTGACTGTGTTTCTTTGGGAAATGTACTTACCTCTCTAGGATTTAATCTCCTCATCTGTAAATTCAAAATGAGAAAAATGCTTCCCTCAGAGTGTTATTGTGAGACAGGCTTAAGTCAAATAATGTCTAGCATTTAACTCATCGTAAGCACTAATTATATGCTTCCTATTGTTACTACAACTTAGTGTTAAAGAATATGTTTTATGTTTTTTCCAATATTTACTGGCATAAATATCACATATTGGATTAGTGATACATATTTATCATCATTAATACAAGGAAGGTGATGTGTGAAAAAAAACTTGTTTAAATTTTTGTTTTTAAAAACAGTAATTAATTAGTAAGATTTAATCTCAGAAATAATGAACCATCTTGTTAGACAATTTTATCCTTTTGTAAACATAACTGCCAGAATATAGATGAATATATTTAACTATTATGTATCACCCAAAACAGTTTCTGCAAGAGAAAAGAGTGGGTGGAAGATGTAGCAGAAAACACTCATTTTAAGATTAAGTGTGAAATATGTTGGAAAATCACGATGGAGACATTATAAACAGTCAAATAACCCCAAATCTAGCCAAAGTTTGGAAATGGAATTCTTCTGGATTTTGTAAAGCAGGACAACCTCATGCCTCAGAGCCTCAACAGTGAATAATATTTTAGGGGAATTATTCTCCTTCCCCGAAGGTTGGAATTAAAATGCCACAATTTGTCTAAATTATCAAATCAGTCATCAGCTGATTCATGTCATTGTATGGCAAAAACCACTACAATATTGTAAAGTAATTAGCCTCCAACTAAAATAAATTAATTTTAAAAAATCAGTCACCAGAAGACGTTTTAGAGAACAAATTTCAAGTCCTACCCTTTAGTAGTTTTAATTTTTAAAAATTACCCAATTATCCTGGTAGAAAATGTAAGAAAGAGATTGCTGCTGCTGCTGCTAAGTCACTACAGTCGTGTCCGACTCTGTGCAACCCCATAGACGGCAGCTCATCAAGCTCCGCAGTCCCTGGGATTCTCCGGGCAAGAACACTGGAGTGGGTTGCCATTTCCTTCTCCAAGAAAGAGATTACTTTCAAATAAATTTCTCACCTACTTCCCCATCCCTGCCCCCAGGCATAAAAGTGGTCAGAGTTGTCAAAATGTGCAATTTTCTCTTAGCTAGAGTTGAGTTCAACTTGAGTATTACCCAGCTTATTCCTAACCACGAACTTACAAAGTATTATTTTTCCACGTTAACAGAAGAGGAAATGGGTCTGAGAACTCCAATACTTTTGCCCATGGTCACCCAGGCCCATCAGACTCTTAACACTTCGGTAGAGCAAGAATCTGACCAGGGTAATGACATAAGAAACAAAGTCTAGTGAGAAGGAAAAAGGAGGAACCCAGACAAGGGCCACAGGAAGACACAAGCAAGAAAGCACACTCACGGATGAGCCTGCACTGAGAGACAGTATAGCCAGGCCACCAACATCACTGACCACCTGCTTGAGTTTGGGTTTAATACGCTAGTTAGCTCAAACTGCCTGGAGTCCTGAATATTTGGCATTCAAGACTTAGTCTCTCTCCTAACAGACTCGTTTTCTGGTACAGTGTTTATATTATTTTATTGGTTCATGTTGAATAGGTCGAAAGTCATTTACTCTGAAATATGAAGACAGTCAACACTGTTATTATGGTAAGAGCCAGCGTACATCTTCCATCATTGCTATTGACATGAGTTGGTTAGAGTACCCTATGATAGGCTACAGGTCATCTAATTACATCTAATTACATGCTTTTGTCATCTAATTACATGCTTTTCGTGCTTTTGAAGTACAGCGGGAGTTGATCTTATTTACCACTATGGCTGTGAACTTCTTAAGGGAATTAACTAAAACTAACATTCCAGATAAAGAAGCTGGATATAAAATCCATACTGTACTGTCAAGATAAGGAAAGACAAATAAGAAAAGCAGCATAACTGCCCTTGTACAGAAATCTCCTCTTGCAAATGAGTCTACTGACAAAAAAAAAATTTCTGATGATGCATAAAATATCAATCACAAGCTCCTTCAATATATTTCTAAAACATAACTCAGTATTAATGAGACCATTAAAAAATTTGAAAAGTTTTGGATATCTGTTGTTAAATATCTGTAACATTACTGAATGGTACACTTAAAATGAGTAAGATGGTAAATTCTACACGTTATGTGGCTTTGCTACAATTTTTAAAGTTTTTATTAGATAAAATTTATAAACAATTCAAAACAATAAAATCATTTAAATTACTTATGCAGCAATATTTGATGCATCAAAAGATAGTACTCGCGCTTCCCTTGTGGCTCGTTTGACAAAAGATAGTACTCATAAAAGCAACAACGATAATGTTAATTTTAAAAGATTAGTTCAACAGTGTTATCAGTTATGTCAGGTAATATGTAAGTATCATCATTATTTTATGTTATCATTTTATATAAGTTCTGGACATTTTGTTTAAAAAGGTAAAGATAATAACATTTGAAAACACATTAAATTTTTTAAAAGAGCAAAGTTCATTATCTAAAAATATATGCTTCATAAACTTAAAATTAAGATGCTAGAAAAACTTCTTCCCCAGAGACTATTGAATAATGTATTTCTGTAATGCCTAGTCTTAATGAGGAGACGAATATTGAAGATAAATGCAAAATGTACACAACTTGGGCTTTTCCAAGGAATAGTTTAAAATTAAAAAAAGAAGAAGAAGAAGAAACTATTGCTCCCAGGACTTCCCTGCTGGTCTAGTGGTTAAGACTCTGAGGAAACTAAGATCCCTCATCCTGGGTGGCCAAAAATCAATAAATAAATTTTAAAAATTACAAATCTATTGCAATATATGTATTCCTTTATATTGGATTTCTTTCACTTAATATTGTTAAAATTCTTTCATGTTTTACTTGTATTAGCAATTTGTTCTGTTTAATGCTGAGTAGTATTCCATTGTATGACTATACCACAGTTTTCCTGTTCATTTTCCTGTTGATGGACACCTAAATGTTTCCAGTTGTGTCTGTGTTTCTGAAAAGGATGGGTTGCTTTGGTACCCATCTGGTTGCTCATCTAATATTCTGAAATTCAGCTTGAACCTCCATAATTTATCAGCAAATAAACTACTGAAAACACGTGGTAAGTAAGGGACGAGATACAACAGAGGTCAAGTCAAGGTCCAAAAGAAGGCAAGTCACATTCAACACCACGCCCCTAACCATTAGAGGATTTTTTTACATGTCAGAGTAAAAAATCAGTAAGAGTAGAGAAAAAAAAAAAACAGATCATTTTCATTTTTTCCTTTTCTATTTAAAAAAAAGTCCAAACAAAATTTTCTATTTAAAAATAAAACAATTTAGTTTGCTGCAATACAACACCTATTTCATTGGAGATGATCACAGAAGGACCCAAAGAAGCAACCATAAAAATATTCTCTACTCATGCAGATGAGTGGGGATTTTGCAAGATAAGAAACACATATTGGGTAATATCATATTTACCATTCCCAAAATATAATTTCCTTGCTCTGAAACTTATAACACCACTGTAATGTTTCAGCCTTATTCACTCAACAAAAAATAAAGAAAAGTAGTTCCAGTATTCTTAAGAAAGCTCCTTAACTTTCTTAATATAAAGTATTAGATTGACCTAACAAATGCGCTAAAGGAGGAAGGAGTGGGAAGATTAGCCTAACAACCAAAGAAATTCTTGTCATCTAAATTCATTTTATTTTAATTTTTAAGGAGACTACTGTCTCAATACTTTAATAAAATTGTATGTGCAACTGGAGGTACATGTACAATTTAATGTAGGATGTTGTAAATTTTGATGGAGCTAGAAGTATTCCAGTGCAATAATATTTATATCTGAGGTGCCTCAAGTCTACCATTTCTATAATACTTCTAATGGATTTGTCATATCAACATAACAAAGTTCCTAGACAAAAATATATTCCTGGTCTTATAAAATTCTCTGAGAATCGGGAAAACAGTCAATCACAAAGGCTTTTTTCTCTGAGTCACTGTGGCTATCACAAAGGATAACATTTCTCCTAATTATCATCTTCAGAATATCTACAAATAGCTATAAAATTCAAAATAATAGTTTCTGTGTATACAATAGAGAGTGTATACTGTTCTGAGAACAGACTCTGTCCTTTGCTCTGTCAATCTAACACGTTCTTGAAAGATTCTCAAGAGGCTTCTAACACTTATCAAAAAAAAAAAATCTATAAGAGATCCCCGGAAGGATTTTCAAAACAAAATAGAGGAAAAGAGGGATAAAAGTTGGAAAGATTTTTGAAGTCTAGGGGAAAATAAATCAGTGTCACAAAATCAATGACCTGACAAGACTAAAAATTGTATTTCTCTCTGTTGAGTCCCAATGCTAGGTCAGCTTCTGTATTTTAATTCTGCATCTGGGTGGAAAGGATTTGGAAAACAATGTAGTACAACTTAGTGTAACTTGAGAATACTTCATAGATTCTCCAAAGCTAATTGTCATGTTTGGCTTTCCAGTGTAGCAAAAAAATACACTATAGTTCCTGGGAATACTTTTTGCAATATTCACTTTCAAATAAATGTCATGCCACAGAGCCATGTTGTGACTCCACAATTTGAAGACCCACGGACTTAAAGAGTTCCATACTTGTTGTTGTGTAGTCCTTAAGTCCTGTCTGATTCTCTTGTGACCCCACAGACTGTAGCCCACCAGCCTTCACTGTCCTAAGATTTTCCAGGTAAGAATACTGGAGTGGGCTTCCATTTACTTCTCCAAGGGATGTTCCTGACGCAGGGACAGAACCCATGTCTACTGAACTAGCAGGTGGATTCTTTACCTCTGAGCCACCTCCTTTAATCTCAGTTGAGTGAAACCCAAGTAGAGTATACAGAAAACCAAGGATTGGGAAATGTAAACATACATGACATATTTCTGTCTTTTCCTGAAACCCCATGAAAGTATCAATAAAGATTTTTTTTTTTAATGAGACAATAGTAAAGATTTTTTCAGTTCAGTTTAGTTCAGTTCAGTCGCTCAGTCATGTCCAATTCTTTGCGACCCCATGAATTGCAGCATTCCAGGCTACCCTGTCCATCACCAACTCCTGGAGTTTACCCAACTCATGTCCATTGAGTCAGTGATGCCATCCAGCCATCTCATCCTCTGTTGTCACCTTCTCCTCCTGCCCCCAATCCCTCCCAGCATCAGGGTCTTTTCCAATGAGTCAGCTCTTCATATGAGGTGGCCAAAGTATTGGAGTTTCAGCTTCAGCATCAGTCCTTCCAATGAACTCCCAGGACTGATCTCCTTTAGAATGGACTGGTTGGATCTCCTTGCAGTCCAAGGGACTCTCAAGAGTCTTCTCCAACACCACACTTCTAAAGTATCAATTCTTCAGTGCTCAGCTTTCTTCACAGTCCAACTCTCACATCCATACATGACCACTGGAAAAACCATAGCCTTGACTAGACGGACATTTGTTGGCAAAGTAATGTCTCTGCTTTTTAATATGCTGTCTAGGTCGGTCATAACTTTCCTTCCAAGGAGTAAGCATCTTTTAATTTCATTGCTGCAATCACCATCTGCAGTGATTTTGAAGCCCCCCAAAAATAAAGTCTGACACTGTTTCCACTGTTTCCCCAATTATTTCCCATGAGGTGATGGCACCAGATGCCATGATCTTCATTTTCTGAATGTTGAGCTTTAAGCAAACTTTTTCACTCTCCTCTTTCACTTTCATCAAGAGGCTTTTTAGTTCCTCTTCACTTTCTGCCATAAGGGAGATGTCATCTGCAAAGATAACATAGGTGGGAAAGAAGACAATAGCAAATATTTCACATTTGTTGCCAGAAATATTCACACTAAAATAAAAATCCTAACTCATGAACATTTTACATAATAGATAGCAACACATTTGGGACGGATAAAAGCAGCTAGGAGAGAAGTAATTGGCACAGCAAAGGAAAGTGGCACCTTAAAAACTTGAAAGTGATTGATTGTCTCTTGGGATCAGGACTGGACATGATGGGAGGACTCTTGCTTTTCTTAAAAGCCTTTAGTATCATTTACTTTATAGGCATTAATTACTTCATGAAAGTAAAACTTAATGTACTAAGTTAAAAATTAAAAGGTAATTTATAGGAAGGATAATAGCACATCTCATGTGAGGACTGTACTTTGTACACCTAAAGCTAACACAATAATGTAAATCAGCTATACTTCAATTTTAAAAAATAGGAAAGACAAAAAAACTATAGGAAGGTTATTATGATAGTCACTAATGCTGTTACACAACTGTTTTCTAGTTCTCCCCAAGTCTGGCCTTATGGCATGTACTTTATGACCCCTGTGCTTAAGTGGTACAACGTAACTCCTCTTGGTCAATGACTTTATGAACAGAAGTGACATATGTCATTTATGGGCTTTAATTATTGGTGATAGACCCTTCAGAGCAGTAACATTTGAGATGGGTCTGCTCCATACCTGGATCCTTACATGCCTATGATGAATAGAAAGTAAGTGTTAGTCACTCAGTCGCATCCAATTCTTTGTGACCCCATGGACTGTAGCCCACCAGGCTCCTCTTCCATGAAATTTTCCAGGCAAGAATACTGGGGTGGGTAGGCATGCCCTTCTCCAGGGGATATTCTTGACCCAGGGACTGAATCCATGTCTTCTACATCACAGGCAGCTTCTTTACCATCTGAGCCACCAGGGAAGCTCATGATGAACAGAGCCCTCCACTTCTCTGTGATAGAAACAAGATGGTCAAGAAACAAGTCAGAGTTGTTTAAGCCACTGAGATTTGGGAGCTGTCAGTTATAGCAAAAGAGCAATCATCCTAACTTGTACAATTAGGAATACAGATGAACCTAAAGGGCAGTCAGAATCAGAGATGCTCTGTCTCAGCTCCTGTCTCTGACAGAAACCCAATGAATGTGGGTGTTTTTCTCTTTCCCTACATTTAGCAGCAAAATGGTTGCCAGTAGCTCCTGGGCTTCATGTCCCACAGTATCCATCTGCTGAAAGGAACTAGCTTTATTCCTCACTTCTAGATCAGAAAAGCTTGGGGGAGTCACACTTCTGAGCCAAGAAAGAGAAATCGGTTTGTCAGAGTCAAGAAAGGGCAAATGAACCTGTAAGAATCCTGTAATGATGTGGTTGGGAAAGAGAGTAGGGCATATCTGTAAAATGTCCAAGGGATATTCCCAGGACAAAAGAAGTTACCAGGAAGACACATAATAGGCAACCACTCTGAGTCACCATAAATTTACTTTATATGTCCTTAACATTTTGATGTTTAATTAAGACAGTTAAACACCCATGATATATAATCTTTGCTTACTTCTACAGTTTCACCTTCCATCATTCACCACACCAGATAGCTTCATGGATCTCTGCATAATTTCCAAACAAGCCATACATTTTCACGCCTCAGTGTCTTTGGCACACCCTTGAACCCTTAACCTATTGCCCAAGTGTAACAAAGAAGAAGGCTTCCCTAGTGACTCAGATGGTAAAGAATCCACCTGTAATGCAGGAGACCCAGGTTCAATCCCTGGTTCGGGAATATTCCCTGAAGAAGACAATGGCTACCAACTCCAGTATTCTTGCTTAGAGAATCCCATGGACAGAGGAGCCCAGAAATCTGGCAACCTAAGTGCTTTGATTTTGGCTTCCCTTGTAGTTCAAACAGTAAAGAATCTGCCTGCAGTACAGGAGACACGGGTTTGTCCCTGGGTTGGGAAGATCCCCTAGAGAAGGGAAGGGCAACCCACTCCAGTACTCTTGCCTTGAGAAGTCCATGGACAAAAGAGCCTGGTGGGCTACAGTCCATGGAGTTGCAAAGAGTCACACACTACTGAGCAACTAACGCTCACAACAGAGAAGAACCTGACTCCACATTGGATTTATTCCTTTAGATGTGCTTAGTCATGCTGGCTCTGTACCTTTTATAAAAGAATGCTGCCTACAATCTGAAATATATGGGAAGCCCATTCTCAAGACTCTTACCTTTAAATTTATAACACTTTAACTTTCATTCAGTGGAGAAGGCAATGGCACCCCACTCCAGTACCCTTGCCTGGAAAATCCCATGGACAGAGGAGCCTGGTAGGCTGCAGTCCATGGGGTCGCTAGGAGTCGAACACGACTGAGCGACTTCACTTTCACTTTTCACTTTCATGCATTGGAGAAGGAAATGGCAACCCACTCCAGTGTTCTTGTCTGGAGAATCCCAGGGATGGGAGCCTGGCGAGCTGCCGTCTGTGGGGTCGCACAGAGTTGGACACAACTGAAGAGACTTAGCAGCAGCAGCAGTAGCAGAAGCAACCTAGCAGCAGTAGCAGCAGCCTTCATACAGATATACAAAGTTGGAGAACAAAAAATAATAATTGTCTTATTTGAGGTTTATAAGATCATTGTGGCTAGACCTAAATTATCAGCTGTAAGAACTAAGAATTCCTGCAACAAGCAGTTTGTAGCGATTAGCCACAGCCCCTCCCCTTTAGTACAAACACAAGCCTGAATTCTAATCCAGTTAAGATGAGGAAACAGTGGAAACAGTGTCAGACTTTATTTTTCTGGGCTCCAAAATCACTGCAGATGGTGACTGCAGCCATGAAATTAAAAGACGCTTACTCCTTGGAAGGAAGGTTATGACCAAACTAGATAGCATATTGAAAAGCAGAGACATTACTTTACCAACAAAGGTTCATCTAGTCGAGGCTATGGTTTTTCCTGTGGTCATGTATGGATGTGAGAGTTGGACTGTGAAGAAGGATGAGCGCCAAATTGATGCTTTTGAACTGTGGTGTTGGAGAAGACTCTTGAGAGTCCCTTGGACTGCAGGGAGATCCAACCAGTCCATTCTAAAGGAGATCAGCCCTGGGTGTTCTTTGGAAGGACTGATGCTAAAGCTGAAACTCCAGTATTTTGGCCAGCTCATGCGAAGAGTTGACTCATTGGAAAAGACTGATGCTGGGAGGGATTGGGGGCAGGAGGAGAAGGTGACGACAGAGGATGAGATGACTGGATGGCATCACTGACTCGATGGATGTGAGTCTGATTGACCTCCGGGAGTTGGTGATGGACAGGGAGGCCTGGCGTGCTGTGATTCATGGGGTCGCAAAGAGTTGGACATGACTGAGCCACTGATCTGATCTGGGACAGTAGTCCACCATTCTTTCTGTCTGCTGGCTTTCTGAATAAAGTTGCTATTCCTTGACCCAACAACTTGTCTCTCAATTTACTGTTTTGTCTTGGGAGCAGTACAAGCTTAGACTCAGTGACACAAGTACCCAAGTCTACTCATCCTGGAGTCAACTCAGATGGTTTTGTCTGATCCCAGGACAGTTTTGCCATAGTGGAAAGAGAGTAAACTCTGGACTCAGAGAAACACAGACTGAACATCCATTGTTCCATTTACTAGCATATGACCTTGGTCAATTTACTAAGCTTTTTGAAATTTAATTTCAACATCTGTGAAATGATGATAATAATGACAATTTGCAGGGTTTTATGGATTAGAAGGAATATACATGTGTATAGTTCCCAGAACAGAGTAATAGTTTGAAAAATGCATATTACATATCTCATATGAGATTTTGGTGCAATTTTCTATATATATCTGCCTTCCATATCAACCTGTGAGTTTCTTGAAGAACCAAGCTTTATTCATCTTCAGTGTATGGTGTCTAGCATATTAGAATTACTTGGGGAGTTTAAAACAAATGATCATTGAGCCTTACCCTAGAGACACTGATTTAACTGATCTGGGATTTCACCAGGGCACTGATGGTGTTTTTCAAAGTCTTCCCCAATGGGGTTAATGTGCTGTCAGGACTGACAACGACTGTACTGAGTGCTCAAATATTTGTTGAATGAAGGCTGTTTGTCCTACAAGGCATTTCTAAGACTCAGATAAACGTTTCATTTACATACAACATTCACCTTGTTTTGGAGAAGAAAATGGCAACCCACTCCAATGTTCTTGCCTGGAAAATCTCATGTCCAGAGGAGCCTGGTGAGTTACAGTCCATGGGGTCACAAGAATCAGACATGACTTAGCAACTAAGCCTTCATCTTCTTTAACCTCAGTGAAAGCCTGTAACCTCACTGCAGGTAGCTATTGATAACACATGTTACTCTGTTGTATCTTGGAAGAAGCAAATGGTAATATACAAGGAGCTCAAGGCTGAGTGAGGTCAAATACAGCTGATTGTTCCTTTTCTCTCTTGTCTAAGTAAGTACTACTGTCTTCAAAATGAGGTTATCTGTCTTAAAAAGCCAGGGTGGGGGAAGAGAATACTGAAGACATGTTTGTCTTGGTTTTTTACCAAATTCTTATTTATGCATTTCAAATTTCTAGCTAGCTTGCTGAGTATACATTACCTCCATCATGAAAATATTCTGATTAATGAAAGACCTTTCTGCTTAACACAGCCGATAATAATTTCTCCTCTTCAGAAATATCTCTGAAATGTGTGTGGGCTGGAGGGGGCGGCAGGCCGGGGGGGGGGGGGCGGAATAAATTGATGTATGATAGATACATGATGGACAGATATTCACATATAGATATACATCAGCTGCTTCTAGTTTCAAGGAGTAGCACTGGTATTGAATTTGCACTTCTCCTAAAGATGCAGTTGGGATTTATGCTGTTTCTTAGTTTATAATTAAAAGTGTGCAACAGCTAAAGAAGATTTGCAGCAGCTCCAAGTGCTGCCCATTAAATAACATTAGTTGTCAAAGGGGTATTTATTGCCATGGATAGCAAAGCAAATAGATTTTAGAAAACTCTGCACTTAATGGATTTCTATTCTTTTCTTTTCATTCCTTTTTGCCTTTGATGTTCCTGAAGCAAGTGAATAATACACTACAGTGTCTCCAAGACTTGAAAGGATTTGAACTTACAAAGAAAACCCGAGAGCAACTTCTTAATCCTTTCCAGACTTTCTGCCTCATCTTTAAGTAGCTGCCTCTGGATAATTAGTCTTGTGTGAATAGGAGACACAACAACAACAACAAAAATTAGATTTATTTTAAGATGGATAGTTGATCAAATCTAGATGATAACTTAGTGTATTTGAAGTACTCCATTTTCATACTAATTTTACATAATAGTTTTGACAACAACTCAGATTGGTGGATTCACAGTTTCTGTTTTAAAACAGCTTAGTCATCCCTAACCATCACTGAGACCATGGATTGTCACTTCTTTGGACCTCAGTTTCCAGGTTTGCACTAGAAAAATTTGAATGATTAAATTCCAGATTTCCTTAAACTTCACTGATTCTATGTTTTAAAAAGACAAACTGATCAAAGAAAAAGCAAAGCAAACCTCCCAAGAAAAACAGAACAAATTACTGATCAATGATCTTTTACTCCAATTAAATTGGGTTTATTTTTATTTAAAATGGAAAAAATATTTTAAGTGTCTTGGTTTTAATTTTTATGTGTAAATATCAATGGATTTAACCACATATACAAAAGTTCTGTGGACTCCTCAAGATTTTTTAAATGTATAAAGGTGTCCTGAGGGCATCCCTGGTGGCTCACTGGTAAAGAATCTACCTGCCAATGCAGGAAGCAAGGGTTTGATCCCTGGTCCAGGAGAATCACACATGGCTTGAAGCAACTAAGCCTGCGTGCCACAGCCACTGAGCCTGTGCTCTGGAGCCCAGGAGCCACAACTACTGAAGCCTGCACGCCTAGAGCCTGTACTCCACAACAAGAGAAGCCATGGCAACGAGAAGCCCATACATCACTAGAGAGTAGCCCCCACTCATCACAATAGAGAAAAACCCATCACAGCAATGAAGACCAGCACAACCAAAAATAAATACATAAATAAAATTATTTTTAAGTGTCCTGAGATCAAAGTTTGAGAACTCCTAATTTAAAATATTGGAAACAATTGAGTGCCATATAATTTCTTTGCACCTGTGCTTAACATTTTCAAACCAGTCATTCATTTTCCAGTCTAAGTAGATGGTCCTCCACATGTCATGGCCCTCCACGTGCCAAACCTATGTCATCTGGGCCTGTTATCCTTCCTTCCAGGAACATCTACTAAGTTTATGGTAAGTGTAAACTCTCTAAGAATAAGAATCATGTCTATTTTACTAACTATGGAGCCTAACACTAGAATTTAATGAATAGTGAATAATTTGAAGCTGCATAAAGCATACTGTGAAATGCTCATATCACTTCTGAACTTTTTTTAGATGATAAATCTTAAATGTAAACCAATATATACATGCAAACTCCCAGTTCTGGTTATAAATAATTTCAACGTCACAGTCCCCTACCCAGACAGTTGACATAGCTGAAGAAAAATATACAAGGATGCTAACCAGTCTCACTTGAAATTTGAGTATTAAATTGAATTGAGTTCTTAAGGGACTCTGACAGCCGTACTATATTTCCGTAGATAACTATAGCATGCCTTCTCCTGTCCTTGAACAAGCAACATCTCCCCCATCCTCACCCTTAGCTGATGACTGTTTCCCATTTCACCACAATTCTGGTCCACAAGCATCAGTCCTTTCTCTGCTCTCCCTCTTCCCACCGTAGATAAACTGCCTGTACCCACCAGGCTATGCTTCCAGTAGACGTCATCTCTTTCCACTTGCTCAAAGACATCTTCCAGAAATTCCTTGCTGTCAATTGTCCCTCTCTACAACATTCTTATCAGCATAAAAATACTCTGTGATTTCTCTCATCTTCAATTTGTTTTTCTCTTGGCCCCATTCCCTCTCCAGCTATAACTCAATCATTCTGCTTCCCTCTACATTTTTTTTATAAGATTGTTGATGTTTGCCACATTAAATTTCTATCTTATTTTCTCTTAACCTCATTCCAGTCAAGCTTCCCCCTGCTGCCACTGCTGCTAAGTCGCTTCAGTCGTGTCCGACTCTGTGCGACCCCATAGACGGAAGCTCACCAGGCTCCCCTGTCCCTGGGATTCTCCAGGCAAGAACACTGGAGTGGGTTGCCATTTCCTTCTCCAATGCATGAAAGTGAAAAGTGAAAGTGAAGTCGCTCAGTCGTGTCCGACTCTTAGCGACCCCATGGACTGGAGCCTACCAGGATCTTCCGTCCATGGGATTTTCCAGGCAAAAATACTGGGGTGGGGTGCCTCCCCCTACCATGTACCAAAACTCTGGCTACCAATGTCACCAATGACCTCCACTTTGCCAAATCAAGCACTGAACTCCTACCTGACCTTTCAGAGACACCTGATGCAGCTGATCACTTGCTCTTCCTGAAAACAACCTTCAGTGTTCTGCTTCCAACACGCCTTCCTTTCCTGGGTTTGCTTTTGCATCTCTTGTTACTTCTAAATCCCATTCGCTGATTTGTCCTCTATTTTCCAGCCTCCTAAAAGGCTACAATGTTTAGCCTTGGGACCACTTCTCTTCCCTACCTAATTCTCACTTAATTAGTCTATGGTTTACACAATATTTATACTTTGAGACTTAAATTTACAACTCCAGACCATGATACCCTCCTGAATTTCAGACACTCGTATCCAACCATTTCTCAATTTTCCACTCGGATGCCACACATTTTATACTAAACTCATCCAAAACTAACTCTCAATCTGCCCTCCAAAATGTGTTCCTACTTCCCATTTCATTCATGATAACTCCATCCTTCTCATTGCTCAGGTCAAAAAATTGGAGTCATCCTCAGTATTCTCTCATAACCCACATCTAATTAAGAGGAAATTCCACTGGCGTTGTCTTTTCCCAATTTGGAAAAGAGATGAGATTTTTCCTAAAGTTATAAGTATCGTGTAAACCAAAACTCAGATACAAAGTTAAATAAAGTAGGGATTACTTATCCCTGTGGGCTTCCCTTGTGGCTCAGAAGGTATAGCATCTGCCTACAATGCGGGAGACCTGGGTTTGATCCCTGGGTCAGGAAGATCCCCTGGAGAAGGAAATGGCAACCCACTTCAATATCTTTGCCTGGAAAATCCCATGGATGGAGAATCCTGGTAGGCTATAGTCCAAGGGGTCACAAAGAGTCCAACACAACTGAGTGACTTCACTCACTTTCACTTATCCCTGTATATAATTTTCCGACAAATGACCAAACTTGGATACTGGCCTTTTAGCTATGTCAATAAAGATGGTATGCAAAAATATCACTGGGCTCTTCAGTATATGACTAGAATGAAAGGAAGTTGTCTGGACCAAAAGGCTTCCATAAATTTAGGGTATTTGAGCCTTCCTTGATTTTTACATATTGGTCATTTAATTTATATGAATAACAATCATTAACAGTATTATCAAAATATGCTGAAGTATCATTATCAATATTAACAACTACGTTATAAATTAGTACCCCAAAAACTATTGATTCAGCAAGTAAAGAAAATAGGTTTATATATGGATGCAATGTCCCCAAAATGTTGTATGTTTGACTGCACCATAACCACTTTCTTTTTAATGTGAGAAGAGCAATAGTTTATTCCTCAGCTTGAATTGTACTTTCAAGCCTAAGACAGCCCATAAAATACATGTGAAAATGTCGATTGACTGTATTATTAATGAAACTAGTGGCATGCGTTCTTAATGACTTGTACATACTCTGTGTGTGTGTATGCTTAGTCTCTCAGTTGTGTCCAACTCTTTGTGACCCCATGGACTGTAGGCCACCAGCCTCCTCTGTCCCTGGAGATTTCCCAGGCAAGAACACTGGAGTAGGTTGTCATGGTCTCCTCCAGAGGATCTTCTCAACCCAGGGATCGAACACAGGTCTCTCACATTGTAGGCAGATTCTTTACTGTCTGAGCTACCAGGGAATACTCTATTCCCTCTTAAAACAATTGATAAATCAATAAGATGTGTCTTATATTCCTTCTTTCCTTCATCCTGTTAGACTGAAATAAGTACCCAATTAGATGGCTTATAGAAATTCATTCAAATTGAAGGTTGTTTCATCTCCCATCACATGAGCAACCATCCAGCTGTCATTCTACTGCTAAGTGCATGATTGCCACTGTCTTAACTGCCCTTGACTTCCCAGGTGGCTGAGTGGTAAAGACTCCACCTGCCAATGCAGGAGACTTGGGCTTGATCCCTTGCTTGGGAAGATCCCTTGGAGGAGGAAATGGCAACCTACTCTAGATTCCACACTGGTATAAAACCATGCACAGAGGAGCCTGGCGGGCTACAGTCCATAAGGTTGTAAAGAGTCAGACAAGACTGAGCACACACGCACAAATATACTCTTGAAATCTTCAGACTCACAGGTCTGCTGCCCTTCCCCAAACTTGAATATTTAATGCTTTGCTTAAAACTTCTTGTTCCATGTCTTGTAGCCAACCCAACAGGTTATACTTTTTTTTAAGGGCTCCAAATCTGCACCCAAGCAAGCCATCCACTTAAAAACAAAAACAAAAAACAACCAAACCTCCCAGAAGAAATGACTCATTGGTCTCAGTGTGAAAATTAATTGTGTATCTCCTAAGAAATTTATTTTTACCTTATGATTCCTGTGAATTGTGTAACTAGCCAGGTTTATTTTTTATGTAGGCTATGCTATGCTATGCTAACTCACTTCAGTCATGTCCGACTCTGTGTGACCCCATAGACGGCAGCCCACCAGGCTTCCCCGTCCCTGGGATTTTCCAGGCAAGAACACTGGAGTGGGTTGCCATTCCTTCTCCAATGCATGAAAGTGAAAAGAGAAAGTGAAGTCGCTCAGTCATGTCCGACTCTTAGCGACCCCATGGACTGCAGCCTACCAGGCTCCTCCGTTTGTGGGATTTTCTAGGCAAGAGTACTGGAGTGGGGTGCCAGGATCAAATTAACAGCTCACTCATTAACAAGCATACAGATTATTCTGCTAAGTCACTTCAGTCATGTCCGACTCTGTGCGACCCCATAGACAGCAGCCTACCAGGCTCCCCCGTCCCTGGGATTCTCCAGGCAAGAACACTGGAGTGGGTTGCCACTTCCTTCTCCAATGCATGAAAGTGAAAAGTGAAAGTGAAGTCACTTAGTCGTGTCCGACTCTTAGCGACCCCATGGACTGCAGTCTACCAGGCTCCTCCATCCATGGGATTTTCCAGGCAAGGAGTACTGGAGTGGGGTGCCATTGCTACTAGGCTATGCATATCATGGCCCCATTATAATCTATCTATGTCAACGAAGATCATGGCATCTGGTCCCATCACTTCATGGGAAATAGATGGGGAAACAGTGGAAACAGTGTCAGACTTTATTTTTCTGGGCTCCAAAATCACTGCAGATGGTGACTGCAGCCATGAAATTAAAAGAGGCTTACTCCTTGGAAGGAAAGTATGACCAACCTAGATAGCATATTCAAAAGCAGAGACATTACTTTGCCAACAAAGGTTCGCCTAGTCAAGGCTATGGTCTTTCCTGTGGTCATGTATGGATGTGAGAGCTGGACTGTGAAGAAGGCTGAGCGCCGAAGAATTGATGCTTTTGAACTGTGGTGTTCGAGAAGACTCTTGAGAGTCCCTTGGACTGCAAGGAGATCCAACCAGTCCATTCTGAAGGAGATCAGCCCTGGGATTTCTTTGGAAGGAATGATGCGAAAGCTGAAACTCCAGTATTTTGGCGACCTCATGCGAAGAGTTGACTCATTGGAGAAGACTCTGATGCTGGGAGGGATTGGGGGCAGGAGGAGAAGGGGATGACAGAGGATGAGATGGCTGGATGGCATCACTGACTCGATGGATGTGAGTCTGAGTGACCTCCGGGTGTTGGTGATGGACAGGGAGGCCTGGCGTGTTGAGATTCATGGGGTTGCAAAAAGTCGGACACGACTGAGCGACTGATCTTATCTGATCTGATGTCTTATATTTTTTCAATTTTATTTCTTTCACTACCATTATTAAATTCTGTAACCTTGGAAAATTTTCTGCATCTTCACAAGCCACTTTTGTCCATTCTAGAATAAGGTGGGGGTACAAGTAAATAATTGAGCCAGTAAATAAATGGATGCATATATAAACACACAGACATAAATACAGAAGGTTTATTGGAAGACCAAAAAGAAAGGTGGCTAAAGGTTAAAAAATAGCTCTCCCGGATTTCTTAGTTAGAGCAAATTCTATAAGAAGCGGGTGAAAACATATCAGGAGGGAACAGGAAGAGCATTTTGTTACTTATTCCAGGATAATTCAGAAGGAATGGGTTTCTTCCATTAAGAGATTCCTAAACAAAAGCATATTGGATTATCTGCCAGTGGATCTTAAAATCAAAGAACTGATATAATACTATTCAATCAAATATAGTCATTATATACATGATCTTTCTGGTCATGCTAATTTTGCTTTTCTTCCAAGATATGACAAATCTGTTAAGCACAAAATCTATAGCAACTGTTTTGGACCAAATGGCAAGACAGAAATTTAGTGTGGACAAGATTTATTTCACTCTTTCACACAGTTACCCAACCTCTTTGTCTTATTTATAAGAAGAGATTCACTCTGTCATCAGACAAGCCTGAGGGAGCCTGAGAAGGATTAGACATCTGAAATAAAAATATGGAGGAAGCACATTTCCTATGCGAAGTTTTTAGCACCACTTGTTTTGATGAGTAATTTTTTTATTAAATGGTTTTACTGTAGGATATCCAGTCTTATTGGATGTTTTCTGAGGTTTTAGGGTAAGTGAAGTATATTAGATCACATAGAAAAAAGTGGGAAGAGGCAGCTGCCTGCATGTCTGATGACAGTCACAAACAACTTGCATCAGGACTGGAAAACAGAGCTGGTTTCTTTATCTTGTTACCCATTCTTCAAGCCAAATGTTAAAAAATGAAGAAATTTCTGCATTCCAGACCAAGATTACTCTGTTAGAGAAAGCTGATTCCCAAGCATGATGGGGAACTAGACACAATAGTTAATCTCTTTTTATTTTTTTTAACTTGCTTCTTTTAAAATCCAATCATTTTAGCCCCCACTTTCTAATGTGTCATAATAAAGCTAAAAAGAGGCATTCATGCATGCTCAGTCACTTTAGTTGTGTCCGACTCTTTGCGACCCCATAGACTAGCCAGCCAGGCCCCTCTATCCATGGGGATTCTCCAGGCAAGAATCCTGGAGTGGGTTGCCATGCCCTCCTCCAGGGGATCTTCCCGACCCAGAGATTGAACCCAGGTTTCTTATGTCTCCTCCCCTGGCACATAGATTCTTTACCACTAGTGCCACCTGGGAAGGCCCCCCCACCAAAAGAGAAGCCCTACACATCTTCAGAAATGCGCATCAAATCGTACCAACTTGAAATATATTCTCATATGTTAACATTTCAGAAATCTTGGGTGAATTTTTTTCTCTAAAAGTGTCAAGCCTTGGACTTACATTTACATGTTTTACAAACCTCAATTATACATCTGCATCATTTAAAAGAAAGTTCCAGGGAAACAATGTACAGGAGTGGGTTTTATTTTTTTTTTCTCTCAGGAACTACCAAAAGAAAAATGCATTATTAGCATGTAGCTCCTAATCGTTTGACAGCCAGGGCAAGAAGTTAAACCATTTTCAAGAAGTAACTGATAAAAGGCTAGACTCATTAGAGTGGATTCAAAGGCTCATAGCTAAGTGGTAAAATATTTCAGAGGATCAAATCTAATAAACTAATAAGAAAGCTAAATGAATGCCATATCTACTATGCACCAATTTAATTCAATGTTGCACACATGGTAAACCTCTTAGCCCAACACTTGATAAAATAATTACCTCATTAAAGGAAGAGTGTAAGTGCAGTTTAGAAATCTTCATGGACTTGGGTTTTCCCAAGAAAAAAATAAAAGCTTTATGTAATACATCTTCTCTTCATAAGAGAAAATGTAGACGTAAAAATGCCATCGGGCTTTGTTTGGAGAGCTGAAAATGAACTCTTAAAAAAAATAAAATAGAAGCATATGGACAGAATTTTTTAAAAAATCATACAATTTATATTTTTATTTGTTTTATTCTTGACTACAAGGAGATCAAGCCAGTCAATCCTAAAGGAAATCAGTCCTGAATATTCATTGGAAGGACTGATGCTGAAACAGAAGCTCCAATTTTTTGGCCACCTGATGCAAAGAACTGATTCACTGGGAAAGACTCTGATGCTGGGAAAGATTGAAGGCAGGAGGAGAAGGGGATGGCAGAGGATCAGATGGCTGGATGGCATCACTGACTTGATGAACACAAGTTTGAGCAAGATCCAGGAGTTGGTGATGGACAGGGAAGACTGGCATACTGCAGTGCATGGGGTTGCAAAGAGACATGACGGAGCGACTGAACTGAACTGGGCTTCTCAGGTGGAGCTAGAGGTAAAGAACTTGCCTGCCAATGAAGGAGATGTTAGAGTCGCAGGTTCAATCCCCTGGAGTAGGAAATGGAAATCCACTCCAGTATTCTTGCCTAGAAATCCCCTGGATAGAAGAGCATGCTGCTGCTGCTGCTAAGTTATGTCAGTCGTGTCCGACTCTGTGTGACCCCATAGACGGCAGTTCAACAGGCTCCTCTGTCCCTGGGATTCTCCAGGCAAGAATACTGGAGTGGGTTGCCATTTCCTCCTCCAGTGCATGAAAGTGAAAAGTGAAAGTGAAGTCGCTCAGTTGTGTCCGACTCTTAGCAACCCCATGAACTGTAGCCTACCAGGCTCCTCTGTCCATGGGATTCTTCAGGCAAGAGTACTGAAGTGAGGTGCCGTTGCCTTCTCTGGATAGAAGAGTATGGCGGGCTGCAATCCATAAAGAAATGGACACGACTAACGGTAATTGCACCCCACTCCAGTACTCTTGCCTGGCAAATCCCATGGCTGGAGGAGCCTGGTGGGCTGCAGTCCATGGGGTCACTGAGGGTCCGACACGACTGAGCGACTTCACTTTCACTTTTCACTTTCATGCATTGGAGAAGGAAATGGCAACCCACTCCAGTGTTCTTGCCTGGAGAATCCCAGGGACGGGGGAGCCAGGTGGGCTGCCATCTATGGGGTCGCACAGAGTCAGACATGACTGAAGCGACTTAGCAGCAGCAACGTGGCTTAACATGTACTTATGGTTGTAGCGGAGTTCCAAGCTTTGCTTATCTTGTGAAATACAACATACATTTTCAGAAAATAGAACTACAGGGGCAGTTAAGGAATGAAGGAAGAATCCTCCAGGCAAAGGATTCTCAATCTTGTTGTACAGAGAATTACCTGGGAGGCTTTGAAAACTGCCAATGCCTTGTTTCAGCCTCAGGATTCTGATTTAAGTTGGTATGCATTCAATGTTTAGGCATCTAAACTGTTTTTTTTAAGTATTCAGAGACTCCCCTGGTGGTCCACTTGTGAAGAATCACCATTCAATTTGATCCCTGGTTTGACCAGGTTTGATCCCTGGTCAAGGAACTAAGATCCCACATGCCAGACAGCAACCAAGCCCATCATGCCCCACAAACACTGAGTCTGGGTTCCACAACCAGAGAGTTCATGTACTGCAAGAAAATATCCCACACAACACAGCAAAGAATACACATGCCACAACTAAGACTGGTGTGTTCAAATAAGTTTTTTTTTAAGTATTCAGGGTTCCTCTAATGTTGAAGCAGGGGTGAGAAATCACTGCTCTAAGTGAGAGACCATATTGATTACTGGAGCACTTCAGAGAGTAAAAGGAGCCCCACTAATAATTACACCTGACTTGAGAGTCCCTTGGACTGCAAGAAGATCCAACCAGTCCATTCTGAAGGAGATCAATCCTGGAATTTCTTTGGAGGGAATGATGCTAAAGCTGAAACTCCAGTATTTTGGCCACCTCATGCGAAGAGTTGACTCATTGGAGAAGACTCTGATGCTGGGAGGGATTGAGGGCAGGAGGAGAAGGGGACGACAGAGGATGAGATGGCTGGATGGCATCACTGACTTGATGGGTGTGAGTCTGGGTGACCTCCGGGAGCTGGTGATGGACAGGGAGGCCTGGCGTGCTGCGGTTCATGGGGTCGCAAAGAGTCGGACACGACTGAGCGACTGATCTGATCCGATCTAAAGAGTAAACTGCCCTGGGCAAACTGAGAAGTGTGGTCACTCCACAGTGCTGAATATATTTACAATGTCTCATGTAGGAGACAGAAAAAAGAATATTTGTCATTGCTTGCCAAGTAGGAAATCCCTTGTTCCCAAGACAACACCTTAGATCTTTTGACAACTGGAATATGCTCCCCATTAATTCTATCCATTATTTCCTGAATTCACACATAGGAGTTGAACCTCTCTCCCACAGACAAGACCTTCAGATATTTGGAGATACATATTTTATTCTAGTTTTATTATCAGGGCTACTGTTATTAATATTGATGCTGTTAGTGAGAGAGTCATGTCCTAGGCAGATTGATAAGGAGTCTAGGGGTCCCCAAGGAGAGAGGGGTCTGGAATTCTCAAGGAGGAAGAAAGGACAAACTTTTTTGTCTTCTCCACATTCCTTAGGATTATTCAACAATAATGTATCCGGCCTGAGGACAGTGTTATCTTAAAATGTAAATTAGGGGGGTAGACCTGGTCTTTTCCAGGATGCATCCTGCCTGAGAAACCTTCAAATGTAAATTAGGTCTTTACAACCTGAGACATTCTTTAGAGTATATAACTTCATTGCTAACACTAGCAAGGGGGTACTCTTTCTACCCGCTTCTGACACCTATGTCAGAAGCTTTCTCTATTTCCTTTATACTTTAATAATAAAACTTTATTACACAAAAGCTCTGAGCGATCAAGCCTCGTCTCTGGCCCTGGATTGAATTCTTCTCCGGGGGCCAAGAATCCTGGTGTCTTCGCGTGACACAACAACCTTTCATTAGATTAAAGATGATTTTTGTCACAGTCCATTGGCAGGAGTATAATAGGTTAATGACAACAGCTATTATAAGTATGTTGATATGGTAGCTTGTGTAACGGATACTTCTATAGCTCATGGGTTAAATGTTTTTATTATAACAGGAGTGATGGCTAGTATATTTACTTCAAAACTGATTCAAGTCAGTTGGTTATTACAATTACGGTTCCTAAAATGTTAAGATGATGTTAGGGTGATGATAAAGATGATGGTATTTCTTAGTTCAAGGTATGGGCCAGATAGCTTATTTAACTGGCCTTACTATAGGATAGTAAGTATAATATGGTAGCAGAATGAATTTCAAATTTGTAAGGGTAGGTTCAATTCCTATAATTCTAGAAATAAGAGGATTTGAACCTCTATTAGAGTAACTCAGAATTACTCTATCAAAGTAACTTTTACCAGATGTATTTCTTACGTTTGTAGAGGAATGCTTGATATTATACTTGGTAGTGAGATGGGTCAAATGCAGAAGGCTAGCATTAGTGATAGGAAGCTTTTTCAGAGTAAATGTGTTAGTTGATCATATGAAAATTGAGTGTTGGGTGCTCAAATTCATACCAAAGATATTGTTAGTGGTGGTGAGCTTCCGTCTATGGGGTCGCACAGAGTCGGACATGACTGAAGCGACTTAGCAGCAGCAGCAGCAGCAGCAGCGCTGTGATAATAAGGCTGGTTGTGTATAGTTTTGGTATGTGCTGCTGCTGCTAAGTCACTTCAGTCGTGTCCGACTCTGTGCGACCCCATAGACGGAAGCCCACCAGGCTCCCCTGTCCCTGGGATTCTCCAGGCAAGAACACTGGAGTGGGTTGCCATTTCCTTCTCCAATGCATGAGAGTGAAAAGTTAAAGTGAAGTCGCTCAGTCGTGTCCGACTCTTAGCGACCCCATGGACTGGAGCCTACTAGGCTCCTCCGTCCATGGTATTTTCCAGGCAAAAGTACTGGGGTGGGGTGCCATTGCCTTCCCCAATAGTTTTGGTATGTAGGGGCTATGTAATGTGCCTAGAAATAGGATTGCTGTGAAAATGTTTATTATGATAATATTGGCGTAGTCTGCTAAGAAAAATATGGTGAATGGGCATGCTGCATATTCTATGTTGAAGCCTGATACAAGCTCAGATTCTTCTTCTGTAGGTCAAAGGGGGCATGGTTAGTTTCAGCTAAAGTGTAAATAAATTGTATTATAACTAAGGGTCATAATGGGAAATTATTCATAAACATTCTTGCGTTGTGATGAGGGTCAAGGTGAAAAAGTGAGTAGTGAAAGTCGCTTAGTCATCTCCAACTCTCTGGGACCCTCATATGCCGTATCTGGCCAGTTTCCTCTGTCCATGGAATTCTCCAGGCAAAAATACTGAAGTGGGTTGCCAGTCCTTTCTCTAGGCGATCTTCCCAACCCAGGGATCAAACTCAGATCTCCCGCATTGCAGGTGGATTCTTTACCCACTGAGCCACTTAAGAGGACTGATAAAAGATCATTGTTCATGTTACTCCATATTAAACTGTTTGTGCTACTGCTTATAGGGCTCTGATTAACACATGTTTTGAGTTGGAAGCTATCTGGATCATAAAGTGGAATATACAGCTAGACTTGATAGGTTGTCATGCAGTCACTAAGTCGTGTTTAACTCATTGTGACCCCATGAACTGTAGTCTGCCAGGCTCCTCTGTCCAGGGAACTCTCCAGGCATGAATACTGGAGTGGGTTGCCATTTCTTTCTCCAGGGAGTCTTCCCACCCCGGAGATCAAACCTGCCTCTCTTAAGTCTCCTGCATTGGCGGACAGATTCTGTACCACTAACACCAAAGGTTTAAGTTTTATGCAATTACCAGATTCTATCACCTTAACAAACCCTGATTGTGGGTAAATCTTTTGTACATATTAATTAAATTAATTAATTATCATTAATTAGTTTTAAGGGATCTTTAAATTGAGCCTATTTTTCTTATCCTTTCATACTGGGAGAAATATATAATAGATAGAAACCGACCTGGATTACTCTGGTCTAAACTCAAATCACATAGACTTTAATAGCAGTTACACCATTGGAGTGTCCTGATTCAACATCAAGTTAACATTTAAAAATATATTAAAATTTGGTAATTTTAAAATTTGAACTGAAATTCTTTTCCTGGACAACCAGCTGTCACCAGGCTCATTAGGCTTGCTACCTCTTCTTATAAATCTTCTCACTATTCTGCTACATAGATGAGTTTGTTCTAATAAACTGTTTATAAGTAGCTAGTCTGATTTCAGGATATTTAACTTAGGTTCTCTTTGTTAAATGTTTGCTAGTCAAATCATTATGCAAAAGATACAAGGGGTAAACTTTGCTTTTTGTTAATTTCAATGCTTCTTTCATCATTCTCTTATGGTACTTTCTCTAAAGCACCAGAGGATATTTTAAATTTCTACCCCTATACTTTAAATGTTTGGTGAGTGTGTTTTATGTAGCTTGTCCAAACTAGTAGAATGGGCAAAGAGGTGCTGAGCTAGATTTAGTTTATAAAGTGAAGAAGTTAAAGTTGTTCAGTTGTGTCCAACTCTTTGCGACCCCATGGGTATAGTTCATGGAATTCTCTAGGCCAGAATACTGGAGTGGGTAGCCTTTCCCTTTTCCAGGAGATCTTCCCAACCCACGGATCGAACACAGGTCTCCTACATTGCAGGTGGATTCTTTACCAGCTGAGCTACAAATTAAGAAATCACCTAGGTGCAAACTAGGTGCTTCATTTAAACTATGCTTTGATTTATGCAAGCACACTTTCTAGTATGCTTAACTTGTTACAACCTGTCTCTTCTCATATGATTAGTATTTACTATAAATTATAGGAAATTAATATCAATACTTGAGGGTGACAGGCAGTGTTTGT